>JAWWEX010000036.1:18003550-18018478 GCA_035583215.1 Arremon brunneinucha | reverse complement strand
TAATATATATCATAAAATAATAAATCAGCCTTCTGAAACATGGAGTCAGATCCTCATCTCTTCCCTCATCCTGGAACCCCTGTGAACACCATCACAGTGTGGTGGTGCTGTTCTCTTATTTGCATTTTTGGGCTAATGAAAGCTGCTAATGAGGCTGCTCCTACAGCAGTGACTGATCTTGGAGAATTTGGAATGAAATGTTTCCTGAAAAGCCAGCAGTAAATAAAAATAACCCCTCATCCACGAGTCCCAGTTGCATAATCGTGGAGAATCAAGGTTCATGAGATAAAGAAAAATCAGAGCAGAATGTGGAAGTACAAAACAAGCCAGAAATCCCTGGAGAAGAGTGACTTACAGAGGAAAAAGATGAGCCAAACCCACAACAGATCATTAAATATTGAATGGTAAGTAACACAGAGCATGTAAAGAACAAAGAAAAAAACTTCTCTGAGCATTTTTGAGCAAGTTTTCTGTGAAAGTGAGAAGCTTAAAAGTGACACACACAATGTTCCTTGCTGACACTTGAATGGCTTTGAGTGATGCAGCTGAGCAAAATTCCCCTTCTCCACCAGCAAAAGGCAGTGGGTTGGTTCCTTGATGTTCTCCAGACTTGTTTTATTGTGCCGTTTGCTTTTAAGCTGGCATTTTATTATTTATTTGCAGACATCCAAATCTATGTATTTTTCCCCCTCAAAACCCCACAGCAGCCCCATAAAATAGTGTGTAAAGGGAGCAAGTAATGAGAGCAAGTCCTGTGAGGGGCTGAGGGAGCTGGGAAGGGGCTCAGCCTGGAGCAAAGGGGGCTCAGGGGGGACCTTGTGGCTCTGCACAGCTCCTGACAGGAGGGGACAGCCGGGTGGGCTCCAGGAGGAGAGGGAACAGCCTCAGGTTGTGCCAGCTGGGCCATCGAGAGGAATTTCTGCACAGAAAGTTATCACAGGGATGATTGAGCTGGGCAAGAGCAAATACCCCTGCTCTGGGTCATTCCCAGCTTGCATTTCCTTATCCCAGCTGGGCTGGAGGCCCTGGTGGATGGCTGGGAGCAGCTGCTGGCAGCTCAGTGCCTGCAGGGGGACAGGGGCTGGAACTCATTTCCCTCAGCACCGCGGCAGGAGTGAGGCACAAAGGTTTTTATCACTGGCCAGGGGCTATGTAGAAATCGTGAACAGGACAGGGCTGCTAGGAACGTGTCTCGAGCTGTTTTGTTTTCCAGCATCAGCCTCATTACATGGTTATGGCAGTGGGAAGATGCCACCAGCTCACATCCCAGGCAGCAGACAAAGAACTTAATGTTACAGCTAACTTTATAAGTTTTTTGGCCAATCACACAAAGCAAAAGCACACTGACAGTAGTTCCATCCAACCACTATAAGCACATGTACCTTTGGTTAAACAATGCTTGCTTATTTCGAATACAATACCAGCTTGTAAGCCTTAAAGCACAACACACAGAGCTCCATTATTAAGCTTAAAACTTCCTAATATTTCACTAGATAAACTTTTCAGCATCTTAGGGAGTTATTCTAGACAAGCATTAATGCACAAACAATTGTTCTATTTGTCTTTGCTTTACTTTTTAAATAATATTTCTGCTGACAAATCTCATGGCTGCTGCTTAGCTCTAATCACAGTTCTGCAGTCTCTGAGCTGCCTTTTGCAGCTTTCCCAAAACCCTCTGATTTTGTGGATTCCCACAGTTTTTAATGCACACCCACTACCTAAATTGGTAGGTTTGAAGCAGATCCTGACAGGCAGGTTCTGCCACGACACAGGGTGCTCAAAACAGGAGGAACCAGGCTGGGAAAGGTCACCCTGAGCCCCTCCGAGTGAGGCTGGATCTGGGGAAAATCAGCAGGAAAGGTCATGAGCTGCTGCTGTGTGACAGCTGGGAGGGAGCAGGTTAAAAAGCGCTGAGCTCTGTCACTTTTAGGCAGAGTTTGTTGCCTGCAGTGTGACTTGGTGTTTCTCCCCAGTGTTTTGATTAATTATTTTGGTCATTCATTCAGGGCAGAGTTTGCAGTGCAGCGCAGTGAACTGAAATGACCTAGAAATAATTCCCTAACCCAACCTGACGCTCTGGCTCACATTCACAGGGAGATTTTTTATTTTACCTCTCACCAAAGCACTCCTCGGCCGTCCCAGGGGAGCTGGTGCCATTCCTGCAGGACCAAACAGCTTTCCATCCACCAGGTGATGTTCAGTGGATGGAAAGTGTGCTGGGACAGAGATTTTGCCCATGGAGCTTTGGAGGAGCCCTGCAGGTCCTGCCCAGGGCAGCAGGAACTGCAGCTGGATTTTGGGAATCAGCCCTGGGTTTTGGGAATCAGCTCCTCAGGCACAGCCAGAGCTGGGGCAGCTGCTGTTTGTGGGGTCTGGTTGGGGTTTTAGCAGAGTCACTGCCCTGCAGGAGCTGTGGTTCCTTTTTGGAGCCTTTCCACCCACAGGGATGCGACGGCAGCTCTGTGTCTGCACAAGGTGTGGCCAGTAAATGACAGTGCCAGTGGGGCCTGGAAAACATTTTCCTAGACTAAAACAAGCCTCCAAGGCTTGTTTTTGTATGTTAAACATTTTCAGACATTCCCAGGTTGCTTCAGAATAATTATAAAGAAAGGAAGTGCACAAGGTAAGGGAATAAGGCAGCGACTCGTTCTGTTCCCTTTAATTCCCCTTCCAGCACTAAGTGGGTTTCCAGTTTGGTGAAGTGCAGGGGAAACTCCAGACTCCCTCCAATTGAACATTAACATTTTGGCTATTTTCTACCCTCTGACACTTTGTTTGCAGCCACCTCTCAGCTGCTGATCCCCAAAGGCACAGCACAGGGAGCACTGGGATGCGACAGCAGCTCTGTGTCTGCACAAGATGTGGCCAGTAAATGACAGTGCCAGTGGGGCCTGGAAAACATTTTCCTAGACTAAAACAAGCCTACAAGGCTTCTTTTGTATGTTAAACATTTTCAGACATTCCCAGGTTGCTTCAGAATAATTATAAAGAAAGGAAGTGCACAATGTAAGGGAATAAGGCAGCGACTCGTTCTGTTCCCTTTAATTCCCCTTCCAGCACTAAGTGGGTTTCCAGTTTGGTGAAGTGCAGGGGAAACTCCAGACTCCCTCCAATTGAACATTAACATTTTGGCTGTTTTCAACTCTCTGATACTTTGTTTGTAGCCACCTCTCAGCTGCTGATCCCCAAAGGCACAGCATGGGGAGCACTGGGATGCGACGGCAGCTCTGTCACAAGGTGAGGCCAGTAAATGACAGTGCCAGTGGGGCATGGAAAACATTTTCCTAGACTAAACCGAGCCTCCAAGGCTTCTTTTATTATGTTAAACATTTCCAGACATTCCCAGGTTGCTTTAGAATAATTATAAGGAAAAGAAGTGCACAATGTAAGGGAATAAGGCAGTGACTTGTTCTGTTCCCTTTAATTCCCCTTCCAGCACTAAGTGGGTGAAATGCAGGGGAAACTCCAGACTCCCTCCAATTGAACATGGACATTTTGGCTATTTTCTACCCTCTGATACTTTGTTTGCAGCCACCTCTCAGCTGCTGATCCCCAAAGGCACAGCAAGCAGCTCTTGCAGCCTGACTAAAGCACCGTTGCTGGCAAAACACATTAATTTTTGTCCTGGTGACAATGCCTGATCCATCCTGTCCTTCTCTTAGGCACTGTTGGACACATTTAGCACCAGCATGTACTTATGACTCACAAGTAACTCACAGGATTACTTCAGCCTGCTTGAGAGTCCAAAATAATCACTCAGGATTTGCCACTGAGCTGAATGTGAGACCGTTCGCAAACCTGGGGGGAAAAGTGATCAGATGTGAAGCTGCAAAATCGTGGAGCTGTGGAATCACAGGATGGTTTGGGTTGGAAAGGACCTTACAGATCATCCCAAGGGCAGGGACACCTTCCACTGTCCAAGCCCCAACCTGGCCTTGGACACTCCCAGGGATCCAGGGGCAGCCACAGCTTCCATGGGGACCTGTGCCAGGGCTGGAATTCCTTCCCAAAATCCACCTAACCCTGCCCTCTGCCAGTGTGAAGCCATTCCCTGTGTCCTGGCACTCCAGGTTCTTCTAAATAGGCTAAAAATTCTCTCTCACCAATCCATACATTTAAAAAATAATGACAAATCCTGAATGACAGCACCGGGGTAGTGTGTGGTCAGAAGGAGGAACAAATCACAATGATGCAACGCTAAAAGTTAATGGGATTTCTGTGAAAACAGAGGAAATTTGCCCATTCTCCATCAAGAGTCAGCAGGAAAGAGTGATGTAATTATTGACTGGCCCCAAACCGTAAAGGCAGGAATGAGAAGTGGCAATATTTGGACCAGCTTCTTGAGAATATCAAGCTCTGTGGAGGGATGAATATTTTGTTTCACTTTACCCCATTTGTTCTTTAATATTTTTTAAAATTTTATGTTTTATTTTTTGACTTCAGAGGAAGAAGAGAGGAAGTAATTTAAATTGCAGAAGAAAAATTGTATATGGGTAAGTCCTGTCCTCCCATCTTATTTTAATTTGGTTTATTTAAACGTCCCCAGCAGGGCAAGAAACTGGGAAAGGAGAGTGAGCGGGGAGTGGAAAGAGCCTTTGGGATGTAAAGGCTGGTGCCTTCCCCCCTGAGCAGTGAAAGTGGTAATTGTGGTGCTTTGGCAGAGGCAAACAGGGGCTGGCAGCTGCTGCAGCTCTGAGCTGATCCCTTCAGGTGCTGGGAGTGAGGATTTGATGCTGCTGTGTGTCTGTCCGTGGATGTCTGTCCGTGCTGTGCAACACCCCCCTGGCTCCTCTTCCTGGGAGTGGAGCCAATCCATCCTGGAGGGAAAGGGATCAAGAGGTGGATGTCCAAGTGCTTGATACAGCCCCTTTTTGCTGCTGCCTGCTGGGCAGTGCCCGCAGAGGGGGGCTGGCAGCAGGAGCTGCTGCCCTGTGCCATGGCATCACCCTGCCTTTGGGTTCCAGCCCCCGAGAACCAGCCAGCAGTGGGGGCTGAGCAGTTCTAACAGTTAATTGTAATGCTGTCGTGGCCTGAGCAGGACAAAACAGAAATAATCAGGCTTAAAACAAACAAAAAACCCCCAAAAGCAACACAGTGTTATTTTAGAATAAAAGCACATGTAGCTGAACTAATACTCCTGACGAGCAAGGACATGGATTTCTCCCAGGGCATCCTGCAGTCCTGGAGGGGAGAAGTGACCTTATTTGCATTTTTCTTGTTGAATTGCTGTTGGGATTTCTGCAGCACGGCGAGAGCAAATTCCTCCAGGAGAGCATGGAAATATCACAGCGCTAACGCAATATCCTCCAAGTAGCTTCCTGCTCCTCAGCCCCTGCTGCCCCCCTGCCCTCCCACCACCCACAGCCAGCAGTGAAAGCCCTTGGCCTCTTCCTTTCCCATTTCCTTCCCATTTCCCTCTGCATTCCCAAAACTGCTGCCTCCCTTTTTCCAGAACAGTCTGGGACCTCCCCTCCCGGCCGCGCCCTCGCCGTGCGCTCCTGGCGAAGGTCAGCGCTCGGTGCTTGGAGGCTGCGATTCCAGACGCCTCTCTGGGGAGCCTTTTCCATTCTAATCAGGTCCTCTAATTGCTCAGGCTCTTCCCCAGCATGGAGCCCTGCTCCAGTTTTGCAGGCAGATAATTAAATCCCGAGCCCAGGAGCGGCGGTGCAGCCGCGCCGCAATTTCTTCTCCGCGTCTTCTCCTCGTCTTCCCACCCTGCCAGGGCAGCTGAGGCAGGAGCACGGAGCTTTTGGGGTCATGGATCATCTGCCTGGGGAGTATCCAGCACTGGGATGGCTCCAATACCAGGGAGGTGCTGCAGCTCACAGCAGTGCACCCGAGGAACCATCCGAAACATTCCCAAATCCGTTTTTTTCCTTTTCTTGGAACTCGCTCTGCCATCTTCCCGCAGGAGAGTGAAAGCAGCAGGATGCCAGGAAGGGCTATTAACTGTCACCTCTTAAGCTCCCTGTATAATGTATGCACATACTAATTACATTGTAGGAATAGCTTGGATTAATTATACACATCACAAGTGGGATACAGCGTTTTGGTATTTAAAGGATATTTTTATATAAATGACACATTTGGAACTGGAAAATAGCACAGATTGAGTTTGTCCAATGAAAGACTGCAAAATTCTGGATTTAATGTATAATATAACCTTTATTCTTTTTCCTCTAAACTCTTGGAAACTTACATAACAATCGTGCTTTAATTATGACACCGTTTATAGACATTTAAAATGCATCTTAATTTATAAATATTTTACATTTGGTCCATAGAACAGGTTGCAATTTACTAAATAATACTGTACTCTTTTAAACAGGCTCTGTATATATTTTTGAATATGTATATATTACATATATATTTTTATATAGAGATAGATTTGCTTGGTGTTGGATATTTCCTTATTGCAAAAAGCATATATGATCATACAATAATCTTTCTTTTTCAGGGCAAGTACTACAAAAAAGATACAGCTATTCACAGTTTACACACAGTAGTTCTACAACACTAGTTTGTGCTATGTGATAACGTTTGTACAGCTTTTTGCTAAAGAGCAGGTCTGTCAAACATCTGTCATAATTGTTTACAATCAAACATTAAATACTGCATTTTTCTTAGAACAACATGGGACTCGGTTACATTAAACAATAAAGTCGGAGTTTTTACCCTTAGTCTAATGAAATTCACAAGTATGATGTATCACGTGTGATGTCTGTGTAGGATGTAGGGGTTCCTCTAAATCCCAAAGACTTACAGGACGTTTGCATCTCAGCTATGGCCGTTTAGGATGGAGCTTAGATCTTGTAGTATTTTACATTTGACCTAGGTATGAAACAGTTTAGAACCTACCCAACATACTCTGAGAGTTTAGGATGTAGTTTGAAATACATGTGTATTATATATATATATTATTTCTACATAATGTGCTTGACATTCTGAGAATAATACCTTATTGCAAGAACATGTTTGTCACCTTCAGACGAGAACAACGAAAAACCCAACATTCACAGGTAACATGTTTTTTTTTTTTTTGTTTTTTTTTCCACGTAGTAATTCTACATAAATTGTGCTATCTAACATCGTACGGTGCACAAAAAAAGTTTGCTGAAAAGCATGTTTTTCATTGCACAGTTCTGTCACAGTCATTTACAATCAAACATCACCCTCCCAAAAAAAAAAAAACAAAACAAAAAGCCTCCTTGCCTATCTTATCTTATAGCTGCCAAACGAGAAATGCCGAGCGGGGCTCCCGCTGCATTCCCCACACGGGGAGAACTTCCAGGGGCTGGCCGGAGCCCAGAGTGGGATTGCAGGGGATCAAAGAGCTCTCCCTCGTGCCCTCAGCACCACCCAGCCCCTGGAAATGGAAATCCCACTGCTCTCAAGGTGCTGGGGTTTGGGGTGGGAGCTGGGGGAGTTCTCAGGCAGGTTCAATCAAGCCCGATGTTGGAACTCACTTTGATCTTGGTTTGGTTTCTGTTTCGGTGGCAATGCAATAGTAGAGTGATAACAGCATGATAAAAGCTCAGGGAGTCTGAGCTTGAATGGCAAATACTTTGTATTTTACTCCTGGGAATCTCTAAGAGCTCTTGGCTATTGCTTTGCTAAAAAAGTTAAAAGTCGTATTTATGCCTCTAACATTGATTCTAACGCAGATATCTTCTTTTTATAAGAAGCAAGATATGTGCTTTTAAGGAAATTTATGACCTTGCTTGAAAGTCACCCTGAAAGGCTGAGCACAGCCAGCGTGTTTGGCCTGGGCTGCTCTGCCACAAACAACTCAATTTTTGCACTAGGAATGTTTATAAAGGCTGTGCCTGCTGTTAATTGAAGGAAGAGTCTCTTCCCCCCTCAAATGGCCTCAGCTGGAACAAATTTCAAGGGCAGATTTTTGCACTGGAAATCACTTGTTTACAAAATACTCCGTTCTCTTTTTGTACAAAACAACTCCAAACTTAATTTTACCCCTGCAAAGTCAGAAATAACAGTCTTGGGATTCAGCGGTAAGAAATAGTGATCAACTACTAAAAATCAGCAGCACAAAACTTCAAATAGTCGTGCTAAAAGGTAGATTAAAAAGGTCTTGGCACATCAATTTACAAATTCCAAGGTATGCAACTATCATTGTGAAAGGATAAAAACATTAACAGTCTGTGGATTGCTGGAGAACACAAAAACACTGTCAAACATCTGAGCTCGCGACGGCTGGATCGAACCCATGGCGATTCCCTCGGAGTGGAGATGACCTTGTTGCTTTTTTTTTTCCTCTTTTTTTTTTTTTAATATGTATTTTTTATTTTTTTTTTTTGCCACTAGAGGTAGGTAATTATATTCTCAGATGTGAATTTGTGGTCATATTCAACCATATTTTTTGTTTTTCTGGAGGAGGAGCGGTACTTGGACGAGAGAGGAGTTTAGATGTAGGCTTCTTTGTTGGCAGAGTTGCTCTGTTGGGCCTGGTCTGGCCCGTTCTCAGGGTGGGTGATGTCTTCACTTGGCTGAATCATCACTTGGATGCGCTGTTCAAAGGACAACAGTAAATGTGAGGCAGCCAAAAAACTCTTTCTAACCTTACTCTTCTTTTTTTTATTTTCCCTAAATATTTAAAGAAAATTCTTTACAGCCACCTATCTTGCCAGAGACCAGCAGTGAGCCACTTCCACTAAACAGAATTCCAGCTCTGTCCTGAAGGTGACAGGAGGAGCTGAAAAACCCTGGGTGCCTACAAGGAGCTTTCCTGGGGAAAATAAATGAGGAGAGGCTCTGCTGTGATCCCAGGGTCCAGCACTGCAGTGGGCAGCAGTGCTGGGCACCAGAGTGATGGGCATCTCCCCAGGAGAACTGAGAGTTCCTCCAGGGATAAACCAGTATTGTAGAGTGTTTTATTCCTATTCTGTTTTTTCTCGTCCTTTTGTCCTCTCTGTTCCTTCAGGTTCTCTGCCTAGCTCAATGCAGAGAATATATCTCAAAAGAAATCTCTCTTATATCTCAAAGAAATCTCTCTTGTATCTCAAAAGAAATCCCAGTTTGGCTCCTCAGAGCCTCTCACTGGTGCAGGCTCCCCTCATATTTAATAATAGTTTGTCAATGCTTTCCAAAATAGGCCCTTAATCCACAACAAGGCTGAGATGAGGAACTTTTACCATGGTCTCACACAACCCTCCACAAAGAGCAGCTGTATTTTAGGGCAACAGTTCTCCTTTCGCACCTAAAAGTTTCCATAAGACCAAGGGAAATCTATTCAAAATGTAGGAGCTAAGAACAGGCAGGGAGGGAAACGCAAAAAAATCAAAACCCAGATTTTTTTGTGCAGACTTCTTTAAAGCCTCACTGAGTCCTTCAAAATTTGCTGAAGACAAATATTTGGATCAAGATCTGAGCATTTCATGAGGCATCACTCGTCAATTCTGCTTAAGATCATCCAGCCCTTTGCAAAGATGGCCCTGTCAGCTGATTTTAGAATATTCCAGAAGTTCTGACAAATTCCTTTTGGCAGTCTTTGGTTGCCACAATCCCAGAGTGTTTCAGTTCTTGGGCTGGAGATCTGGCTGTGATGTACAGGAGGAGCTGGAGAGGGAAAACTGAGGGAAAACACCCAGATTGAAAAAATGAAGCGTGGTGACTGTGGGGGGTTCCTGAATGGTGTGTGGGGCAATATTGGGGTCAATATTTCCCAGCCCTTTAGCAGCACATCTCTGAGGCCCTCAGAACTGAGTGAAATAGAAACTGAGTGAAATAGAAACTGAGTGAAATAAAAACTGAGTGGAAAAAAACCCTGACTGTCTTCCATTAGAAGTGTTGCCTCCTTTAAAAAATGGGATGAGCAGTCAAGGAGAGGCTGAGAGCAATGAGAAAAAGCCCCTAATGTTCTTCCCAAAGTGACTGCTTACAGAAATCCCTTAAATAAAGGCTCAAGGGAAGTTTTCCCAAGGTGTTCCATGTCCTCCCTCCCAGCTGCAGCAGAGCAGGGCAGGTGAAATGCAGGAGCTGCAGCCTTGGGGGCCATCAGGGACATGCAGAGCAGGGTCACTGAGCAGACTCTGCAATCCCAGAGTTTTGGAGCTCAGCCCCTGATTCTGATTCCAGCTCCCCAGAGCATCCCCTGCCACGATCCACGGCCGCGTGTCTGGCATTAATCAGGACAAATTTCCATAATTTGCAAACCTCTCCTCTGGTTTCTAGGTGTGAGGAGCGGGAATGCCAAGTGTCTGCAGCTGCCAGAGCAGAGATAAGGAGCCTGTGGAACGTGGGGAATTGTGTTCAGCAACAGATGGCTCAGACACTCTCTTCTATTTGGTTGGCACTTTTGTGTTTTGGGTTTTTTTTTTAGCTTAAAGAAAAATAACTGAGGGGGAAATAGATGACAGGAAAGAAGTGCCCAGCAATCTTTGATTGCACAGGTGCCAAGGTGTGGCAGTCATATTTTCTGAAAGATCCCTGAGAAGCTGAGAAGCCTCAGAGAAAAAAGAAAAACAATTCTTATCTCATTTGCTTCTCCTGTGTTGTGCTCATATGTGGAATATGTGGCAGTCACCTTTTCTGAAAAATCCCTTGGCCCAGGATTTTTCTCCTGGGAAGCTGAGAAGCCTCAGAGAAAAAAGGAAAACAATTCTTATCTCATTTGCTTCTCCTGTGTTGTGCTCATGTGGAATGTGTTTGGAGATTGTTTACCCACAGGAGATTGTTTCATTGGTTTCATGTGAATTGTTTTGACTTAATGGCTAACCAGGGCCAAGCTGTGTCAAGGCTCTGGAAGGAGTCACGAGTTTTCATTGTTATCTTTTTAGCATTCTGTAAGTATCCTTTCTGTATTTTTAGAATATAATATAATGTAATATAATGTAATGTAATATAATATAATATAATAGAATATAATAGAATATATATTTGAATAGAATCTTAATATATAATATAGTATCTTAAAATAAAAAATCTTTCTAAGAACATGGAGTCAGATTCATCATGCCTCCCTTCACCTGGGCACCCCACAAACACCACACCAAGGGGGTTGGGACAGACAGACGTACCTGTTTTAGGGATCCTTTCAGGGTGAGGAACATGTATGCCATGTAGCCAGGAATCAGCACCATAGAGGACAGGGCCATGAACCAGCCCACCCCCTGGCCCCATTTTGGGAACACGTAGCTGCCCATGGTCAGGGGGGTCATCTGCACAGCACTGAAGATGAACACTCCCTGCAAAAGCAGAAGGGAGGGTTCGGGGTCAGGTTCCCACAGTGTTCTGGCTTCAAGAGTTTTTCTGCAGCTTCCCAAGATGCTTTTTGCCAAAATGAATGTTTCACCTCAAAGCTGTGTTTTCACATATAAACCTGCACCTCGGACGATCCAGGTGTGTTGCTGGGAGCAGTAAATTCCTGGGATAACCTGCACAGAGCCAGAGGGAAAGGGGCTGCTGGGGAAAATAGGGATCCTGGGAATGGCTGGAACCCAAAAGCAACCCAACAGGGATCCTGGGAATACCTGGAACCCAAATGCAACCGAATAGGGATCCTGGGAATACCTGGAACCCCAAAGCAACCCAACAGGGATCCTGGGAATACCTGGAACCCAAAAGCAACCCAGTAGGGATCCTGGGAATACCTGGAACCCAAAAGCAACCCAATAGGGATCCTGGGAATACCTGGAACCCAAAAGCAACCCAGTAGGGATCCTGGGAATACCTGGAACCCAAAAGAAACCCAATAGGGATCCTGGGAATACCTGGAACCCAAAAGCAACGTGGGTGCTGCTGTTCAATGGCACCGTGTACATGTCCCCATTGTGCCATTGAGCAGCAGCACCCAGGTTGCTTTTGGGATGTTCTCCAAGGATGCCCTGCAGACACAGAATTCCATGGGCTATTCCCAGGAAAATATCCTGTCCTGGCCTGTCTCAAATGGCTAAAGCAGCCAGGAAAACCTGCTGAAGTGAATCAGGAGAGAGGGGGCTCGTTCTGATCCCAGGCTGAGCCCTTGTGCAGGACAGAGGCAGATTCTTATCCCTGCTCTGCAAGTTCCCTGCAAATTCCCAGAGGCAGATTCTCATCCCTGCTCTGCAAATTCCTTGCAAAGTCCCAGAGGCAGATTCTTATCCCTGCTCTGCAAATTCCCTGCAAATTCCCAGAGGCAGATTCTTATCCCTGCTCTGAGCCGGGCTGGGCAGCACGTTCTGCTGAGGACTTGACAAATCTGGCCAGTCTGACAATGTTGGGCACCTTCCTCCTGTGCCACTAAAATAAAATGTATCTCTTATGCCTTCCTGAATGCTTGTTTTTCACAAAAATGAAATCTGCCTTGATCTGGGAAGGGAGGACTCGAGGAACCCTCAACATGAGCACATTTCTGTGTCTTTTTAGTGCTCCTCATTTGCTTTTCTCTGGTTAAATGCTGGCTCATGTGTAATAGTTTGTTACATTGCATCTGGGTTCAGTGTATGTGCAGCACATTTACATTTCTTTGCTTACTACTTCACAAAGTACTGAATGGGATTAACTGGGTAAAGTTTAGAATCACAAAAAAGCTGTTCTGTGGTTTCCAGTACAGATTCCTTGCAGAGTTTGCCAGAAAACCCACAGCAATGTAGTAGAAAATGATTAATATATGCCACAGAATGCCATGAGGGAAGAACAAGAGTTTAGAACCCTGCTCTGTCACCAGAAGGGCTCGTGGACGAATTCAGTTTACAGAATGTTGGCATTTTCGTGTATGTGGAAAATGTAGATTTTAGATTGCTAAATTCTATTTTAGACCACCAAAAAAATGACAAAATTTGTTCCTTACAGTTTTCTAAGTCTGCCAATCAACCTCTTGAGCATTTCCAGAGGTCTAATAAAAATCTTGGCTTCTCTTTTTGGGGCACAATCTTCCTGGAATGTCATTGCTTTTTCGCTATTACCTTCCGTGGCATTGCTCAAATCCTTAAAACAGGAGTGAGGGCAGAACTAATATGAACCTGTGGGGCTGGAAACCACAAGGCTGCAGCACCCAGGCCACTCATTCACATCCTTTCAACCAGAGAATAAAAGTTTGTTCCTTACTGCCACAATGATAGGAGTGAAAAAGGACCAGCAGAGTTTCCACCAGATGCAGGGTCTGTATCCCACCATCTCTTGGATGTTGTCATAAAATCTATTAACACCTGGGTGAAGGAATAAGAAACAGCACAGAAACATATCAGGTAGTGGAGCTGATGGGAAGCTCAGTGGTTCTGAGAGATACAATCATAAATTATGATTATATTTGGAAGCTCTACAAAGATTTCAAGATAACTTTTCCTCAAGGCAAAAGATGTGCAAACTCAAAAGCACCAAAAGTCACCTGTTCTCACTCTTCCACATCATAATTAATTAAATAGAGACCAGCAAACTTACTCCCATGCCAAATGAGGAAGTTGTACATGGGAAGGTCAGATGCAAGAAACGCCCTTGATTGATTCCAACTCTAGATTATATTAGGATGAGAAATTTAGGGTGTATTTTACAATTATAACCCCCAAACCCATCCCAGCATTGACCAGCTCTGTTGCAGAGTACACCATGGATGGGCAGAAGTGGAGCTGAAATCAGAGGGCCCCTGATTAATTTCACATTAACTTTGAGTTAATGTCAGCAACATCCTGCTGCTGCTGCTCTCCCAAAGCTGTGTCTGTCACCAATTCATGGCTCTGCTTCTTCATGGCCAGAGCCTGGAGCTGACAATTCCAAGCCCTGTGTGGACCATCCACTTAAGCTCCCCGTGGGGTCCCTTCCAGCTCAGGATATTCTGTGATTTCTGGGAGAGTTTTGATGTATTTTTCCATATGCTGGGTTCAGGTTGTAGATATTTAAGGTGATTATTCCCTAACTGACCAGGGAGCCTGGCTCACTGCAGGATCCTGGAGTGAGAGAATTTCTGGAAAAATGAAATATTTCAAATCCCAAGGGCCCTGAGGCAATATGTATCCAAAACCTCTGAAGATCCAGGCTTCCCAAAAGAGTGGGACAAGAAAAGAGATGGAATATCACCCTTATAATATTTCTGAAACACTTCATGGCTCCCAGGCCTCTAGGCAGGGTGTTTAAAAGGCAGCAGCCCCTTCCACAAGCCAACACTGAATTACATCCACAGAAACCAAAGCCAGTTTCAGTTCCACCCCCAGCACGTGCACATCAACCACAGATCGGAGGATGAATTATCCTCAGGGTGTGTAAAGCTCAAGGGAAAAACACAAACAGGCTGTTTACCATAGCACCAGGATATCGAGATGCACTCAAAGAATACAAGGAACAAGAGACTCATTCCACTGGCAGAGTAGTAGTCAAAAAGCTTAAACACATAGATTCCACCCTGAAATGGAAAAAAAAAGTATGAAAAATAGAGCAAGGCCTCCAGCTTCAAAATGTAACATACAAACTAGCAGCAGTGGGTAGGTTAGGGGCCTATTAGTGTGAATTAAACAGGTTAAATTTTTTTAAGGCTTGAGGTCAATCCTGACAAAATTAAGATTGCTGCTGTCTAAACTGAAAAGTTTAATTTTGCTGTTTGCTCTTTATTTGGTAATTTAATCATAATTTAATCATCAATAATTTCCCTCAAGCAGTTTGCAAAGTCAACATCTCCAGCTGCCACTTTTTGGACTGTAGGAATGTGGGGATGTGCATTTTGCTGTCCCCTGAGCCCTGCAGGGGACACCCAGGTAGGGCCTTTTTGGGACCACCTAAAACCAGAGGCCAGACAGAATTAAGGGAATAAAAAGCAGTTCTGTTTATTGAAGGGCCTGCAGGTACATTTAGGGCAGATGAAACCCCCAGGGGCTACACTCAAAAATGGATGACGGGTCAGGGGTTTTTATACTTTTATCAGTTTGGTCCATTTGCACATTGGGGGTTAATCTGCCAATTCCAGCTCCAGGTAATGAAGTCATTGAGCCCAAGTTTGCTCCC
>JAWWEX010000036.1:17981661-18003487 GCA_035583215.1 Arremon brunneinucha | reverse complement strand
TTGTGTCTGCCCAAAATGGGAAAGCTGCAGCTGACACTGGGTGTGGGGTTTGGAGTTACACACTAAAGAACTGCAGGAGTACCAATAAATTAAATACATACAAGCTAAAACGCTAAGGCATCATTCCCACTGACACTCAGGAAGTTGCTGCTTGGTTTGCAGTAAATATCAGCTACAAGGGGGATTTGTGCTGTGTTGTTTCCCCTCCCACACGTGTGATTTCTGTGTGAGGCAGTCCCAGCAAGCAGGAGCACACAGAGCTGGATAAAAGCGGGCACTGCCACTTCATGCAGCTCCTGAGAGTGGCTGCTCAGCCAACACCACTTTGAGTTTATGTGAGCATCATCTTCAGGCAAACTGCAGCTGACACTGGGTGTGGAGTTTGGAGTTTACACTAAAGAACAGCAGGAGTATAAATAGATGGAAAAATAGAAAAGCTAAATATATAAAAGCAAAACAACCCTAATATAAAAGAAATTATATTAATATAAATGATAAATACAAATAAAAGCATCAAAGCTAAAATCTTAAGGGCGTTCTACGCTTAAACCGCCCAAACCGTGGCAAGCGCCAATCCCTGACAATCCAGGGGGGCTGGCAGAGATTCCTGGCTGGAATGGGGAAGGAGAATGGTGGAGCAGGGCAGGGGCAGCCCCAGGGAGCAGTACCTGAGGGATGCCTGACTTTGAGTTTATGTGAGCAACATCTCCAGGCAAGCTGCAGCTGACGCTGGGTGTGGAGTTTGGCGTTTACATTAAAGAACGGCAGGAGTACAAGTATATAAAATATACAATAGCTAAATATATAAAAGCAAAACACTCCTAATATGAAAGAAATTATATTAATATAAATGATAAATACAAATAAAAACATCAAAGCTAAAATCTTAAGGGCGTTCTACACTTTAACTGCCCAAACACTGGCGAGCAGCAATTCCTGACAATCTGCGGGCTGGCAGAGATTCCTGGCTGGAATGGGGAAGGAGAATGGTGGAGCAGGGCAGGGGCAGCCCCAGGGAGCAGTACCTGAGTGATGTTGGACAGCCCTATCACGTAGGACACGATGCACACCACGGCGATGAACAGCTCGCGGCGGTTGCGCAGCAGCTTGGGGAACTCGTCCACCAGGGCAGTGATGAACCCCTCCACGGTGCAGAACTGCAGGGAAAGGGACACAAAGCACACTGCAGAGCCCAGCTGGACACAAAAAACACTGCAGAGCCCAGCGTGGAGTTTTGGGGAGCAGTTTGTGATTGGACCCTTGGCTGGCCTGAGGCTGCAGCCGTCCAGCGAGAAGGGAAAATTCGCTTGACTGCAGCGGAAGCTCTGCTCCTGAATATCCTTGGTTCTGTCCAAAGAGATCTGTGCAAAAAGATTTCCAGCTCGAGGAGCACTCAAAATTTTGAGCTATGAACTGTTGCTTTCGCTCTGTGAACAGGAACTGCTCTTTTTTTTGTAATAAAGATGATAAACCTACAGTTGAGGGCTTTGGCTCCTCAATCCTACAAAATAAGCTTCCTTTTTGTGTGATTTACTCACATACAAGAAAGTCAACGCACAGAGAATGTCTAACCAGATTGGTGCTTCACACAGAAGGTTAAAGATTCTCATATCATTCTTATATGTAATAAATCAAATATTTTTTTGTATCCTCAGAAAACATTTTTTGTTGAGGTTGTGTCCTCCAAATGGCCACACTCCAGAGTCCCTCTGTGTGTATATATTCAGATAAATGTTATCATTATGGTGGCTGGAATATGATCTGTGCAAGAAGATTTCCAGCTCGAGGAACACTCAAAATTCTCAGCTATGAACTGTTGCTTTCACTCTGTGAACAGAAACTGCTCTTTTTTTGTAATAAAGATGATAAAAATACAGTTGAGGGCTTTGGCGCCTCAATCCTACAAAATAAACTTCTTTTTTATGTGTTTTACAAAATAAACTTCTTTTTTATGTGATACAAGAAACACACAGAGAATGTCTAATCAGATTGGTGTTTCACACAGAAGGTTAAATATTCTCATATGATTCTCATATGTAATAAATCAGATATTTTCTGTTTCCCCAGAAAATATTTGTTTTTGAGGCTGTGTCCTCCAAATGGCCACGCTCCAGAATCCTTCTTTGTGTATATATTCAGATGAATGTTATCATTATGGTGGCTGAAATATGATCTGTGCAAGAAGATTTCCAGCTCGAGGAACACTCAAAATCCCAAGCTATGAACTGTTGCTTTTGCTCTGTGAACAGAAACTGCTCTTTTTTTGTAATAAAGACGATGAACCTGCAGTTGAGGGCTTTGGTCCATCAATCCTACAAAATAAACTTCTTTTTTATGTGATTTACAAAATAAACTTCTTTTTTGTGTAATACAAAAGAAAGCCAACACACAGTGAAAGTCTAACCAGACTGGTGCTTCACACAGAAGGTTAAAGATTCTCATATGATTCTCATATGTAATAAATAAAATATTCTCTGTATTCCCAGAAAACATTTTTTGTTGAGGCTATGTCCTCCCTATGGCCACACTCCAGAATCCTTCTGCGTGTATATATTCAGATAAATGTTATCATTATGGTGGCTGAAACAGGAAAACCAGAAGATGAGTAAAGTTTTATTAATTTTCAGCAGAGCAAATAGAATTCAACCAATGGTTACAGCTCCTGTAAATTAGAGTGGATGAAATGTTTCAGTGACAGACAGAAAATGCAGAAAGCATGACAGCCTGTAGATACATATTTCTTTTAGTAATATTAGACCACCTTGCTCAGCTGTTAGTTGCCTAGAGACAAATGCTTTCAAGAATATTTCTGACCCAATTTTTCACAGCAGTTTCCCCCCCAGAATGAGCAGTGGGTTTTAATGTCAAGCCTGAAGCTCACTGAAAAACAAAGAAATAAAAAGTGTAAATTTTCAACTTCCTTTCATCTCCTAGGATAAAATACCCTCCTTGGTCTTTTTGTGTTCACAGGCTGAAGGCAGCTTGGATTTGTAGAAAATGATGGATTTTCACTCCTGGGAGACTGGTCCAGTGCTAAGGCAGTAAATCCACATTCCTTTACGTGCTGGGAAGGCTCTGCTAGGGACTGGGAGCTGCTGCTTTTACAACTGGAGCTGATTGCAAATAAATTAACACATCTGCCCAGACTGGGCTCCTAAAAATGATCCAGGAGTTCAGCAGCCAGGGGGGACTTCCCTGACCAATTCCTCCAAGTATTCCTTGTGAAATAAGGCAGGGTGAAATAAGGCAGGGTGAAATAAGGCAGGGTGCTCTCCTGAGTGCTGCCACTGGGGCTGTTCTCTGTATTAAAATTAGCACTGTTTTACAAAAGGTTTTGTTGGACAGAGTTATTTCTAAAGAGTTTTCTCTCACGCTCTGTGCTTTTTTATTTGTGTCACAGTCAACATTTCTAATGATTCCATGTGTTAATTATTTAATAGTTTGGTCTAGACAGAGAATATCTTGGATTTGCAAAGCTCAGGGCTGAGCCTCCTCCTTCATTTCCAGTTGTTAGATCCCACCCAGAGCTTTGGTACGGCCTGAACCAATAAATTGGTGATCCTTTCCCTCGGGAAGTGATTTCAGAGCACATCAAAACCCAGAATATCTTCAGTAACCATCCCACTGCCCTCTGAATTAACTCCAGATCTTGAAATGAAATGTGTGCTGTGTCTTTTTGCTCCACTGGTGAGTTCTGGATCCGCCTTTCAGAAATTCTTGTGGCATCCACATCTTGTAAAACATATCCCAGTGTCTCCTACACAGCTGAACACGCACAGGTATTCTTAACATTGTGATTTAACAGGGAACATTTCAAAGGTAAGCTCCTTTTTGCCTGCAGAATAAATTTTCTGCCCATTTTTCATGTGCTTCCAACAGTTCATGAAAGAACAAAAGTGTTCAAGCATCTGCTTTTTACTCATTCTTTTCTGAGTGCCTCCTATTCTTCATTTGATTATTCCAGGGACCATCCTGCCCCACTTCCAGCTGACACTCTGAGTTTAGAGTTATACACTGAAAAACTGCAGGACTACAAATATATGAAAAATACAAAAGCTATAAGAATATATTAAAAAATCCTACTATAAAATAATCCTAATATAAAAGAAATCATCCTAATTTATTAAATAAATTCTAAATTATAAAATAAATAATCTTTATATACACTGAAGAGCTGCAGGATTACAAATATATGAAAAATACAAAAGCTAAATCTATGAAAAAATCATAATATAAAGCAATCCTAATATAAAAGAAATGATCCTAATTTATTAAATAGATTTTAAATCATAAAATGATGAATTCTAAACTATAAAATAAATAATCCTAAATTATTAAATAAATCCTAAATTATTAAATAAATCCTAACTTATAAAATAAATAATCTTTATATACACTGAAGAACTGCAGGATTACAAATGTATGAAAAATACAAAAGCTAAATATATAAAAATCCTAATATAAAATAATGCTAATATAAAAGAAATCATTCTAGTTTATTAAATAAATTCTAAATTATAAAATAATAAATTCTAAATTATAAAATAAAGAATTCTAAATTATAAAATAAAGAATCCTAAATTATTAAAATAAATCCTAACTAATAAAATAAATAATCTTTATATACACTGAAGAACTGCAGGATTACAAATACATGAAAAATACAAAAGTTAAATATATAAAAAATCCTAATATATAATAATACTAATATAAAAGGATTAATCCTAATTTATTAAATTAATTCTAAATTATAAAATAATGAATTCTAAATTATAAAATAATGAATTCGAAATTATAAAATAATGAATTTGAAATTATAAAATAAATAATCATAAATTATTAAATAAATCCTAAATTATAAAATAAATAATCTTAATATACACTGAAGAGCTTCAGCATTAGAAATATATGAAAAATACAAAAGCTAAATAAATAAAAAATCCTAATATAAAACAATCCTAATCTAAAAGAAATAATCCTAGTTTATAAATAAATTCTAAATTATAAAATAATGAATTCTAAATTATAAAATAAATAATCCTAAATTATTAAATAAATCCTAATTTATAAAACAAATACTCCTAATAGAAATAAATAAAATACAAATAAAATATCAAACCTGGTCCCAGCCAGTGGCAGAAAATCTGTATTTTTATTGGTTCCCACCCCAGTTTTACCTGGCTGTCAATGCCCAGCATGAGCAGCATGGAGAAGAAGAGGATTGCCCACAGAGGGGAGATGGGCAGCTGTGTCACTGCCTCTGGGTAAGCCAGAAACGCCAGTCCAGGGCCTGGGGAGAGACAGGGGACACAACATCATCAGCAGGGGCTGGGGTTGGGATCCTCTCTCCTGCTGGGCTCTGGCTGCAGCCCCTGAGCAGGGATTTCAGCGCTCACTGCTCCCTGACCGCCAGGGCACTGCAAGCACCTGGCTTGGAAAGTGAACCAGCCAAAACAAAAACTAAATACACCCCAAAGCCCCCAAAGTGAACCAGCAGAGCACTGGATGGCTTCAGCAGCTGCTCCTGCTTTGCACCACTCAGAAAAGAAACAGAGCTCAGCAATGGAGGCGACACTTCCCAGCATTTCCATCTGCTATTCCATTCCACTCCCTCCCTCTAAATACACATTTGAATAAACTCTGTCGTGGTGGACAACCAAACTTTTTAATTCTTCTTCTTCCTAACTGCAGATGAGGGGTAGAGTGTTAAACCCCTATTAAAAAAATCCCCTATTTTAAAACTCTATTTAAAAGGTTTTTTTTGTTGTTCTCATGGCATAGCTGGAGGTCAGCATCAGAGCGAAAACCAGCAAATTTAATAAATAAATGTATTAATACACAGAATATATTATAAATATAATAACTTATATTAAATATATATTTATTATATAATATTTATTTATATTTAATCATTAATTAATATAATATTTAATATATTTATTATATAATAAGTATATATTCATTATATAATGTCTATTTATATTTACCTATTAATCGATATTATATTTAATATATTTATTATATAATAAATATATGTACATACAATAAATATAATAAACTATAAGTTTATAAAAACACAGAAATAAAACTCGTGTGTTTCACCTAAGGAGTGCCTCTGATTTTTCAGTTTCCATTAAAAGCCTGTCAGTGACAAGTGCTTGGTCCCAGCCCCCAAACCAGTGGAGCAAGGGTGCCATCAACACCTGGATTGTCAAAGTCTAATGAGGATTTTGAAGCAATTAATTGCTAACAAGAGCAGATATGACTGGAAAGCAGTTCGGAAAGCATTCCAAATAGCAGTGCTAAAAGCAAAATAAACTTCAGATAAATATGTTAATTTTACTCTGTTTGGCGTTCCACAGAAATGCAGCTATGCCTTTTAATAATATCATTTGTTTTATAAGGCTGTATAAAAGATGGCAAAACAACCTCTCATGGTGGTAAAATCTGGCACCAGCCTCTGAGCTTACTAGGAGAAATAGAAGCCGTAATTAAAGGTCAAATTTTTAAATATCCTTTGCAATTAGTGGCCATGGGCATCTTTCAGAGATCTGTTATCAAATGTACTTAATATGATGTAAAAATATGGTGCTGTTTGCAGGTGTAGCCTTTATATAACTCCTTCTGTATCAAAGAAATAAATCCAAAAAGCTTATTTCACACACCACTGCCTTTCCAGAGCAGTTCCTAATAACAGTGCCTGCCATCATCACTTTGCACCTAATCTCTTTGTATGTGTAATTTACTGAAGATTATTTTCAGCGCTTAAATTCTCTCCCTTTCTCACCAAGGAGAATATTCCAGAGGGTTGTGTTTGCTAATACAGTCATCCAGATTTTGTCCACCAGCGAGCTCCAGCCAAGCTTTGAGTTATGAGATCCCTCCCTGTGGCCAGAACTGCTAAGTGAGTATCTGGTGCACCAGCTGGGGCAGGGCAGCCATCTGCTCTGCTGCTTTGAGCCTTTTCAGCTGGAAGACACACAAGGAAAAACAGAATCCTCCCATGGACAGCTCCACAGCTCCCTGCCCTAAATAAAATGTCTGTCATGATACAGAGCCACAGGAAACAGGTGTAGGTGTGAACAGGGGAGAAATGAATCTGCCTCCAAGGGTTTAACATCAAGAAATGGGGAAATTAAAACCCAACTGAATTTGGAAATATTAGCTTAAAAACCACACCAGAATTCCTCCTGCTCTGCCTGGAGTGGGTTGGGACAACACTTTTCCTTCTGGGAGACTGAGGGGACAGGGAGCTGAGGAGCTGTGGGCAGGGATTTTGAGCAGCTGCAGGAACAACCTGCAAGCAAAAAAAAAAAAACAAACCTTGATGCACAGCTTAGAGGAAAAGATTTTGGGTACCTGATGCTGCCACATCTGCAATTGGCCTCTTTGTGACATTGGCCATGAATCCCACAATGGAGAAGATGACAAAGCCAGCAAACATGCTCGTGCATGAGTTTATGCAGCACACTATGATGGAGTCCCTGAAACAAAGGGAAGGGACTTTAAGCAGCAGGGAAAGCAAATGTTCATCCTTTTCTGGGTTGTTTTATTTATTTATTTTTGTCCTGTGGAAAGATCTCAATGATTTAAGATTTCACAGTTTAGGATTTCCCAGTTTGGGCTCCATTCCATGCTGGGGAAGTCTCTCCCCTTGGTGTAAAGGCAGTCACACATCTCACCCCCAGCCAGCCAGAACAGTTAATATCCAACACTAAACTTTATTTCAATTATCTGTGCACAGAGACAGAAGCCAGCTCCAGCTGAGACAGGCAAGTGGCACTGCAATATGTGCAGTCATCTGCTTACCTGTAAACATTATTGTGGAAAGGGTTGTAACTTCCAAGGGCAATCAGTGAACCAAGGCCCAAACCGTAGGAGAAGAAAATCTGTGTGGCAGCATCCAGCCAAACCTGATGGCAGGAAACAATTTTTTTAAAAAATCTGTTTCTGCTCTTGAGGAGCAGCTCATATGGCTGAAAGGGGAACAGTGAGGAGTGAAACTTTGGTTTACCAGCATGCAACGTTTACCTCAGAGTCTGAAAGCTTGCTGAAGTTGGGAGTGATATAGAATAAAATGCCTTCCTTTGCTCCAGGCAGTGTTACACCACGGAAGAACAAGATAAGCAGCATAACATAGGGATAAGTAGCAGAGAAATACACCACCTGATGTGAAGAAACAAGGCAGTGTTAAGTGTGCAAGGAAGAATGATCCAAAGTATTTGCTTCCAGAAAATACTCTAGCAGCAACTGAGGATGGCGCTTAAAACTGAGGCATTTTTCAATGAAAAGGTTTGGGAAGTGCCTACAGCAAAATCCCCTAAACTCCAGCTCTAAAGGCAGATGGTTGCTGCCTATTTTTCTGAAAAGAGAACAGTGTGGACTAGGATGTTTTCACACTTTTTTTTTGGGTATTTAACACAAGGAAGTCCCAAAAGCACAAGGATCATGGCACCAGGATCCTGCTCGTAACACATCTGGCAGTTCATTTTTCCCACTCTCTCCTCCTTTGTATTATAGGCTCCTACTTTCTTGCCTTTCCAGAGGTCCTGTAAGAAACACTTTCTGAAGTCAGACTCAGCCCTCTTTTTTCCCTCTTTTTGGCCTCTTTGTGCTTTGGAGACAGGAGAAAGAAAATGGTTTGCTCTGAGCTCAGCTCAGCCCTGTCCAACACACAGCTCAAGGTGGGTCACAGTTAAAACCTCTTGTCAAAAACCAACAATCTGTTCCCTCAGTGTGAAGAAATTCCAGCCCTCTGCACCAGACCTGAGGTCTTCTAACCCAACACCAAACTCCATTCCTGTGGCTTTTCATTTCCCTGGGATTTTTTCCGACAGGGAAAGGCATCAGCCATCAGCAGATGTTGCTGCCCTTTCATTCAGAAAGGTCTCTCAAGAATATAATTTCCTTTAATTGATTAGTAAATCCTAATTTCCACTCACAGCCAGGCAGACCCCAAGAAGCACAGGGTGAAGTCCTGTGAGAGGACCTCAAATGTTTCTCACTCACATGAGGGAAGGTGGGAGCAGCTCTTCCCAACACTTCCTTACATATCCATGTCCAGCAAGAATTTTGCATTTATTGTAGATTTCTTCTGAATAGTCCAGCTGGTTTGGATAGCAACAGAGTGAGGATGAAGTGGTTTGGTTCCAGCAAGAATTTTGCATTTACTGCACAGTTCTTCTGAATATTCCAGCTGGTTTGGATAGCAGTAGAGTGAGGATGAAGTGGTTTGGTTCCAGCAAGAATTTTGCATTTATTGCACAGTTCTTGCTGGAACCAAACCACTTCATCCCCACTCTGGTGCTATCCAAACCAGCTGAAATATTCATCTCAGGAATGAGCAGGAATATTTTTGGGTGATTTTATACCTGGCCAAGCCAAGAGGCTTGTAAGTGAAGCATCTGAGGCTGTGGTCTGACCTAGCTAGAGAGAAGCCAGCTCTTCCTAAAACATGGGGCTGTACCAATCCAAGAAAACACAAACTAAATCCTTCTGACAGCCAAACTGCTCCCGGCCCCTCTTACCTCAAGAATTTTCAGAATATTTGAGCAAAATGGGCATTTTAAATTGAAAGATATTAACAATACTTTTTAATCTTACCTTTCCAGTCCAGCCTACCCCCTTCCAGATACAAAAATACACCAGGATCCAGGCAATTGCCAGGGTGATTGCCAGCGGCCATCGGATTTGCCCGGGCTTTTCCAAGCCGTCGGTCATTTGGTGCATGTTGCGCCTGCAAGGAGCCAACACAACATTTGGCAAAGGATTCAGAGGGTGAAACAGGAAGGACAACAAGGTGATCCTTGGGCATGCACGGGGAGGAGAGAGGGAAATGCTGAGCTTACTCCCAGAACTCCACCACGGCACTTGTCATGTTGGTGGTGTTCGCTAGGGTGTAGTTGGAGAAGCAGCGGTCGGTGTTCCAGGGGTTCTCACAGTGTTTCCAAGGAAGGGTCTGCAGAGGGGAGAGCACCAAAAACCTGGAGTCAAACACTTCTTAAGCAAGGATTACCTCAAGTGTCTCTTTCTTTGCTAGAACTGACAGCTGAGTGCAGAACTAAAGCACCTGGAGTTCTGCAGACATTGATCTCCCTGGGGTTAAAGTTATTTCAATTCCTATCAGTTGTGGGAGGCAGGTGTGGAGTATTCCCTCTTTTCCTTAAAATTGCAGCCCAAATGCTCTGAATTCAATACACTCACCATGAGAGTATGGTGAAACAGCACAAAGGACCTCCTGGAGGTCCTGGTACCTCTTGTTGCACAAGAGATAACAAAATTGGGATGGTTATTGATCAGAGAGTTTCATTTTCCCCTCAGGTCAGAGGATAATTGGAGAAAGATTAAATATCTATCTGCTGTGTGCATGTTCTGCATGTGTCCATCCCATCTTTCAGAAGCTGTGAGGAGCAGAACCTGTTTCTCATGGTATCCATTAGAATGAGCCTCATTTAAATACAATTTATAATCTTTTTGATGACAATTGTTGGGAAATCCTCTCACAGAACTGCATGCTTTATACACAAGGAGAAGAGGCTTCAAGGGAATTAGAAGTCAATATTCATTTAACACGGGCCACAAGAAACACTTCCAGACTCTGCCTGACCTTTCACATCAATACCAATTCTGAGGACAAGAAAGCAGAAATGGTCATGTCACTCCCAGAGAGTAATTAATGCAAATTTGGTCAAGGCAAAATCCTTTAAAGCCAAGAACAAGCAAGCATGAGCAAAATTTATAGAAGAGACAATTGAACAATGATGCACTAATTATATACAACTTATGTAAGAATGCTTCCTCAGATGGCCAAACCCCACAGATCAGACAGGACTTACTCAGCTGATGAATCACCCTTGAGGGGGAAAAAAAGGCAGCTAAAAATAAAGTAAACAGGAAAGAAAACAAAGCAAAAATAACAACAATGAATGGAAGTTCAGAGCTAATCAAATCACAGACCTTCCATTCCATGGGGGTTTCTTTAATAAACCCCTCCATCATGAAGGCATATTGCAATGATACCATTTCCCAAAGAGTTTGTGTGGCTGCTACTGAAGAAACAAAATAATTAGTTGTACACTAGAATTTTTCTTGGGGGAGTGACTGACCTGTAAGTTCATTTTTCTGCTCTAAATTTCTTGTGGAGAAAAAAATTACTAGGGATTTTTGCAAAATAAGGTTTTTTCAGTAGGAATGGATTATCCCACAGATTTCTGTGCATGCTGTGTTAACCTCACACATCTACACTGAGGCAGATTAGTGGTGTATCCATATTTAACTTGGCTTTACATCCAAGAAACAATTCCCCATTCCCCTCTGACACACACTTACAGTGGTAAAGGAGTTATACAGGTAGTATATGGCCCAGGAAATAATCACAATGTAGTAAATATTTAGCCAAAAGGACAGGACTGCAGCAGCCAGCCCCACACCTGTAAGGAAAACAAAGAGAAATAAAACCAAGGGAACTTCCAAGTGAAGGGCAAACACATCACATGGGGCAGGCACCACTGGGAAATGTTGTAGGAGTGAGAATTTCAGCAGTGCCACTACACAGAGGTGACTATTTGGGTGATGGCTCAGCCATCCATGAGCTCACTGCCAGCCTTCAGTGGTGCAGTCCCACCTGCTGAGAGTTCTCTGGCACGTTTTACTCGCAGGAAAAGGAGCTAAATCAGCTCATTCTCTGGCAGAGCAGCCCCACAGGGGCTGGTGGCAGAGGCACACACAGTGAGAATGTGTTCCAAGGCACTCAGGACACGATCAGAGTGCCTGCTGGCAGCCAGAACAAAGACATGCCAGGGTTCCACCACGAGGGTGTCTTCTGCTCCACGTGGACACTCCAGGGGTGTTCTGAACTATTCCATGACCCTGAGCTGGAAGAAGTGCTCACAATAATCAGGATAATGCAAAGCCAGGCTGTACCAACAGCAGCAACTCGAGCAAAACCACTTCTCTGTGAGAGACAATTCCATCTCCCTGCGTTTTCCCAGCGCTAAATCTCCCAGAGCAAAATCCAATCTCAACAAGCTCTCAGCTCACCCTGTGCTGATTGTCAGTCCTGCTGGGTGAGGTAATTTGCAACATCACGTGCAGCTCTGCTGGGCCAGAACTCAGCTCAGGAGCTCGGCAGTGTCAAAGGATTTGGGATTAGAAGGGTGAAAATCATCATTTGGGAGGTCTGTGGGTCTGTGCGGAATCGAGATTAAAACCCTGGCAATCAAACCTCAAACTCAGAGCGTGGAGTGAGTTTTTCTTAAGGATTTCAGCATGAAATTGCCAAAAGTGTCTGGCTCTTGAATTTCAGTTTAAAAACCAGTTGATGCCAATCTCTGTTAGCTCAGAAAAATTTACCAAATTTACCAAATTGCTGTGAACATATCCAAACCTGCTCAGACAACTACTGCTGGATATGCTATTTTTTGCCAGTCTTCATGCATTTCTACAGAAAACCACAAGAGTTTTTGAAGTTCAAAAATAAGTTTGTTGCAATTCTTATGCCTAAATCTTGCTATTTTTAATGGAGAATAAAAAATATAGCCCAGCATGTTTCAAAATCATCAGAAAATCAGTGTGTCTTCTCAAGAAAAAAATCATGGTTTAAATATAAATGAAAGGCACCAAGAAACATCATCCTATCCCTGGAACTTTGGGAAACTTCTGCAATTTGGAACCAAATGAGAAAGAATTGGAATCCATACTGTACCTTTGAACATTGGAGCAAGCTTCCACACCCCAAGGCCTCCTATAGATGTATACTGACCAAGGGAGCACTCCAAAAGGAACAGTGGCACTCCAGCAAAAATTAAAGTAAGGAAATAGGGGATCAGGAATGCACCTGAAAAGAAATTTTTAACAAGCCTGTTACAGCGGGGAAAAACACAAGTGAATTTCCAGTTTCCATCCCTGTTACATATGAAAAGAAACCCACAGGGATTTTTTCCTCTCAGATGTAACTTTTCAAAAATGTTAGTGGAAATCACACATGCCTTTCTGAACCAGCACCTCCAGAGGTGAAAATAAAGGGAAAACCACAACTCCCCATCGCTTAAATGTTTTCTGTAGAAGTAAAAAGCTGAAATCCAGAAGCCTGCGGGCTTTGCTGCCTTCACCTCTCACGGAGAGCACAAAGGCTTTAACCAGCCCTGGCTGCTTTCCAGTCTTTTATGGAGAGCTCAGAGTCAGCTACAAACCCCATGAAATCCTCTCAAAACTCAGCCCAAAAGAGAGGGATCTGCAGGGTGGGATGGAGGGCAACCTGCTTTAGTTCTGCTCTGATACTTTATGGTCTTTTAAGTGCCGCTGACAGGTCGGAGTTAGGATAAACTTCAGGGCAGAGCTCAAAGCAGAGCTCCACACTCCAAAATGGCTCTGAACCTCCTGGGAAAGTGGAAAGCACTAAAACCCAAAAAACCCAAGCTGAAACAACAACAGCAAAACCCCAAACCAAACCAAAATCAAACAACAACAAAACAACAAAAAAACCCAGGCCCAAAACATCACAGCAAATAACCAAAAAAACCAAAAAATCAGAAACCAAACAAAAAAACCAAAAGCCAAACCAAAACAACAACAACAAAAAAAACCCCAAAACAAAAAAAAAAAACCCAAAAACTAAACCAAAGCAACAACAAAACTCCAAAACACCAAAAAACGAAAATCCCCCAAAAACCCCCCAAACCCCTCACAGCAAAGAAACAAACAAAAAATAAAAAAACCAAACCAAAACAACAACAAAACCCAAAAAATACAAAACAAAGTAAAACCGAAAAAGACTCCACAGCAAACAATCAAACAAAAAAAACCAAAACCACAAACCAAAACAACAACAAAAACTGAAAGACCAAACAAAACAGTAAACTCAAAAAAACTATTAAAAACACCATAGCTAATGAACAAATAAAAGCCAATAAAACCAACCTCAACCTCACCCAATAAACCAAACTAACTAACTAACCAAAAAAAAACCAACCCAAAAACTTCTCAAAAAAATCCTGCAACCCCACAAAAAAACAACAAAAAATCGCCAACCACATGTATGAAAAATCTCTCCAAACCAGGTTTTCTTTTGCTGGTGTTTTGCTGGTGACTCCTACCCCACAAACCCGCCCAACGTACCTCCGCCATTCTTGCCGCACAGGTAGGGAAATCTCCACACATTCCCTAAGCCAATGGCATAACCTACACAGGACATAAGAAAGTCAAATTTCCCTTTCCAAGTGTCTCGGTCTGGAAGGTCCGTCTTCTTCTTCTGCACTTTTACTACCAAGGTTTTGGGCTTGTCGTTGGTGATGGAGGCGTCGACCTCGGTGGAGATCTGTCCGTCCGCCACTTTGGTGCCGTTGGTGGCCATGTCTCTGGGCTTGGCAGGCGAGGCTCTGGCGGCGGCGGGGCGGGAGATGTCAGCACCAGTCCACGTGGACAGCAGCTTTGCGGCTCGTGGCGATCCACCCGATGCACCAGGGAGCGACGGCGAGCGCAGGGCCGGCCCGCGGAGCCACCGCGCGGAGCCTCAGCGCGCCCCGGAGCCACCTGCGCGACACCACGGGCACGCTCAGACACACGGACACGGGATCGTGGGAGGAATGGGCCCTGCTCTAGGGGATGGGGCTGCACTCAGCAATCCCTACAAAACAAGCCCTAAGATCCACTGGTTGGAACTTTTCCCCATGGATCGCCCATGAGTTTACAGAAGAAAGAATTTAAAAGGAAACTAAACCAAGTAATAGCAGTTGCCACCTTTAGTAATGGGAATACTGAATTTAGAATGTTCACAACTAATCCAAAACAATCTCCAAGACCCATTTATGATATTTTTTGATAGATCTATTTTATGCTAGATCTTCTGTGAGTCTACAGAAAAAAGAATTTAAAAACAAACAAACCAAGGAATAGCGGCTGCCACCTTTAATAGAGGGAATACTGAATTTGGAATCTTCACGGCTAATCCAAAACAATCTCCAAGACCCATTTGTTATATTCTTTCCTATGGATCTCCTATAAGACTACAGAGAAAAGAATTTAAAAACAAACAAACCAAGAAATAGCAGTTGCTACATTTAATAGTGGCTTAATACCAAATTTAGAACGTTCACTGTGATGTTACCAAAACAATCTCCAAGACTCATTTATTGTATTTTTTTCTATGGATCCCCTATGAGTCTACAGAAGAAAGAATTTAAAAAACCCAAGGAATAGCAGTTGCCACCTTCAATAGTGGGTTAATGCTGAATTTGGAATGTCCACAGCTAATCCAAAACAATCTCCAAGACCCATTTAAATATTCTTTCCTATGGATTGCTTATGAGTTTAGAGAAAAAAGAATTTAAAAAAAACCCCAAGGAATAGCAGTTGCCACCGTTAATAGTGGATTAATACTGAATTTGGAATGTTCACAACTAAACCAAAACAATCTCCAAGACCCATTTATGATATTTTTTGATAGATTTATTTTATGCTAGATCTTCTGTGAGTCTACAGAAAAAAGAATTTAAAGACAAACCAAGGAATAGCGGCTGCCACCTGTAATAGAATTGTTCACTGTGGTGTTGCCAAAACAATCTCCAAGACCCGTTTACATATTCTTTCCTATGGATTGCTTATGAGTTTACAGAAAAAAAAACTTAAGAAAAAAACAAACCAAGGAATAGCAGTTGCCACCTTTAATAGTGGGGTAATGCTGAATTTGGAATGTTCGTGGCTAATCCAAAACAATCTCCAAGACACATTTATTATCTTTTTTCCTATGGATCACCTATGAATCTACAAAGAAAGGAATTTAAAAAAAGAACCAACCAAGGAATAGCATTTGCCACCTTTAATAGTGGGTTAATACTAAATTTAGAATGTTCACTGTGGTGTTACCAAAACAATCTCCAAGACTCATTTATTATATTTTTTCCTATGGATCATCCATGAGTGATCTACAGAAAAAAGAATTTACAATCTACAGAAAAAAGAATTTAAAAAAAATCCCAAGGAATAGCAGTTGCCATCTTTAATAGTAGGAATACTGAATTTAGAATGTTTACAACTAATCCAAAATAATCTCCAAGACCCATTTATTATATTCTTTCCTATGGATTGCCCATGAGTGATCTACAGAAAAAAAAAATTTACAATCTACAGAAAAAAGAATTAAAAAAAAAAACAACCAAAGGAATAGCAATTGCCACATTTAATAGTAGTTTAATACTGAATTTGGAATGTTCATGACTAATCCAAAATAACCTCCAAGACCCACAGATTGTACTTTGTCCCTATATATCTTCTATGAGTCTACAGAAAAAAGAATTTAAAAACAAACAAACCAAGGAATAGCAGTTGCCACCTTTAATAGTAGGTTAATACTGAATTTGGAATGTTCATGACTAAGCCAAAACAATCTCCAAGACCCATTTATTATATTTTTTCCTATAGATCACCTATGAGTCTACAGGAAATAGAATTAAAAAAAAAACCAAACCAAGGAATAGCAGTCACTACCTTTAATAGTAGGTTAACAGTAAATTTTAAAAGTCCACTGTTAATCCAAAACAATCTCCAAGACCCACAGATTGTATTTTGTCCCTATAGATCTTCTGTGAGTCTACAGAAAAAAGAATTTAAAAAACCCAAACCCCAAGGAATAACAGTTGCCACCTCTAATAGTGGATTAATAGTGAATTTAGAACGTTCACAATTAATCCAAAATGATCTCCGAGACCCACTTATTATATTTTGTCCCTGTAGATCACTTACAAGTCTATAGAAAAAAGAATAAAAAAAAGAACAAACCAGGGAATAGCAGTTGCCATCTTTAATAGTGGATTAATAGTGAATTTAGAACATTCACAATTAATCCAAAACAATCACTGAGACCCACTGATTATATTTCATCCCTATATATCTCTTACAAGTCTACAGAAATAATTAAGAAAAGAAAAAAACAGATCAAGCATAGCTGTTGCCACCATTAATAGTGGATTTAGAGAGTTCACTATTAATACAAAACAATCTCCAAGATCCACTTATTATACTTTGTCCCTATAAATGTCTTATGAATTTGCAGAAAGAATTAAAAAAAATAAATCAAGAAACAGCAGTTGCCACCCTTAATAGAGGATTAATAGTGTGTTTAGAACATTCCATATTAACCCAAAACAATCTCCAAGACCTACTGATTATATTTTTTCCTATAGATCTCCTATGAGTCTACAGAAAGAATTAAAAAAAGTAATCAAGGAATAGCAGTTGCCACCATTAATAGTGGATTTAGAGTGTTCACTATTAACCAAAACAATCTCCAAGACACATTTATTATATTTTTTTCTATAGATCTCCTATGAGTCTACAGAGAAAAGAATTTTTACAAAATCAAGAAATAGCAGTTGCCACCATTTATAATGGATTAATAATGAATTTAGAACATTTACTATTTATCCAAAACATTAGAACATTTACTATTAATCAAAAACAATCTCCAAGACCCATTTCTTATATTTTTCCTATACATCTCCTATGAGTCTACAGAAAGAATTTAAAAAAAATTAAGAAGTAGCAACCTTCTTGCCACCTTTAATGGTAAATTAAACAGTAAATTTTAAAAGTTCACTATTAATCCAAAACAACCTCCAAGGTGCCCTGATTACATTTTGTCCCTATAGATCCCTTACAGGTCTACAGAAGGAATGTAATAATTTCAACTAATAGCAGTTGCCATCTTTAATAGTGGATTAAAACTGAATTTAGAATGTTCATTATTAACCAAAGCAATAGCAAATAAGACCCACTTATTATAATTTTTCCTATAGATCTCTTACAAGTCTGTAAAATTAATTTAAAAACAATTTCAACTAATAGCAGTTGCCATCTTTAATAATGGGCTACTAGTGAATTTAGAAAGTTCAGTATTAATCCAAAACAATCTCCAAGACCACTTATAATCCTTTTTCCCTATAGATCTCTTATAAGACTGCACTAAAAAGAATTCAAGAAATATCAACCAAGTGATAGAAGTTGCCATGTTTAATAGTGAATTAATGCTAAATTTAGAATGTTGGCCATTAACCAAAATAATCTCTCTGATTATATTTTGTCCCTAGAGATCTCTTAAGAATCTACAGAAAGAATTATAAAAAGGTAAATCAAGAAACAGCAATTGCCACCATTAACAGTGGATTTGTAGTGAAATTAGAAAGTTCTCTTATCTAAAACACCTTTCCCTGAAATGCTCCCAAAGGAATTAAACAATAAATCAGATAAAGCAATGGTATTTAATCCTGGGTAATGATGTCAAGTTTTACATGTGGTTATAATTAGCTGTTAATGTAAGACAAATGTTTGACAAAGCTGAAATTGTCAGCACACTGAGATGGCAGCTTGCAATGGCCACTCCTCATTTCTGTTCCCAACCATTGTAACCTTTTAAAACACCATTGCTGTTGCTAGGTACACTTCCAAAAGCTAAATAAAACAATAATCAAGGAAGCAAATATGGATTATGAAAAATATGGATTATTAAAATACTGGGGGTATTTTAATCAACTTTGAAGTGCTTGTGGCTCCTGCACGTTTCCACAGCTGGAAAAAACCTACTGAAATAAAGCTTTTCATGTCTTCTGTGACCCATCCACAACCAATTTATTGTCTGTTTTCTCTTGATAACTCCTTTTTGCCAGCCCAGTGCTCAAACCAGAGGTGCAGCACATGAAACACTGGCCAGGGTGAAGAAGCTGCACCTTGTGTTGGCAACACTGGGCACGAGCTCAGGCAGAGATCAACAACAATTTTATTTACACATTTTTGGAAGGGAGGATTGAGGTTCTAACTGAAAGTTATGGTAAAAGAAACATAAAATAAAATATAAAGGCTGTGTTTTTCTTTGAATTGTCATTTCTGATCATTGCATGATTATAAAGCCATGTGCAACTATTAAAAGAAGTTTTTGGTTGGAAGCTGTAGAAAATCAGCTGTAGGTGTGGTTGGGGTGAGGAGAGAAAAAGGATGGTGCTTGTAACCTCCCTTCCTGTCTGTTCCCCTTCAGGGTGGGCCTCAGAGAGGAAAATCCATCTCTGCCTGCATCCTCACAAGCCCTGTGTGCAGATATCTCCTTTTTAAACCCAGTTTTCCACATCCTATGCCTCTCCAGTGTCCTGGACCCAACCCCAGCACTCCCAGCTGTGGTCAGCATTCCAAGAAATGCATTTCCTGATGCAGGAGGAAATTGAGGTCATGGTGGGACTCAGAGAGGGAAAATCCATCTCTGCCTGCATCCTCACAAGCCCTGTGTGCAGATACCTCCCATTTTTCTACATCCCACGCCTGTCCAATGTCCTGGACCCAACCCCAGCACTCTCAGCATTCCAGGAAAGGCATTTGCTGATGCAGGAGGAAATTGGGATGATGGTGGTGGCAAAAGGGGGCTCCTCCAGGGAGAGCACCCTGAGACTGGGAGCTGCCCTCCTTCTGCAGGGCCATGCGTGGGTGGCTGCACAGCTGCAGGTGCAGCCCCAGATGTGCAGTTTGGCAGCTCCATCTGCTGCTCAACAGCCAGAACTGATCGTGGCTCCTTTCAACCAACACAGCATGGATGGAAAAACCCCACCAGGGTGTCCTGGGACTTTACAAACAGCCCTGCACTAGATTAGATTTGTTCTGTTGCTGCAGTTTGTGTTTGGGTTGGGCTTTGCCATCAGCAGTTTCCAAGCATTGGGAGAGGCTGAATGTGTTGAGGATGAGTGGAAAAAACCCAAACCAACATAAAATCTCCCTCCAACAACTCAACACTGCTTGAAGAGATCTACAGCTCATCTCTGGTTTGGTTCATCATGAGGGAGAAATTCCTGCTCCCAGGAATCTGGTCTGAGTCAGAATGGAGCAACAAAGACAGGAGGGACAGGGATTGAGGGACAGGGATTGAGAGGGACAGGGATTGAGAGGGACAGGGATTGAGAGGGACAGGGATTGCAGGAACAGGGATTGGGAGGGGCAGGGATTGAGGGGACAGGGATTGAGAGGGACAGGGATTGCAGGAACAGGGATTGAGAGGGACGGGGATTGCAGGGACAGGGATTGGAGGGACAGGGATTTAGAGGACAGGGATTGAGAGGTCAGGGATTGAGAGGGACAGGGATTGCAGGGACAGGGAGTGAGAGGGACAGGGATTGAGAGGACAGGGATTGAGAGGGAAAGGGATTGCAGGAACAGGGATTGAGAAGACGGGGATTGCAGAAGCAGGGATTGAGTGGGACAGGGATTGAGGGTACAGGGATTGAGAGGGACAGGGATTGAGAGGAACAGGGAGTGAGAAAAACAGGGATCGAGAGGGACAGGGATTGCAGGAGCAGGCATTGCATGAGCAGGGATTGAAAAGAGCAGGGATTGAGAGGGTAGGGATTGGAGGAACAGGGATTGCAGGAACAAGGATTGAGAGGACAGGGATAGCAGGAGCAGGCATTGCATGAGCAGGGATTGAGATGAACAGGGATTGAGAGGAACAGGGTGAGAGGAACAGGGATTCAGTCCCTAAGATCTCCAAACAGGTCCCACAGGTGAGTACTGAGCATGGAGCCTGTCTCCAGCCCTCCCAGGCTCTGCAGAGCTCTGCTGGGCTTTACAGACTCTGCTGAGTGCACAGAGAAAGTCAGCCCAGTGCAGGACTTTGTGACAAAGACAAACCAGAGGGTTAGTTAGGAAATCTTCATGAATAAAGCAGGAACCTCCTGGAGGAAGGAGCCCAGACCTGTTTCAGCACTTCCCAAGGCAGCCCAGCACATTTGTGTCAAGGGTGGTGTATGCCTGGCAGGCAGCCTGGGGCTTTTTATGTTAAAATACATTGAAAACAGTGCTTCAAACAACCACCTGGGGATGTGCTGCACTTTATACCACAACACAACCACTGCACACACCATGGGTATCCCAAACCTTGGCAGCAACAAACCCAGAGGCTCTTTTTAGAGGATGCAGGTGGGGATTGACCAGTTTGCTTCTGAGCTGCCCTACTACTGCTGGTGCCATCCTTCCAGCTGTTCCTGGCACTGGCTCATACATGGACATTTGTGCATTTATGGGCACACAGCACGTCAGCTTCAAACAATGAACAAACACTCCAATTCCAGTTTGGAAATTAGAGGTTTTCCCAAACTATGAAAAGTAACTTTTCCCAAGCCTAAGAAATAATGGTAATAATTACAACAGCAGAAGTGGAGTCTAACCTCCAATCCACGCTCTCCATACACTGCAGTGCTTTATGACTTACAGAAACCTGGAAGAACTGGCAGTGCAGCACAAAGACCCTGGGTACACGCTCTCTAATCACATTAGGCGCTATCCCACAGCACTGGGATTTAAATTTCAAATTGCTCTGACACGGAATGGGACAGAAAGACACTTATGTAAGCTCCATGGGCAGGAGGAAATACAAACTGCAGCTGTCAGGCAGCAGAGTAGGTACAGCACCCGCTGCCTCTGTGGGGAGGAGATGGAGAAATCCCTTAAACAACTCTGCCTTTGCTGCTCCATCCCTTCAGGCCAGCCCTGAGTGTTGAAGATTCAATGCAAGATGTTTTCCATTCCCATCTGTATGGCAGATTACCTTTGCCAAGTGGGCAGTTTGCCTTATCTCTCTCTCTGAGTGACCACATTCACACCTCCCTGGGAGGGGACATTGCTGATAACAACTATTGAATGTCACTGCATGGCTGATAAGAACTGCAGCATCCCACTGGGAGATGTGAGCCCAGAGGGAGGAGCCAAGCATTGCTACCCAGATCTAATCCAGAGGGAGGAGCCAAGCATTGCTACCCAGATATAATCCAGGGGGAGGAGCCAAGCATTGCTACCCAGATAT
>JAWWEX010000036.1:17960690-17972812 GCA_035583215.1 Arremon brunneinucha | reverse complement strand
CCTAAATGTACCTGAAGGCCCTTCAATAAACAGAACTGCTTTTTAGTCCCTTAATTCTGTCTGGCCTCTGGTTTTAGGTAGCCCCAAAAAGGCATCAAAGGGAATTCCCATCAGTGATTTTGGGAACCTCCTGGGCTGTTCCTGCCATGCTGTGTGTCCCCCCAAGACGCACTGGGCTGCAATCCCCCTCAAGGATCAGGTTTAGGGTGAGGCTGCTCCTGTGGAGTCTCCCTGGGCAGATGGCCTGGAGCAAACCCCACTGGATGTCACCTGTCCTGTGAGCTCAGTCCTGACCCTTGGTGGTTCCTCAGCCATGCCCAGGTGAGCTCTGTGACACAGAGGGGACACCCCCTCCTCATGTCCCATCTGTCCTTCCCCCATCCCTCCATCCTGGGGAAACACAGAAACACAGAAAATACAGATTTACTCTGAAATGCCTTGGAACATGGACATGATTTTCATTTTCTGCCCTCCTTCACGTGAGAGAAAACTCTGCTGCTCGTGGCAGAATGGAAATGCTTTCCCAAAGCCAGCAACTCTCTCCAGACCCATCTCCTTTTCCAAATGTTTCCTCTTGTTGTCAGTATTGTCCTGTGGCTCTTCAGCAAAGTGTACACTCCTATTTTAGATGAATAAACCCAATAATCTTCATTTTCCTCAGCCTGTCACAGATAATGAATAACTTGCTACCTACCTGAGGGTAATATTAAAATTATTTGATGCTGGAGGAGGTGACAGAAGGAGAGTTGATTTTGTCCCTGATGACTTTTTGGAATTTGGGTCTAGGCAGGGTTAAAATTTAACAGGATTGGATCTCTGGTGGGAAGAGTGTGCAAGGCTTTGATGTCTGAGATGGAGCATAAAAAAGGGTCAGGAAGAGCAAACAGATCTCAACAGAGATCCCTGTCCTGGCTGGAATCCCAGGAAAACCAGGAAAAATAAACACGGATCTTTTAAAGTATGGAGAGCAACCCAACAGAAACTGGGAAGTGCCCTAAGTTTGGGGCTTTTTTAATGTTCAGTCACAAATTATGACCGAACAATAAATTTCCTAAAACCCAGTATAAAACCCAACAGAAACTGGGAAATGCCCTAAATTTGGGGTTTTTTTAATGTTCAGTCTCTGAGCATTCTCTGATCACAGCTGGGGACTGGATTGGGCTCATAGACATGGGACTCCAAATTCAGCTGCAGATGCAAAAATTGCCAGTTGATTCTTCTAACACCATTTTTCTCAGCCCTGCCTGTTATAGGACCTTAGGCTTTATGTGATGCCTCTGCTGGATCTGTTTTTATTCTTCTTTCTGACCCTTTTCCAACCAGTTTTGGTTGCTGCCAAATAAAAGTTGTTATCACCGGGTTTTGCCAATGCTTATGTATTATTGTGGAACACTGATAATTTCTCCTAAATTTAATTGTTATTCAGAATATGAAAGTCAGTGCCTGCTGAAAAAGAGAGTTTGACAAAACCAGGTATCTTTTCTTGAGAGATGTTTGGATGAAAGGGGTTCTAACACTGTTGAAAAGTCATTTTCTCACAGAAATATCCTATTCTTATTATTTATTGTAGCAGAAGAGGCCTCACCACATGAATGAGGTAAGGCATGCTGGGAGGCCTAATATCTTTTATTAGGCCAGATGATGCATCTGGAAAGGAGTCAAAGACTGTTTCTGTTTCAGGCCTGAAGCAGGAGCTGCACGCCCCAAGCCCTGTTGTTTACCAGTAATAACAGCTGGTACAATAAAAATTATTGTTATTTCCTCCTTCCTTACCTGCCTTGATTTTTTATTTCACAGTTTTCAGTGTGCTCCTTTGAATTTTAATTATTTTTTGTTGGAATTGAAAGAGAGGAGGCTTTTTAAACAGCCAGATTCAGGATAGGATTTTAAAAACAAGAAGGTTTTTGTTCAATTTAGAAACAGAGCTGAAATGTTGAAATCTCACTGTCCTTCTGAGCAGAGAATCCAAGTCCTGCTGTTTTCACCTCAATACCTGATTTGTCAGTGGGACAATCCCTAATATTGTCTTTTCTGCATCTGTACCAATAATTAGGTCTGTGCTGATGGGCCAGGCTTTAGGGAGCAGTCTTTGGGAGAAGGGCTGAGTCCAACAGCAGGAGATGGGATAAGGCTCATTCTCCTGGAAGGGATGATCATAATGGAAAAAATCAAAAATCAAAAATCAAATCATCCTGAAAGGGATGATCCAGGAGGATCAGAGCAGCCCCAGGTGAGCACCAGGACAGCAAGGTGGACACTCAGGTCCTGCAGGCTGTTTTCTCCCAAGGTTTTCTCTACCAGGTACCAATTTTGGTCAGAAGAACCCATCCATAACATTGCCCATGAGGAGCCAGCCTGGCCCTTGAGTGGAGAACATGAAGGTGGAGGAGAAGTGGACACTCAGAATTCACAGAATCTCAGAATGATCAGGTTGGGAGAGAACTTCAAGATCATCGAGTCCAACCCAGCCCAGACCCCTCAACTAAACCCTGGCACCCAGTGCCACATCCAGGCTTTGTTAAACACACCAGGGATGGTGACTCCACCACCTCTCTGGGCAGCCATTCCAGAACTTTATCACCTTTCCATGAAAAACTTTTTCCTGATATCCAACCTGTATTTCCCTTGGTGCAGCTCGAGGCTGTGTCCTCTGGTTCTGTCAGTGCTGCCTGGAGAAAGAGCCCAGCCCCAGCTGAGCACAGGCACCTTTCAGGAGCTGTGCAGAGTGATGAGGGCAGCCCTGAGCCTCCTTTTCTCCAGGCTGAGCACCCCCAGCTCCCTCAGGGGTTCCTCACAGGGTGTGTGTTCCCAGCCCCTCTCCAGCCTCGTTGTCCCCTCTGGATGTGCTCAGTGTCCCAAGGTCCTTCCCAAACTGAGGGGCCAGAGCTGGGCACAGCACTCCAGGTGAGGCCTCTCAGGCCCTGCAGGCTCTTTTCTCCCAAGGTGCCACCTTTGGTCACCTTTGGAGCCATCAGTAACATTGCCCATAAAATCCAGCCTGACCCTTGGGTGGAGAGCACGAAGCTGGAGGAAAATTGCAGCAGCTTTAAGAAAAGCAGAGCTCCCAGGGCTGTTTGTTGAGCTCAGCAATGCCTCCCTCAGCTCTCCTCCCAGGCTGGGACACAGGGGTGCTGGGCTGGGAACAGAGCAGGCTGCAGGGAAATCAGAGGATGCTTTTGCCCTGGCAGGGGGCTGTTTGTGCACTGCTGGGATGGGACAAGCCCTATTTGCTTGTGTAGTGAGCCGAGGGCCTGGCTCTGAGCAGCCCCAGCTGCCAGGGGGACTTTGTTGTTCTTCCCATCCTGGGAGCTGCAGCGTGGAGAGAGGCAGCCTAACCTTTTGTTCCAGCTGCATTTTTCACATTTCATGTTGGTTTGTGGTATGCTGAGCAAACTCCTGACATCTGGAGTCCCAGCAGTGCCTGGCCCCTGAGCACAGTTTCCATTACAAGCCAGACCCCCCTCTTTGCCTTTTTATTTGCACAATAACACAACAGCCTGGCTCTGCATCCCTCTGAGCAGTGGCTGGGACCCAGAAAACCACAGACTCCTCATGTTCCACCTGGTTCTCTGCTCCTCTCCTGTATCCTGCCATTTGCAGATGGATTTCAGAAAACCACAGACACTTCATGTTCCACCTGGTTCTCTGCTCCCTCTCCTGTGTTCTGCCATTTGCAGATGGATTGGCTGTTATCAGCTTTTTTCTGTCTATTCAAGAACTTAGTTTAGAAATTACTGTAATCTGTGTGGCTGGACGGAAAGCTTCAAGGAAGGGATTTCTATTTTGCCTCCTTTGGATTGGCTGTATCCCATTCCTTAAGCTTGATCCAGCTAAATTTTGTCACCCTGCACTGCCCAGATTGGGAAACTGAGGAGTGCAGGAGACATGACAAAATCTACACCCCTGTTGGGGCTCTCATTCTGATCCTTAAATCCATTTCTCATTTCCCAAGGACATCAGGTGACATTAAAGTTCTGGTCTGACAGGAATGGCAGAATTAGCATTTCCTTACAAGAGTAAGGAAATGCTCCTGCAAATCTAATATTAAATTCTCCAGCAAATCTAATATTAATTCCTCCTTGTTATGTCTTTAAACTGAGAGCAGAGCAGTTTTGTCAAGTGAGAAGATGTGAAATTTTGATTTCTGGGGTTGTGCTGTGTCTCAGCTGAAATGGTGTGAGGCAGACAAGGATTTGGGACTGAACTCTTGCCCATCAATCCCCCCGGAAGCACCAAGTTTCTGTTGCCTTGGCACTGGCACAGAGTGGTGTCCATCCCTTGCAGAGAGCATAAAATCAGGTTTTAGTGATAACCCCCTCAGTGTGAACAGCAGGAGCTGTTTGTGGGACTGGGGAATCCACATGGGCTTTCCAACTCAGGAGGGAAAACATGGTGACTTCTCTAAAGAGAAAAAGAATGGCAAAACCCAAAACCCAATATAAAAGAAATGCAATTAAACATAATGTAACTTCTGGGTTTAGCTAGTCCTCTACCAACAAAAATGAAACACAGGAAAGCTCAGAAGTTATTACCTATTTTGAAAATTTAGTTAAATGACATAAACAAATTTCCCCCCTAATTACAGGGCAGAAATGCAGAGGCTGGGCAGTGGAATTGTCCCAGAGGCAGAGCAAGGCAGGGCACACAGGAGCAAAGAGAAATGAGCTCTGAGCACACAGCCCTTGTAGCCAGCCAGGAGCCCTTCAAAACACAAACCACCACAAATGGTCCCCCACAAATGCAGCTGATGAAATCTCACTGCTTCTTTCTCTTTCTCCTTTTTCTTTTTTTTCTTTTTTCTCCCCTAACAGCTGCATTTTGTGAATAGTCCTGAATTCTGTTGTGTCACTTGCACTGTGCTCTCCCAACCAGAATCACAGAATCATTTAGGGTGGAAAAGACTCCTTAAGATCCACGTGTCCCAATATTAACCCAGCCCTGCCAAGTGCACCAAGCCCTGTCCCCAAGTGCCACATCTGCACATCTCTGAAACTCCTCCAGGGATGGTGACTCAAACACTGCCCTGAGCAGCCTCTGCCAGTTCATGACAACATTTTCAGTGAAGAAATTTCTCCAAATATCCAATTTAAGTCTCTCCTGAGGCTTTATTTTCTTATTCCATGCCTTGTTCCTGTAGATCTGTAATCCCTGTTTTGCTCTTGCAAATCCAGAATATATTGTCAATTTTTTCTCCTTAGGATGCAAATACAATATATTTTTAAAACAGTTCAGAAAATCAGAAGACTTAAAACAGAGCAAAAGGGAAAATTTTAAATGGATGTGTTTTACACCTTATTAAAAATCAAATATATAAGATTGTATTTACATTCTTCTAATATATTACTTTATGGATGGGTTTATGGGCTATATAAATGCTGACCTCAGAGTTTGGGGTGGCGCCTCCCCAGTGCCCAACACAGGGACTGCTATCAAATATCACTCCTGGTAACTCTCACAGAGAGAGATTTTCTCTCTTTGAACACACTGGGGTGGTTAAAAAAACCCCAAAATATTTTCCTGTGTGCCAGACAGCACAGGGGTTACCTGGTGACTTCAATAGCCCATGGACTAGTGGAGAATTTTCTTTTTTTTAAACCCAGTGAGAATCAACTCAATGAAATATAAAAGTCCCCAGGAGATTGTCATCACAATGTCCCTCTGGTCCTGTAAATTTAATAGAATTTTCTGACCAGAGCATAATTCAGTCCAGCAGGATTCCCACATTTAAACGGTGGAATTAAAAGATGTGAAAAGATGTTCTGGCCTCAATGTGTGACACACTACACTCTTCATGGCTATTCCATAAAAAAACAAGGAGATTACAAAAATGCTCAATTTTCAAAATAGGTAATAACTTCTGAGCTTTTCTGTGTTTCATTTTGTTGGTAGAGGACTAGCTAAACCCAGGAATTACATTATGGTTCATTGCATTTATTTAAAATTGGGTTTTGGGCTTTTGCCATTCTTTTTCTCATCAGAAAAGTCACCATATTTTCCCTTCTCAGTGAAATTCAGGTGAGCAAAGAGCAGCCCATTATTCTTTGGAACAAAAAGAGCTCCTTCATCCCCATATGATAGGGGCTTACCTACAGAATTTCACTCCCAAACTGCAGGGAAATTAAACCCCAAATGCAGTTGAGAACATTTTTGCCAACAGAGGGATATTTTATATTCTCAGCCCATTTTTGTGCCCGTTGGTTATGAGCTGCTCCTATCACAGATGTACCCACTCAATTGCGTGTGCAGAAACACAAAAAAACCAAAATAAAACAAAAAAAAACATCAGGGCTGGAGAGTTATCCCCGATTTTACTAACTGAAACAACAACTGCAACCCCCAAATTTTCCCCTAATTGCATCATTATAATCCATAATTATTCTGAAATTGCATCTCCCAGCGATTGGAGGTGGGATCTTGTCTGGGCGTGTGGGGTGATGAGTTCCACACACATTTTTCCTGAAGTAATGACAGATGGCAAACAAATGAGGGATGAAGTAACCTGCTCCTCAACATGAGAGGAAATGTAGCATTTAAATTCCCATCTGGAATGCCTTCCCAGGCATTCTGCTGGGGCCTGGCTGTGGATTTGTTTCCCCAAGCCCATGGTGTCACTTTGGGTCCCTTGAGCTGCTCAGCTTGGGGGGCACAGAAGGCACCAATTACAGCCCCTGCCAGGGACTCATGGCCTGGGGCTTGGGCACATTGTCATTTTTATTTATTCTTCTCATTATTTTATGTATTTTTTTATTGTAGACAGCTGGAAAACAGCAGTTTTCCCAAAAGCAGCCGTGGTTCTGTTGCCACATTTGGATTTTGGGGCTCCCTGAGATTCTGTGATTTGATGTTTCCTTCACCTAAAGAAATTTAGGTGCACATTAAAATAATTTAAAGCCTGGTTAGATAAATCATTTAAATCCTGGTTGAATTTCTCACAAATCCACATTTGGATTTTGGTGCTCTCTGGGATTCCATTATTTGCTGTTCCCTTTGCCATAAGAAATTTAGGCACATTAAAATAATTTAAAGCCGGATTAGATAAATAATTTAAATCCTGGTTAGACTTCTCACAAATCCATTATCCACGTGCTCCCTGGGATTCCATGATCTGTTGTTTCCTTCACTGTAAGAAATTTAGGAGCACAGTATAATAATTTAAATCCTGGTTAGATTTCTCACAAATCCATTATCCATATTCAAATTTTCATGCCATGATTTGCTGTTCCCTTCACCTGAAGGAATTTAGGTGCACATTAAAATCATTTAAATCCTGGTTATATAAGTAATTTAAATCCTGGTTAGATTTCTCACAAATCCACATTCAGATTTTGGTGCTCCCTGGGATTCCATGATCTGCTGTCCCCTTCACCTAAAGGAATTTAGGAGCACAATAAAATCATTTAAAGCCTGGTTAGATTTCTCAAAAATCTACATTCAGACTTCAGTGCTCCCTGGGATTCCATGGTTTGCTGTTCCTTTCACTGAAAGGAATTCAGGTGCACATTAAAATAATTTAAATCCTAGTTAGATAAATAATTTAAATCCTGGTTGGATTTCTCACAAACCCATTATCTTCTTTATTTACTGTGGGAGATGATTGCTTTTTATATTATATATATGTGTGTATACATACATATATATATATATATATATATATTTGTCATATTTTGTGCAGAACACTAAAAATTACTGAATAATCCCCTCAGATAGATCTGTTAGGAACTCTGTGTCTACATTAAATTATAAACACATGAAGTTCTTCCAGGCTAATTCTTTTAAGCTTTTGAAATGGAGTTTCATAATTTAATATCTAAAATTTTACCTAGGTATCATGTGGCCAGTCAGCATTATATCTATAAATATGATCTATTTATTGTATTTTAATTCAGGTTTTTATTATATCTATAAATATAATATATTTATTATATCTTAATGCAGGTTTTTGGCACAAGTGCACCTTTATTTAGGTATTTTACATATTTTCATGAAAGGATTTGTGATTTCCAGGCTCTCCTTGGTGTTCCTGCTGCAGTTACCCATGGCATTGTTTTCCCTGGAGTGAGCTGGCAAGGAAAGGTGAAAACACACCTCTGAGAGCTTTGGGATTGTCCCTAAAAAGAGAAAATTTACACTTATCTCTAATTAATTCCAGGACTGGTGAAGAGTATCAGCTCCTCCTGCTTCTGCTGGCTGTTTGTGAGCAGTTTAAGGCTGTCTAAAATTATCCTGTTTATATTTTTGTCTTGTTTCACCTCCCCTTTCCCACACAGCCCTGCTGAGGGACACAGCTGTATTGTCTTAGTGAGGACACAATTCCCCAGGGCCAAATCTTTCCCACATTGCCTATCTTTAGCCCTCCCGTGCTTCATTTGAAGATGAATAAATAAACAGAATACACCCCGAGCAGGGATCACTTTCTGTAGTCAGCTGGCTGGAAAACAACCTGCTGAACAATTCTTTTTGGGCCCAACCTGCCATTTTTCCCTGGAGCTCCTCTGACGGTTCACAACCAGTTCCACACTGACTGAAGCATTCCAGGACTGCACAATTCCTTCCTGAGCTTTCTGAGCCTTTCTTTGCTCCCCTGAGGATTTTTATATCCATTCCAAGAGCATCATTTGGGAATATCAAAGTTTCTGCCTTTAATCAGAAACTTTCTGAGGAATTGTTGCTTAAAGGTGAACGTGGCTCTCCTTGTGGAGACAGGGAAAAAAACTATTCACAAATTTATTTAGACACTGAGTGTCCAGGGTTTGAGTTCTCTTCTGGTCCCTAGGACCTGCTTTGCCAGCCCAGCTCTCTCTCCCTGTTCAAAGGGAGAGGTGCACATTAAATTATTGGAAAACAACCTGCTGAACAATTCTTTTTGGGCCCAACCTGCCATTTTTCCCTGGAGCTCCTCTGAGGGCAGGCTCACAAGCAGTTCCACACTGACTGAAGCACTCCAGCACTTCACAATTCCTTCCTGAGCTTTCTGAGCCTTTCTTTGCTCCCCTGAGGATTTTTATATCCATTCCAAGAGCATCATTTTGGGAATATCAAAGCACTGCTAACCACTGAGGTTTAGAGCTGGTTAAATCCACTGATTTCAAGGAAACTTTGTGCTCTGTGCTGCCTTTAATCAGAAACTTTCTGAGGAATTGTTGCTTAAAGGTGAACGTAGGTTTCCTTGTGGAGACAGTGAAAAAAACTGTTCACAAATTTATTTAGACACTGAGTGTCCAGAGTTTGGTCCCTAGGACCTGCTTTGCCAGCCCAGCTCTCTCTTCCTGTTCAGAGGGAGGGGTGCACATTAAATTATTGGAAAACAACCTGCAGAACAATTCTTTCTGGGCCAAAATTTTTCCCTGGAGCTCCTCTGAGGGCTCACAACCAGTTCCACACTGACTGAAGCATTCCAGCACTGGATAATTCCTTCCTGAGCTTTCAGAGCCCTTCTTTGCTCCCCTGAGGATTTTTATATCCATTCCAAGAGCATCATTTTGGGAATATCAAAGCACTGCTAACCACTCTGGTTTAGAGCTGGTTAAATTCAGTGATTTCAAGGAAACTCTGTGCTCTGTGCTGCCTTTAATCAGAAACTTTCTGAGGAATTGTTGCTTAAAGGTGAACATAGGTCTCCTTGTGGAGACAGGGAAAAAAATATTTACAAATTTATTTAGACACTGAGTGTCCAGGGCTTGAATTCCTCTCTGGTCCTTAGAACCTGCTTTGCCAGCTCAGCACTCTCTCCCTGTTCAAAGGGGAAGATTTTCCTCCTAAAAATGAACTAAATGGTGAAAACAGGACACTGACACTCAGTGATCACTGGAGTGTTCAGCTCCCTCATCTTCATCCTTAGTTTATTTTCCATTACCATCACAGGACGTGGTGTGAATCTCTTCTTGTGGGTGAAATTCTTTTTTTCTGTGTCTAAAGATTTGGGAGAACCTTCCAAACAGCCTCTTGAAATGAATTCTACCCTTAAATGTGAAGAATGGTCCCTGTTGCTGTGCTGTGAGGAGCAGAGGCAATGCCAGCTCTGACACAGCACCACGTTCAGCCTTCCAGTGGGTCTCAGAAGGAGCTAAAAGTTAAAAAAGCACAATTTTCATTGAAATCCCAAATTCATCCCTCCACAGGAATAAATCTTATGTGAATTTAAATCAGATATTTGATGTTCATTCCTTTGTAGCTTTGAAGCTTCCTCTGCTGTGTGAGTGCAGAGCCTGCCAGCCAGTGTGACCCCCAAAATATGGAAATGAAGGAGCAGAGTTAACCCTTCACAGACAGGGGATGATTCCATCCATTTTAGGGCTTTTCCTGGCCCTAAAAGCTGTGCCTGACTGGGGTGGGGCACACAGAAACAGGACAGGCTGGGCACTGAGTCCAAAATTATCAGGGTGCTGCTGCCCAGGGGCAGGCACAGAGAAGAAAGCACAAATCCTCTTTTTAAAGCTGTGTAAGTCTAAGTCTTTGTAAGTCTGTGGCCCAAAGCTATTATTTCTGGTAGATTTTCAATCTGCTTTCCGTTATTTTTCTTGGTTGCCCTTTGCTTGCATTCTGGGGATGCTTTTTGCTGCCCCAGCTGACCTCCCCACCCACTGGGATTTTATTGCTGTGCCATCCTTCTCTTTTGGCTTTTTTTCCAAGGTTTTCCTAGGACTTGTTCTTGTATGGAAGCCAAATCATTGTCATACTTGTTGTCTACATTAATGCATGAGTTTCATGGTGGGCAAATGAACTTCATTTTTCAGTCACACCTTCAAGTTACAGGGGTGCAAATGGTGAGAACCAGACACAAACACTGAGAACCAGACACAAACCTGAGCAGACCTTACACAGTGAGGGCAGGAGTGTAAGGACTCAAAGAGCTGCCTGTTAACAATGTTAAAATGTTTAAAAAAATGTTAAAAAATGTGAAAAACCAGGTTTGAATCAGACAACAAAGAGGATTAATCCAGCCTGAGGATCTGATCCTTGTGTGGAGCAGACACTTAAAGAGCTGGACCTTCCAACTCAAAATATTCTGTTATGTTAAAAAAACCCACAAATGCCACATTGAAGATCTTCCATGTCCTATTTATTTATTTATTTTCAGCATGTAAATGCAATAATTTTAAAATCAGCTATCTCAGCATCTCAGCTCGTTATTTGTTTAAGAGCAGAAAAGAATTTACCCAGGAAAGTCCAAACCTTGACACAATGAGGTAATGAATTGACAGGAAAATGGGCAAATGAGCTTCATTTTTCAGTCACACCTTCAAGTTACAGGTGTGCAAATGGTGAGAACCAGACACAAACGGTGAGAACCAGACACAAAACCTGAGCAGACCCTACACAGTGAGGGCAGGAGTGTAAGGACTCAAAGAGCTGCCTGTTAACAATGTTTTCATCAGACAACACCCAGGACTAGTCCAGCCTGAGGATTTGATCCTTGTATGGACCAGTTAATTAAGAGCTGGACCTTCCAACTCAGAATATTCTGTGATTCCCTGTAATGGTAAAGAAAAAAAAACAAAACAAAACAAAAAAACCACAAATGGCACATTGACAAGGTCTCTGGAGTCGAGATGACCACGAGGTGTTAAAAAGTCTCTTTTTTTCCAGCCCTGAGACTGAAGAAGAAGACAGGATTCCTTGGCTCTGGTTCCCAAGGTTGTTTATTTGCTCTTATCTAATATATTGTCTTTCTGACCTGCTGAGATCTGTCTGGCAGGTCGGGTTGTGGCACAGTCCCTGCCCTTGGGGTGGTATTATCTGTTTATTTTAAGAACTATGTGTACTTAATTTACAATAATTTCCCAATACCTATCACCTATCTTAGACAGCCTGTCTCTTCTCTAAACCAATCCAAAAGTGTCACCATCACAGCAGAAGATGAAGGACAAGAAGAAGCAGGAGGAAGGACAGGACACACCCAGATTCCTCCATCTTGTCTCCTGAACCCCATTTCTAAAACCCTAAAATTCTACTTTTTTACCCTATGACAAATTAACCATCATTCTACTCAAACTCTCGTGGTTTTAAACCCTCAAAATTGGTAACTTTTTCCATGGACAAAAATCAAAGGCACAGGTGTTTGTGACTCTGTGCCAAGGTCTCTGAGCCCCCTGCCAGGGTCTCGAGTCCTCCAGGGCAGCCAG
>JAWWEX010000036.1:17884888-17897376 GCA_035583215.1 Arremon brunneinucha | reverse complement strand
ATATATAAATATAAATATAATATATAATATATTATATATTATATATTATATATAGATATATAGATATATTTATAAATATAATTATAAATACAAATATAGAGCCATGGAGCTCATCACAGTGTGGAAGGAGCCTCTCCATCAGCTGATATCAGCACCTTGGGAGAAACAAGGGCCTGGCTCTAACTCTGGCACAGAGCAAAACAGCGCAGAAGCACCAGGAGTGGCACAGTCAGAGAGGAGTGGAAAGGTTTTGTCAAAATCCACGTTTTCCTTATTAGAGCCAGGCTTGGGTAGTCAAGATGCAAAAGAGCCTTTAAGGAAAGAATTTCATTTCCTGTGTTGCAGGCTGCAGGATAAGAGAGTGCCTCAGGGGCAAGAGCAGAATTTTTCATGAGTGTGTTGTGTATTAAAGTAAGAATTTCTCCCTACATGTGGGCCAGAGATATAAGAAAGAGTCATAGAAAAATTTGGGTTGGAGGGGACCTTAAAAGTCACCCAGCTCCACCACTGCCATGGCAGGGACATCTTCAAATGTTCCAGAAGGCTCCAAGTCCCAATGTCCAGCGTGGCCTTGGGCACTGCCAGGGATCCAGGACACCCTGTGCCAGGGCCTGCCCACCCTCACAGGGAACAATCCCTTCCCAATATCCCATCCAGCCCTGCCCTCTGGCAGTGGGAGCCATTCCCTGTGTCCTGTCCCTCCTGGCCTTGTCCTCTGTCCCTCTCCAGCTCTCCTGGAGCCCCTTCAGGCCCTGCAAGGGGCTCTGAGCTCTCCCTGGAGCCTTCTCCTCTCCAGGTGAGCACCCCCAGCTCTCCCAGCCTGGCTCCAGAGCAGAGAGGTCCATTCCTCTCATCACTTTTGTGGCCTCCTGTTGACTTATTCCAACAGCTCCACATCCTATTGATGCGGGAGGCCCCAGGGCTGAACACTCCAGGCACCCAGCAGAGCACAAAAGCATAAAATCAGAGCCCTGGCTGGGAGGTTCTTTCATTTCACTTCAGCAGCTGGAAGATGCAATTTCCCTCCCTGGGGCATCTCCTCTGGCTAGGCAGGGAGCTGAGGGCACTGGGAGCTCAGCTGGGGCAGGATTTTCATCCCCAGCAGCTCCTGAAGCACTCCCTGCATGGCTCTGACTGTGCCAGGGACACAAAGGGGCCCCACCAAACCAGCCATGGGTGGGAGGGAAGGACCAGCAGCAGGGAAGGGGTGCCTGGTCAGCAAAAATCTATATTTGTATTTGTATTTATATTTATATTTATATTTATATTTATATTTATATTTATATTTATATTTATATTTATATTTATATTTATATTTATATTATTTATATTAATATTATTTATATTTATATTGTAATTTTTTACAAATTTTAAAATATATTTTAATTTTTTAAATTTTTAAAATTTATATTTTATATTATAATTTATATGTATAATCTTTCTATTTATATTTACTTTTGCTTGATATTTTTATCTATATTTATTTATATCTATATTTTAGATAGATATTTAGATATAAATATAGATATATTTATATAGCTAGACTTAATAATAATAATAATATCATATCATAACATATCATATACATTATATATATAATGTAATATAATTAATATATATGGCTGAGAGAAACTAAAGTTCCCTGGGGTCTATATCTATATTTATTTTTAATATATATATTTATACCTAAATATCTATATAAAATATAGATATAAATAGATATAGATATAAATAAATATGGATATAGGCCCCAGGGAACTTCAGTTTCTCTCAGTCACAGATTTGCTGCATGACTTCAAACAAGTTGCTAAACCTCCTTTTGTTTCTCAGTTCTGCACAAGGGACATTTGTTTGCTCTGCCAGGGTAGCTGGGGTTATTTAATTCATTAAGGGAGTGTCATGTCCTGTACATGGATATAAACTAAAATACACAGAATGGGGTTTGCCCATTTCCTTTAATTTTTGAGAACAAAGTCAGTAGACGAAATCTTGTGCCCTTCAAAACCAAACAGAAACACAAATTTCTTTGTGCAAAATGTTACATAAACCTTAGTGGTTGTTCATTTTTATTGTATTATTTTTAATAATTCTGCAGATATTTCAGAAAAGGGCAGATAAAAAAGAGCTGGGTAAACACAGAGCTGGGTATTTTACATTTTCCCCTCATATAATTTCAAAAATCCCCCAACCACAATTAGGAAATTCACCCTCCCACTTCCCTCCCCACAAAAAGAAAAAAAAATCTGTTTTTTTTTTTTCTTTAAATCAGTAAAGTGTTAAACAAATCAGCAATTAGGAGCACACAGAGCACAGCAGTAAGAGCAGGGATGCTCTAGAGCACAGGTGAAATGTTCACAGCAGCACGGGGAGCAGCTCCTGGGCACAGCACAGCCTTCCTGCACTCACACAAAGCACAGGGAACCCTTTTTGTCCCACAGCAGCTTTTATCCCAATCCCAGCCATCCTTTAGGGTTTTAGCTTTTGTATTTTTCAGTTCCTGTTCTGCATTAGTGCATAATCTAAACTCCAGACAGAGTGTTAGTTACTGTCTTCACAGTCTTCTTCATTTTGGTCAGACACAACAATTCCTCTCTGGGCCTAGAACTCAAGGACACCTCACTGTCTCAGGCCCCAAAAAGTATAAATAAAAATGGGCTGGGAAGAGCAAACTGAGAATAAATTACTTCATTGCCTGCAGCTCTAATTGGAGCATTAACCCCTGATCTGTGAATGCCCAAACTGATAATTGTGTGACAAACTCGTGCCCATGGCCCACCTTGGGTGCAGCCTCTGGAGGCTGTGGCTGCCCAAGCTGTGCCTGCTGAAGGCTTTCATAAATCCCCACTTTATGCTCTGAACCTTGCTCTGGGGGCACCTCCAAACCATCATTTCCTCTCCCATTTGGGTGCCAAAATCACCAAGGCATCCCCTCAGCCACTGTGTGGTCACTTTGTGCCCATGGATGGCCCCAGGAACAGGGGCTGCACCTCTTGGCACTTCCTCAGAATCCTGATTGCCAAGGGAATGACACTGAAATCCAGGCTGAGCACAACCTAAAGGTTCTCAGGAGTCCCAAAATCCAGGCCAAGCACAACCTAAAGGTTCTCAGGAGTCCTAAAATCCAGGCTGAGCACAACCTAAAGGTGTTCAGGAGTCCTGAAATCCAGGCCAAACACAACCTAAAGGTTCTCAAGTTCTCTCATGTTCTCATTTCTTGGCCTGAAATCCAGGCCAAACACAAACTAAAGGTGTTCAGGAGTCTGAAATCCAGGCTGAGGACAACCTAAAGGTTTTCAGAAGTCCTGAAATTCAGGCCCAGAACAACCTAAAGGTTCTCAGGTTCTCTCAGGTTCTCATTTCTTGGCCTGAAATCCAGGCCCAGCACAACCTAAAGGTGCTCAGGATCCTTAAATCCAGGCCAAACACAACATAAATGTTCTCAGGAGTGCTGAAATCCAGGTCAAACACAACCCAAAGGTGCATCTCCCTTCACTGATCAGAAAATATCTTCACATTCTCCTTGGGAGTTACCATAACCCACCCCAGGACCCACGTGTGGCTTTGGGGCCTTGGTTCTGCAGCCTGGGTTGGTGGAGAGAAAGCCCAAATCACAAATATTGTCAGAAATATTCCTGGCTTGTTGGGACTTCCAAAAAAGTGAATTCCTAGATTTTGGAGTGTCAATGTCAGTTCAGTTTTTTCATTGTATATAAATCAATCTGTGGTTTAAATTCTGGGAACATTTCTCTCCCAGTTTTCCCATGGGGCTGAGTTTTTGCTCACTCTGATGGAGGCACAAAATGATGGTTCTGTGCCTTCCTAAATCCAGGTTTCTTCCAAATGTTCTGCCCCAAGCTCCTCACAATGGAGACATGCAAACAAAACTTAGAGGATTTGAAGTCCTCTGCTGGGCTTCCACCTTGCCACACACAAAATAAACCCCTACAAATAAGATAAAATAAAAATGAAATGGTTCTATTAGATTTAATGAAGTGACTCGAGACAAAGCAGTTCCATAAAAATGCTTTTTTTTTAAGAAGTAACAGCAAGAGCTCAGAGAAGTGCTGACTGCAGGTACAGTTCTAGCCAATATTAAGATATATTTAGTGATTTCTAGGGAAATGTTTCCTTGGGAGAAGGTCAGGAGCCATTTCTGTTGCTTACAACTCCAGGTGCTGTGTCTGAGCTCCGGTGGGTTGGAGTTGAAGAGAAGGCAGCAGGTTTTATGACATTTCTTCTGGGCTGTCTCTTGTCTTTGTCCCCAGATCCTGTACAGTGCAGGATGCTGTTCCTCCACAGGTTTCTCACACAACCGTCAAATAACAAAAACAAGCCAAGAAAAAATTGTCCAGAACAAATAACCATGTTTGGAGTATTATCAGGTAAAAAAACCACATTCTTAGACAAAGTTTAGGAGTTTTCATACTGGGGCATCTGCACACCTCCTGGAACAACCATCCAGCAGCTGGATCCACGTACAAAACCACCTTATTTAAAGCCAGGGAGTCACTCCAGAGCAAGGCTGACTGACACACCCAGCACTGCTCCTCTGTGCCACCGAGGGGCGACAGGAGCTCTGTGTCAGTCCCCTCCTGCACCACACAGAAATGACCTCCTGGGAGTCCTGCACGCATAAAGGACATCACCCCAACCTCCTGCTAAAGAAATCCCTGCTCTGACCTCGAACTCCAGCCCAGCGGGGCAGAGGAAGCAGTGCTTGATCTGAGGGGACCCGGGAAGGGCCTTGAAGAGGAATCAGAACTGCAGAGATCATCCAGCCCAGCTGCTGGCCCTGCACAGGACACCCCAAACCCCACCCTGTGCCAGCAGAGGAGCTGGGTAGGGCTGCACTGTGGGATCCTGGATTCCTGTGGAGGGGAATGAGTTGTACAGACAGAGAGAGCCCTAAAGCTGGCCCTAAACCTGTTCTTTTCCCCTCAGGACATCTCCAGCTCTGGGAAATAACCTTGATCTCCTGTTGGAGGAGCACACACAAGCACAGGTCACTCCAGGGAGTGGGAAGTGCTGGCCAAATTCAGGAGGAGCCACCCACGGGGCAAAATGGAAAATGTTTGGGGACACATCCTGACAGAGACCAGGAACTTACAGCAGCAAAATTCAGAGCCCTTCAGAACCAGCCTCTATCCAATCTTCAGGAAAACAGTGGCTCAGGATGGGCCCATTCCACATTTGCAGCCCTGCTGAAGCCAGTGGAGGGTGGAGGGAAGGAGATGGGAGCAGCTGAGGCGCTGTCAGCATCACCAAACTCGCCCTGAAGGGAGATTTCTTCCCAAGCAAACCACAGGACAGGCTGGTCCCCTTTATATACACACATGGACAGCTGATGGGCTGAAATGCTTACAGGTTAGAAGGTCTATACAACATTACACCTGCCACAAATCAAAGTAGAAAAGTTTTACAGCACATTATACAGGTCCCTCTAAAAGTCTAAAAAAAAACCAAAAAACATTGACTGGAATCACCATATTACAAGAAGTCATCACTAACAGACCATATAATACTATTTCTTTTTCTTTTACAGAATCATTATGGATAGAGTAATTTAAAAAAATCACTTTTTAAACAAGTATACAATTTTCACTTTAAAATTAACTGGTTAATAAAATTCTGTGCAAAACAAGCCAGCCTCTATAATTAAGTGAATTTATTTATTTCTTTATACAAAAAAAATAAAACAAGAAAAAAAAAAGTTCTTTCAGAAATGTGTCTCCTTTTCTGTGATGGTGGAAATGGTGCCATCTCCTTTCAGTTTGGCATCGCAGTCATTTATTGCTGCAATGTAGGCTCCTCCTCCAAGTTTGCCCCGCATTTTCAGGTCTGAGCTAGGTGTAATCAGCTTCCTGAATTTCTAGAAAATTGGAGAAATTGGAAATCATTATGTTTTTCTTGGTCACAGACACACCTCTCTTTAATAGATCCATTACAAAAGGATTTTCTCCTGCTTTTCTCTTTTATTTCCCTCAGACCTGCAGGCTGCACAATTCTGGATAAATCCAGACCAAAGAAAGCAAAGCTCAAACCAAATTGAATTTTTATGCTGATTTAATCATCCCCTTTCATGAAGACTCTCAGCACTGTGTCTGTTCTACAGGTACATTTTGTTTCTCATTTTATCATCCATGATGTCCACTGGAAAAAACAAATAAACCAGAGACAGCTAAGGTGTATTGAGCTGTGATAGAGCAAAATCTGCTTTCACTTTTCTAGCAATGACATCCACAGCAAGGTTGCTGCTCACAGCGGGAAGTTGGCTCCTCAAGAAACTCCCAGCTGTGATTCAAAGAATCCTCTTGTCATCCTGGCAGGGAAAAGATAACAACCTGTCTGCAGTGCTGCAGCTCCAGCAAAGTCTGCTCACCAGCAGGGACAGGTGAATTGAGGAGATATTTCATGTTCAGATTTGTGCAGACTTCCTTTTTTGACTCTCTGAGACAACTTAATGATGGACAATTCAGTTTTAGTTTATCTATCCAGTAAAGATTTCCTAGGCAGTCTCCAGGCTGTATTTAACCAGCTGAACAGAGTCTGCAATGTGGACAAAACGAGGCTTTTCTGCTATGTTGGAATCCCAAATGGCTGAAAAAGGTTTGTAGTTTTGTTTCTTCCACTCTTGCTTCCTTCACTGCCGTTCTTTGGAGCTCCCACAGAAACGAGCAACTTCCAAACTTAAATTTGATAATAACCTCAGCCTAGACCTGAGCTAACCTGACACCAAATGTCAGAAGATTCCACCGAATCTCCTTATTTGCCTGAGTTTCCATTTAGAGAACTGAAATTAGGAAAACTCTCCAGAAAATGGGAATGTGGGCAACGCAGCTCTTGGAGAAAATCCTGGCAATACAAACAAAAATCATGGAAAAAGGGAATGGCGGGTACAAACCTTGAGGGGTTTGGGTGATAGGCAGTCTCCAGGCTGTGTTTAACCAGCTGAACAGAGTCTGCAATGTGGACAAAATGAGGCTTTTCTGCAATGTTAGAATCCCAAAAGGCTGAAAAAGTTTTGTATTTTTGTTTCCTCCACTATTGCTTCCTTCACTGCCTTTCTTTGGAGCTCCCACAGAAACGAGCATCTTCCAAGCTTAAATTTGATAATAACCTCAGTCTAGACCTGAGCTAACCTGACACCAAATGTCAGAAAATTCCACCAAATCTCTTTATTTGCCTGAGTTTCTCATTTAGAGAACTGAAATTAGGAAAACTGCCCAGAAAATGGGAATGTGGGCAACCCAGCTCCTGGAGAAAATCCTGGCAGCGCAACGAAAACCATGGGAAAAGGGAATGGTGGGTACAAACCTTGAGGGATTTGGGTGATGTTACAGACATTTTAAGCTACAAATTGTGCTGGGACAGAGCACCTTAAATTGGTTAGTTTACCACTGGCAGCAAAAAACCCAACAGGAGTTCAGAACAAAGCAGAGAAATTCAGAATTCTCTTTCCAGCAGTGGCTGAGAGCCCTAAGGCAGGGAACAGAGATGTGGCACTGCTGGTGTGATTAAAGGGTGCAGGTGAGTGGTGGAACTCAGGACATCCCTCTGGCTGTCCTGAATGGCTTGAACCCCTGCCAGGGGGCTCAGAGACCCTGGCACGGAGCCCAGGACACCTGTGGGTTTGATTATGACCCATGGAAAAAATTACCAACCTTATATGAAGGATTACAAGCCACGAAAGTCTAAGTAGAATAATAATCAGTTAGTCATGGGGTGAAAAATAGATTTTTGGGGTTTTTAGAATGGAGGTTCAGGTGGCAAGATGGAAGAATATGGGCATGTCCTGCTTTTCTCCTTCTTCTTCTTGGCCTCCATCTTCTGGGTGATGTTGGCACTTTTAGATTGGTTTAAGGTAGAAACTCCCTGTCTAACATAGGTGATAGGTATTGGGAAGTTATTGTAAATAATGTACACGTAGTTTTTAGTATAAAAAGATAACACCACCCTGAGGGTGGTCAATGTGCCTCTGTCTGACCTGCTGAACGGACCTCAGCAGGCCAGAGAAAGAATTTTATAGATAAGAAACAATAAAAAACCTTGAGAATGAGAAATGAAGAGTTCTGACTCCTTTGACTGCCAGGCTGGGAAAAAATACTTTCTAACACATCTCAGAGTCACTTTGACCAGCAGAACTCCCGAGAGGTGAGGAGCCCACCCCCTTCCCAGCTCTTTTTGCAGCATCACTGATCTCTCTGCAGCTCTCTCTCACCTCCATGAAGGTGCCCTCTGTCTTCCAGAGCTTGATGCAGATCCACAGCGGGATGCAGACCATGGAGGAGAGTGCCATCATCCAGCCGATGCCGTAGCCCCAGTCAGGGTAGATGTACACATTGTTGTACTTCAGGGGCTTGTATTTCACCAGGAAAAAGATGAAGATTCCCTGAAACAAGCAGAGATATTTTGTCAGAGGTATCAGGGCAAACCCTGTGTGTGTAACAAGGATTTGGCTGAGTGTTTAGGCCAGGCCAGGCTCCCTGAGGAGGAAGAGCAGAGGGAATCTCTTCCCTCACAGCAAAAAACCCACCAGCAACATCCTCTTTTCAGTACAGCTTAAATAACACATCTCAGAGGCTCCTGCAGAAACGAGCAACCTTTCAAGTTTAATCCTATTTACCTCTTGATGACAATAAACCCAGCACTTTGATGGCAAACAGCACCTGGGCAGGAAAGATTAAGTTTTGCTACAGTGAACCAGCTGTGATTAAATAACATGAGCTGGGTTCTTTCCAACCTGTCAGGATGAAAAATGAAAGCCAAAATTTTTGAAGTTGCTTTAATCCACTGTGTGTATCTGCAGTTCCAATGCTTTCATCCTGCCAAAAACCCTGAAAAATCTGTCTCCATTTCTAATCAAGCAGCTTGGACCATTTCAATGTATGAAATAGAGAAAACCTACCATGCAATTTTCCCCAAAGTGGTGAAACGAGCGCACATGGTATGGAGGCCATTTCAGATTTGGTGCAAATGGGTCAGAAATTTTCCTAACTTTGCAAATGGGAGCCTGGATCTCGAGGTGCCCCAGCTGCTGTGGTTTGCAGTTGCCATCACTGGAGTGTTGCACAGGTGGAAGGGGTTTTTGGCATCTCATCCTCAGTTTTAAGGGCAATCAGCTCATGCTGCTTTTGGAGCTTTGTCCCTGTGATGCTGCCACAGCTCTGCAGAGCTGGCACCAGCTTCCTTCCCCTCCTTCATGCCTGTGGGATGGGCTTTTGGCCTCTCCTGCTACTTTTAAAAGTAAAAAATGTCTTTTCTCCTTTGGAAAATATCCACTCCCCCCAGAGAGAGAGGAGAAGGGAAGAGAAAGCAGCAAAGGACCCAGCACAAGTCTGGAGGAGCTTGGGCTGTGCGTTGGCACACAAAGTGCACCAAGTACAGAGAAAAACATCTCTTTTGTTCTGGCAAATGTTCATTTAGGGCCCTGGCATTATTTGTGCCCCTATGATTGTACATACTAAGATTTTCACAAAATATTTAACAATTTTACAGATATTTAACAATTTTACAGAGCCTACAGAGCGTTTTTTATTTGCAATACATGCTATAAATCAGCAGGCGTTTCTCTCCACTATTAGCAGCAGCAAAAATAGAAAAAAACATTTCCAGTGCCCCCTCTTTATATCTAAAACAAGTGGTTTGGACATTCTGTACTTACTGCACAAATACCTGGAGTTAGGACCATCCAGCACCACTTAATCAACGACACAGGTTTGTACCCAATCATGTCTTCAATGTTCTCATAAAAGCGATTGCTGCCTGCCCAAAACCAGAGGAAAAGCAGATGTTGAGGGCACATGGAAGGGGCTGTCCAGGTCAGGATTTAAAGCAGGGAAGGACAGACGGGGGAGGCTGAAGCTGCTCCTCTTTCCTGGAAAACTCCTCCCTCCCATCTGCACTAAGGGGTTGATCTACAATTCCTGCTGCTATAAAACTTCTGCTGCTATAAAACTTTTATTTCATACAGATCATTGTATCTCTTATCAGAGAGGGAGATTTCATTAGTGTGGCACAAATTGTCACAAAAATATGAACATTTCATTTAGTCCTACTCTCCTTTTTCCTCCCCACCTTGAGTTTTGCTTTCCTTCAAAGCAAGTATTAACCTAATATATTCTTCTTAGTTGGTTTATTCTCTTTGTTGTGGGATCAGGCTGTAAACACCCCCAGCCAAAGAGTCTCTATTTTATATATAAATATAAATATAATTTATATATGTAAATATATTTAGGTGCTCATGTGTGAACCCAAGGATAGCTGGGCACATGTGATCTGCAGTTCTGTGGTGCTTTACAACGTGAAAATATCCTGTGCATCTTTATGAGAAAAAGGCATTTATGATTTTTTCTGGGGAATGTGGAAGGTCCTATTCCATAAGGGTACAAGGTTGTCACTTTGCTTTTATGCAAATAGAAAAGTTTGATAAGAAAAACAGCAATTTTCATCACTCACCATACACCCAGCCTATGCAGACACACTCAAATATGGCCACAAAGAGCAGGCACATCCCACTGGCTGCATAGGAGTCAAAGAGCTGGAACACATACATCCCACCCTGGAAGAGAAAATAGGAAAGGGGAAAAAAAATGGGTTGGCACCAGCGGGAATATTTCATAGCAAATCTCTTTTAATTACACTGTCAAGCTGTTGGCTCCCTGGCAAGCCTCCCACTCAAGTTGGTTCCTTCTTGAACAAAGAATAGTAATTTCTTGGTTTGTTTTTTTGCTCTGCACTTCTTTAAGGGTGGTGAATCTGGAGTGGAGAGAAATAAATTTGATTTTTTTTTCCCAAAAATGCTCTCCCACCTCCCTGCTTTTACCTCTTGTTTTTTATCACATCAAGCTGTAGATATTCCCAGGTGATTCTGACCTCCAGATCCTGGTTCTGTATCTGTGTTGTTAATATGTAAAATATTTAATTAAAATGTGGGGAAAGAAGGTAAAATCTGTAGCTACAAAAATCCCTCTCTGGTGGTGTAGGGACTAAAAATTGAGTAAAGTGACCTAAAAAGCGTGAATGCAGCTCACAGACTTGAAGCCACATGACTGAAACAAGTCTTTATTATCTTTGTCACAAAGAAAAAGAAATAAGAATCATCCAATCAATAACATTAGGGTTCAAATAATTCAAATTATATGGATAATATTACACTTTTTATGCGAGACACAATCATTTATCACATCTGTATTTAATATTGAAATAATGAGGAGGAGGAGTTCACAAGGGAGCATTTCAATGGAAGGGAATTCCAAGGAAGGAGAGAGGGGCTTGAGATGAGCTCCTCAGTTGGAATGCAATGGTTTTGGGGGAGCTCATGTGATCCATTACACCTCAGATAACTTTCTGCAGATGGAAGAGAATCCTAAAAATAGGGAAAAAATTAAATTTCTACTGCAAAGTCCTCATGGCGAGGCTCAGCAAATACCTGAGCAAAATGCAAATTTAGAAATCAACCAAGATAACACAAGGTAAGGAGAGCAAAACAGCTGCATGGATATTCCTGCAGTTTGGAGAACTTGCTTCCCTTTCACTCCTCAGGTTTATATTTCTTTATATTTCTTTTCTTATATTTCTTAGTATATCTTAATGTCTCTCAGTGCTCTGCTCAACCTGTGCCCTGTGGAGGGGTTATTCCAAGATTTCCCATTTTGCATAGCAATGATTTATTTCACTGAGAATAAGAATGATTTACAGGTAAATATAAAGTCAATAAGTACATAAAATTTCTGTTCAATGCATTATTTCACACAGAGCATCATATCTCTTATCAGAGAGGGAGATTTAATTAGTGTAATTAAATATTAATGTTCCAAATTCCAGATTATTCCAAGTTGGAAGGGACACAAAATTTCTGCTCAGAGATTGGCAGCACTGATTGACACAGCCTGGTGATCTGAAAACCAAAGATGGTTTGATTTTCTCTTTTCACTTCATCTTTATTGCTCTTTCCATCCAAAGTGTGGTTGTTCCTGCCCAGGGTGAGCAAGCAGGAACCACAGTCAGTGTCTGTGGCTGGCTGGTGCAAAGCAGATGGAATTTCCTTGGCTGGGCTGTGTATTTCTGATTAAAACATCTCCTGAGCTCAGCTGATAAAACAAAGCCACTTTGCCAATTTCAGATGTTACACAGGAGCTGAGAGCAGTCTCTCAAGTATTTTCTGGCCACATTCCTGTCTGTGGCAAAGGTTCTTGTGCTTTATCTGTGATGGTAAGAACCTCAAGTTCTTTCTCTCTGAGCAGTGCAGGAAAAGCAGGGGAGAAAGTGGGGGAGAAGGCAATGGGGAAAAAGTGATGCATTCATTGATATCAGAAGGCTAATTAATTACTTTATTGTCACCATGATATTTTATAAAAAATCCCTTTGCCAGGATTTTCTCCTGAGAAGCTTCATTCCTTTCTATTCCTTTCAAGCCTTCTGATGAAATCCTTTCTTCTATTCTTTTAGTATAGTTTTAATGTAATATATATCATAAAATAATAAATCAG
>JAWWEX010000036.1:17829430-17853054 GCA_035583215.1 Arremon brunneinucha | reverse complement strand
TTTTTCCATGGGTCATAATCAAACCCACAGGTGTCCTGGGCTCCGTGCCAGGGTCTCTGAGCCCCCTGGCAGGGGTTTGAGCCATCCAGGCCAGCCAGAGGGATGTCCTGAGTTCCAACAAGTCTAAGCCAACCCTACACCAACACAGTAACTTCATCCATAAGGAAGGAAGAGGCAGCAATGCAGTAAATCCCATATTTAAGCAGAAATGTCCCACAGATTTCAGTGGATAGCAGAACCTTAGCAGGGAATGCTGAGGAAGCACTTTCCAGGCTCCCAGGGCAGCTTTGGGCTGCACACTCTACTTTTCTGCATTTTTGCCCAGCCCTTTTTTGTTGGCTTATTTTGAGAGTTCAGCTGTTACTCCAGTTCTTGGGTGGAAATATAAAGAGTTTCAGAAATGCCAGGGGGATTAGAAAGCATTTTGTTGTACAGGTCTTGAAAGAATTATCTTTAGGAGCACACAACTTTGTAAAGAGCAAATTCCAGATTTTCTGCAAGCAGCACATCATTCCACCAGTGCAGCAATCTTATCTTTTCCTTTTTTCTCTCATTCCTCTGGAATAATGGGATTAAGAATCCTACTAGCAATTCTTAAAATAGCTCTGGATTTCCAGTGCCTCTATTTATATGGTATCATAAACCCACTTGCAGCACAGAAATAACATGGAATATTCATTTGCTTCACTTCCTGACCCCCACATTGTGTGCAAGCTCCCTTGTTATTATTTCCTCATTAATATCCATCTGCCACTCAGCATTTTATTTTACCAATTCTGAATTTCATCTGAAATTTGTACTTTTAACAGCTTTTCTCTGCTAGAAGACTGGACTTATAAAGTAGCTGACAGAATGAAGTCATTGATATTATTTGTAATCCTTTAAATGTTCAAATTGATGCAAAAAAGGCTCTCTAAGTTTCTCTTGTGTTTCTTTTCAGGTTCCACCATGAAAGCAGAGGGAAATCTCTGCTGTCATGCCCATACTCTGGGTTAATGTGTGGATCCTGTCTCCCTCCAGTGGCAACTGCACCAGCCATAAATTCTGATATTAAAGTGCAATTAAAGCCTCTCTGACACTCAGATGATGCCTCCCCACTGCCAGGCTTGCTAAGGGGCTGCAGGGACGGCTGGAGGAGTTTCCATGTGGCCCAGAAATCCCAGAGAAATCCCAAAATGAGCCCATTCTTCCAACAAGTCTCATCCCACTGCCCAAACCTGCTCAGCTTGCTGCTGCTTGTGAGCAAGAGCAAAAAACACAGGGAGAAACCATGGGGAGAAGGAGGCAAATCATTTGTTCAGGGCTTGAAACAACACCCCAGAGCCTCAACTGGAGTTCAGAAAGCTCATCTGGCACATAAAATGAACAGTCACAACATGATGCTGGTGAGCAAACCAGAGTTGTCTGGTGAGCCATGAAGAGGTGACTTAAAAGCACTGACACACCCCAAAAGTTTTGTGTATGGAATTTAGACTGAGGTTTTCCCACAGAATATTGAAATTTACCCAAACCTTTGCACTGAAATGCACAAAATACTCTTAAATGCACACAAAACTTTTGCACTTAAACATTTTCACAATATAAAACCCAACCTGGTGAGCAAACAAACACTCCAGGCAGCACAGGGAGTGAATTTCTATCCCAGGAGAAGCCCCTGGGTGTCCCCATCCCATCCCTTTGGGATGTGTGTTCCCAAGCAGAGAAAGGGATGCAGCTGCCTTGGAGCAGAGAAAATGCAATGTGCTCCCAGGCTGGCCCCTCAATTGGGGAAATTCATTCCCTTGATTTGGGGGAAATGGGGAATCCACCCCAGGAGGGATTTCTGCCCTTGCTCAACACCTCTGCCCTTTCTCTGAATTTGGCCACTTAAATGCACAAAAACTCTTGCACTTCAATGCACACAAAAGTTTTGCACTTAAATGCACAAAAAACTTTTGCACTCAAGCATTCCCAAAACATTTTCACAATATAAAACCCAACGTGGTGAGCAAACAAACACCCCAGGCAGCACAGGGAGTGATTTTCTGCCCCAGGAGAAGCCCCTGGGTGTCTCCATCCCATCAGTTTGGGATGTGTGTTCCCAAGCAGATTCCTGCAGAGAATTTTCCTTGGAGCAGGGAAAATGCAATGTGCTCCCAGGCTGGCTCTTAAATTGGGGAAATTCATTCCCTTGATTTGGGGAAAAAGGGAAATCCACCCCAGGAGGGATTTCTGCCCTTGCTCAACACCTCTGCCCTTTCTCTGCATTTGGCCACTTAAATGCACAAAAAACTCTTGCACTTCAATGCACACAAAACTTTTGCACTTAAATGTACACAAAACTTTTGCACTCAAGCATTCCCAAAACATTTTCACAATATAAAACCCAACGTGGTGAGCAAACAAACACCCCAGGCAGCACAGGGAGTTATTCTCTCTACCCCTGAGTGTCTCCATCCTTTTGGGATGTGTGTTCCCAGATTCCTGCAGAGAATGAGACGCAGATGCCTTGGAGCAGGGAAAATGCAATGTGCTCCCACGCTGGCCCTTCAATTGGGGACATTCATTCCCTTGATTTGGGGGAAATGGGGAATCCACCCCAGGAGGGATTTCTGCCCTGGTTCAACACCTCTGCCCTTTCTCTGCATTTGGCCACTTAAATGCACAAAAATCTCTTCCACTTCAATGCACACAAAACTTTTGCACTCAAGCATTCCCAAAACATTTGCCCAATATAAAACCCAACGTGGTGACCAAACAAACACCCCAGGGCAGCACAGGAAGTTATTCTCTCTGCCCCTGAGTGTCTCCATCCTTTTGGGATGTGTGTTCCCAAGCAGATTCCTGCAGAGAATTTTTCTTGGAGCAGGGAAAATGCGATGTGATCCCAGGCTGGCTCTTAAATTGGGTAAATTAATTCCCTTGATTTGGGGAAAAAGGGGAATCCATCCCAGGAGGGATTTCTGCCCTTGTTCAACACCTCTGCCCTTTCTCTGCATTTGGGAGTTATTGTTCTCTCTACTCTTTAAAGCCACATAATCCAAAATCTGCAGGACACAATAAACGAAATTATTCCTCACTGGGGAGGTTATAAACTGCATTGTAGGAAAAATATCTCTAAGCATCACACTGGGCTGTATCCTTGAATTTAATTCCTTACAATTTCAAACCTCAGTAATTTGTAATGTGCAAACAGCAGACCTGGAGAAGAATTAATTCTTTTCCCAGTTTAAATTTGAAAATTTAAAGTTTAAATTTGGGTAGGGCAAATTTAAACTTTACACAAAACAGCACCACGAGAACCTCACCTCCAGCAGCAAGGTTTTCTCCTTTCACTGAGAGAACACTTTGGAATTTAGATTATTGCTTGTTCAAAGGTCCAGGTAAAGGGGGAGTTGCAGTTTTACAGATAATAAATTTGGCTGAGGATTTTCATTCTTGCAGCTTTTGTATGGATTTCTGACTTTCACTCTTTTTTTAATTTGTTTCAACTCACACCTGGTTCAGACCAGCTGAGGGGAACAATCCAGAGAATGGGAAGAAAGTGGGAGGAAAAAGAGCAAATTCCACCCCTTAGCAGAACTGCACAAGTGTGAGGGGAGCTGGACATCTTCCTCCTCTCATACTATTTTTTCCTTTTTTCCCAGTTAATTTCTTCTTTTTTTAATTTTTTTTTTATTGCTGCCCAAACTCTTATAAAAGCCCAAAATGCAGTAAATCACTGAAGGGTTTTCTAACTTATTAGTGCCAAAATTCAGGTAAGATTCAGGATGTTTGACCTGTCTCTGATGCATTTTTCCAAGCACTATCCTTAAAAACTCACCAACCAGTATTGAAGATATCCTATGGAGCAGTTTCTCATTCCACTGCAAGTTTTTCCCTTAGGGAATCATGGAATTATTAAGGTTGGAAAAGACCTCTAAGGTCGTTATCTGTCACATTTTAAAAAAAATTTAAAAAGCATCCAAAAATTCTCCAGCAATCAGAGATAATTTAATGACCAACATCTGAAAATCCCAAGGTTCCCATTGTTTAAGGTTTAAATGCAGGACTGGTCTGAAATCACTGCTCAGGAACCTGGATTTTCTAAGCATGAAAGCACCCAAAAAATGAAATCCAAATTTCTTTTACAACCTTTTCTTTTTTGAAAAAAGCAGAGACCTAGATTTATGTTCGAATGCAGGAGTTTGCTCCACTCTCAGAGGCAGAAAAGAGAATTTTCCTCTGCCCTGCAAAAAGGCTTCCCTGGCCTCGAGGTGGCGGCAGGATTGTGGATTCTGGGCCTGCAAATCCTAAAATTGACTCAATCTCCTCATTTCTTCTTCCTAGAGCAACTCAGCCTCACTAAATCTTGGAAATAAAAATTAAGGGAAGAGAAGTTCTCAAATGGGAGAATTTCTCTTAAGGGAAGAGAAATTCTCAAATGCTTTTGCAGTTTGGGTTTTCAGATCAGGATTTAAGGAAATATCACCTCCACACTGATCCAGTATTCCCAAATTTCTCTCATCTGTATGTATAATATAATCAGACTGACTGGAAAGAAATTGTTTGCAGTTTTGGTGAGCAGCACCTTTTTAAAAGAATATTGTTATTTATTTGCTGAAACAGATTAATATCGTGGTAAGGAGGGAAAAAAACCACCACAATAAACTCATAATACAAATTTTCCCTAATACAAAAATTAGGGAAATGTAATAAAAAAATTACAATTTCCAGGGGGAAAATAAACAATGTGCATTTATTTTAGAGTGACTTTCTAGCAGAAAAATGTGTTTTCTCTGAAAGAGATGTAATAAAATACTTGATTTCTCTACAACTACACATGAAAACAGCATAAATGCCACAGAGGAAAAAGCATTTTTTGATCTAGAGGGCAATGTAAAGAAGAGAGGGGTCTCAGTAAGGAAGAGAGGGATCCCAGCAGTATAAAACCTACCCAGAATAAGTGGGTTATCAGGTTAAGCTGATGCTCATTGCTCTGCATTCGTGTTTTGGTGTTCATTTTCAAGAAGGAAAATCCAGTTGGATTTCAAAATTCAAGCCAGCCAGCCAAGTCTCAATGCCAAGGAAATTGATGGGCAAAATCCTTCTGGAAGTATCTCCCAGGTGTCACCTGCCCATCCCAGCTGCCTAAAAGTGAATTCTCCTGCCTGAGCTACCAAAGAATTGCAGAAATATTTCTGCCACCACAAATTTTATTGCAAATTTTTTTCCCCACTGCAAATAAAAGACCTGAGAAACCTAAAATTAATTTGCCTGTCATGGCTCTGATTTTCCCGTACCTGATTAAGTTGGCTTCATTCCTCAAGGTCAACATTCACATGAGAGTTTATCAGAGATGAGCTACAACCTGGATTCTTCCCACAGAGAAATGGCAATTTCTCCAAGATTTTAGAAATTTTGAAATTTTGAAATTCTTGAAATTCTAGAAATCTTGGAGAAATTTCCTTTGAAAGCTGTTAAGTGCAATTGTTGCTGTGTTAATAGATGCCCTCATGAATATGTTCGTTAAAACAATTCACAACTTTAAAATTAAAAAAAAGCAAAAAACAAAACAGCAACTTGGCCAATTTTTAACATACAAATATACAATAAAGAAGAAAGCTTTATTCTTATTTTCCTCCCCTTTTTGACAACCTACTGTTACAGCAGGGGTTAAATTGATGTGATTTTCCATACAATTATCCATACTGGTACTGCCTGACCCATCAATCTGCTACATCTGCCCCTCCCTGAACTTCTTCCAGGCACAAATGTTTGCAAAATCCTCTTACAAAGCCCCAAATGTTTAGCCCAGAATGGCTCAGGGAGCAGCACACACAATGACAATCACCCTAAATCTGTGCAGGGACAAGCAGAGCCATATTCTGAGTCAGGCTTGCACACAAACCCCATAACAATCCCATTAACTTGCTTTTGTGTGAGTTATAACCCAGCACAGATCCCTTATTTCAGCTGTAACCAGCACCTGTATCTCCCAGATTAGGGCAGAGGGATCTATTTCAAGCCAATTTGAGCATGAAGATTGTTGAGACCTTTTTGTTGATGAAGGAAAACACTTCTGAGGCTTAAGCAGAGCTCCAGACTGCTGCAGCTTCCACTGAGGCAACACAAAGTGATTGGAATGAGCTGGACACATGAGAAAAAATAGCATTTTCACAGTGAGGGGATTGGGTCTGATGCAAAGACAGAAAATAAAAATGAAATGGAGACCAAAGGCCTTGGAAACTGAGGGGAGCTGCAAAGATGAATGGCTGCTCACAAAGCTTTAACCCACCATGGAATGCAAATTGCACAAAGACAAAGGAGTCCAGAACTTCAGGCTGAAGTGAGCCTTGAAGAGAAATTTCATTTATTTAATCCCCAGCAGACAGAGCTGGCTGTGGGGCTCAAATAGCTCTGTCCTCATGCAGACCCTGCACCCTCCCTGAAATATTATTGAAACAGACCTGCAACTAAAGAGGAAAACAAATCCTGGTGGTCAGCATGATTTATGCTCTGGCTTTAGGGAGTAAATCCAGTGAAATTGGTAAACATGGAAACTGGAAACATGAATCTCCAGGTAGTGTCAGTTGTGCTTCTTGGCAAAAAGCTCCAGAACCAATTGGCAAGAGGTTTATGGAGGGGGGGAGGTTCTCCTGATATCTGTGGGTTTGAACATTGAATTCTGCATTTCCATAGAATGGAGATGCACAATATATTATATCTATAAAATAATAACATAATAATATATTTATATATATATAATATATTATGCATTTCCATAAAATGGAGATGCATAATATATATATATACACATTTTAATACAGATATTTTAATATGGATATTATAATTCACACCATCACAATCAGAGGTGCCTCTAAATCCATCTTATTACCATTAAAAGTTGCACTAAAGCAGGACCAAAATCTCTTTTTAAAACAAAACTATTTGTACCAAATTCTAGCTTTATGTCTGAAGAACTGAGCTTCCTCTGCTTCTTGAGAAGTGACTAAAGATTGCACCCAGTAGTCTGAAAGCTTTCTTCAAGTATTGAATTAATTATTCCCAACAACCTATTTCAATTTTGGTGGAATGACAGGTTTTTCCAACACAAAAATTATTCTCTAAAACCAATGAACACTACACATTTCAATTACCTGCATTGGTGTTTGCCATCTCTGTTATGGCACATTCTTTCTATTAAAAGGTTTTGAAATCCAACTGGAGAACCAGAACGTGTCAGTGAAAGTCTCCCTGAATCTGAGGAGAAACTGGCTCCTCAAAGCACTCCCAAAAGGAATTCCAGCCCCAAATATGAGGGACAGACAGACACAGCCCACGTGTCTCCAGCCCTCAGGCTGCTCCCACCAACCCACGGGCTTTGCAAATTGTCATGGCAACACGAGTTCCTTTACAAGTACCACCAGGAGAGTAAATAAGCATATAAACCCTCCCTGGAGCTGGCAATAATGTCCCTTAGGCTGGCAATAATGTCCCTTAGGCTGGCAATAATGTCCCTTAGGCTGGCAATAATGTCCCTTAAGCTGCCGTGCCCTCCCTCAATGACAAACACCAGCAAGGGTGTCAGTGGCACGTGGGAAATCCACAGGCAGGGCAAAATCCTGTTAGGAGCCTCTGGAAAAGCGCTGGGCAAGGGGAGGAAGCAGCTGCTAAAGAGCAGCACTGAGCCCTGCTCATACAGAGAGCTCAGCTCAGCTCTGCTGGCACAGCTGGGATTGTTCACCTGCACAGGAGAAGCTTTGGAGTGATGGAATTGTGGACTTGCAGGGCCTGGAGGGGCTGCAGGAAATGTGGAGAGGGAGTTTTTACAAGGGATGGAGGGACATGACCAGAGGAAATGGTTTCACATAGACAGAGGGCATGGATGGGATATTGGGAAGGGGGGTGAGCCCTGGCACAGGGTGTGCAGAGCAGCTGGGGCTGCCCCACCATTGGAAGTGTCCAAGGTTAGGTTGTGATGCCTCAGGCTTTGGCTTTTATATTTTTCACATTCTGTGCTGCTTTAGTGTGTGGGTCTGGGCTTCACATGAGGGCATGGTGAGCTCTGTGCACAGAGCAGGGAGACAAAACAATTCCTGCTCCAGCTGGGCACCAAGGACAAATGATCCAAATCTCAGCCCAAGAGCACAAACACCGTGGGCTGGAGAGAGAAAAACAAGCAGGGTGGGACTGGATGGGCTAAAACTGGAACTGGACAATGAACTGCAAGAGGCAAATCTCCCAAGAGCAGAACTGATCCCAGGGAGAGACCCCGTGCCCGGCCGTGCATTTTGGGGCCATTTTGGTTCCTCTTGGGTGCAGCCCTGGCTGGGCTCTTGTGCTGCCCAAGGTGCATCCATTCAGGAGATCCTTTAATAAATCCCTGCTTTATTCTGCAGCTCTGTCTGGTCTCTGTTCTAGGGCATCAGTTCAGGGGGTTTTTTTCTGCTATGGGAAGAAAAACCAGAAGGGGGATCTGGATCCATTCATTGTGAAACCAATGAGTTTTGAAACACAAATGCTCAGGAACCATGGAAAGGACAACATGAATTTTTTATGTGCAGCCTTGGCAGGAGAACATCAGGTGGACATTGGGGCTTGGAGCACCCTGGGACAGTGGAAGGTGTCCCTGCCATGGTTTGGGTTTTTGGTTGTTTTTTTTTTTTTTCCCTTTGGTTTTGTTTGTTTGTTTGTTTGTTTGTTTTTGGGGTTTTTTTTCTCCTGTAGAAATATTACTTATTTAAAGCAAACATCACAGATATTTCAGAAGCCCCAAGGAAATTACCTGAAGAAGCCCCTCTATTGTCTTTTATTTTTTATTTAAAAAACAACATGTCTGAAGTAAGCAGAGATTTTTAAAAAATTATACTGCCACATCTTCAGTAGGCAGATTAAAAAAAATCATTTTGACAAATATTCCCAAATTCCTTTCTGTCTTCTTCTCAGGATCCATTTAATAATGTAATAGCCTCAGGAGAAACACTGTGTAATGTCTTTTACAGTGCCAAAGCAGATCAGTAAGTGCTGTCTGCAGCCTGTCAGGTTCTACAGAGATTGTGTCACTTTTCCCCTTCAATATCACACAAATGATGGACAATAACTGTTCTATTGTAATCCTCTGTCACTGGAAATTAAAAAAAAAAACAAACTTAATCCATGATTTCTGTGTTCTGCTCTACATTGAAAACAACAAACCAGGCAGATTTCCTGGTTTGGGCACTTTGTTCCTCCTTGGTTATATATTCTGCTATAATGACATCAATCATCTCTATTAATAATTTCTCTGTTAATTCTGCCTGAGATTTAGATTTAGAAGGAGTAAAGAACCAAAAAATGGCAAAGTCCCAGTTAAATTTGTTCCCCCTGAGCTGGTGGCAACGCTCTTGTCCCTCAGTGGCAGAAGCACCAACTGCAACCGGCTCTGCAAATCCTCATTTATCAACCAAAGTACAAACTTAAAAACCGATCTGTACCAACACACAGCATGGCTTTACAGCCCTATCCTCAATTCCACACCTCCAGTGAGGAGCTGGGTAACTTTCATTGACTGAGTTCTTTGCCAGCTATTTTCTCCTCCTTATTCTAATCAATTAAACAATAAACACATGGGATGGACACGGTCCTGCTCTGAGCCTTAAATTAGGTGGAAAGGATGGAGTGGCCAGCTAATGCTTTTCATTTATTTTGCTCTTTGTCAGCTATTTTTTCTTTTTTGTTTTAATCAAAAGTTGCATTTAAAAGAGGGCAATCAGCAGACACATCCATGTGATGGCACTGAGGGCCTTGCACTTGTAATATTTGTAATATCTATAATATTTCCTTATGTTTCCTTCCAATCCTTTTTTCCTTGCAATCTGCACTACTTCCTTGCATTTCCTTCCTTCTCTGCCCTGCTGTGCAGCACACCCACTGCTTCCTGCACATCCCACATGCCTGGAATGTTCTACCTGAGCAAATACTGGGATGTGCAGAGGCAAATTCCTGCCCAGGTTGTGTTGGGAGCATTTTCTCTCTTATCTCCATCAAATAACAGCCATCATTCATCTCTGCAGCCAACACAGGCCAGGGACAGGGGGTTGGATCAAGCTCTTTTATGAGCCAGAGATGGGGCAACTGAGAGGCGTTTTAAAAACTTCTATTCCATTTTCAGTCTCATGAGAAGGGTGAGGCAGATATTATAACACAGATATTATAATACAGATATTGTAATTCACACCATCACAATCAGAAGTTAACTATTTCTGAATTATAATACACTATGAGCATTTCTTAACTTTCAGCTTTTTGCCACACCATGCTGTAAATGCCTTAAAGCCAATAATCTAAAATTACCCCTTGTGTGTCCTACCACAATGCATCTTTCACAGTTCTATTTCTCCAAAGTATCCAGTCTTTTTGGCAAGGCCATTCTTTGAAACTTGTTTCTAGTTCAGTTTTTCTCCCAACAATGCCTGTCCTGTTCCATGGCATTTCTCAGTCAGCATTTCTTGTCTCCAGGTTTGCACAGAGATGCACACACTGTGTGAGCCTTCTGTCAAGCTCTGAGAATTCTCCACAAATTCATTTCCCAAAGGGATCTGTGCAATCCCCCAGCAGTCCCCTGAGTTCAGAGCTCAAACCCAAGGGCTCCTGCAGTTTTTCCCTGGCAGAAAGGCACACAGGGATGCAGCCATGTCCTACCTGTGGGTCGGAGAGACGGGAGATGTCGGGGTAAAGGTAGAACTTGATGCCCTCGGAGGCGCCGGGTAACGTCACCCCCCGGATCAGGAGGATCATCAGCATGATGTAGGGGAAGGTGGCTGTCACATACACAACCTGGGGGGGAAACAAACAGCAGAAAAGGACCTTGTGAATTCTGTGATTTCTGTGAATTTTCTTCCAGCTGCAGCAAAACTAGCTTCTTTTCACACTTGCTGGAGGAAAAGTGCTTTGGGTGCCTTTGTGCAGGTGGTTTTGTGTCAGGGTCTCTAGCTGGTCAGAGTGACCCTGAGAAATGTTAAAAAGTCTCTTTTCCCAGCCCAGCACTTGAAGAAGAAGTCAGAACTCTTCAGTTCTCATTCTCAAAGTTGTTTATTGTTCTTTATCTATAAAATTCTTTCTCCTGTCCTGCTGAGCTCCATTCAGCAAGAGAGAGGCACTCTGCCTGCCCCTGGGGCAGTGTTATGTCTTTATAACAAAAATTACATATACAATGTTTACAGTTACTTTCTAATATCACCTATGTTAGACAGTGAACTTCTATCTTAAACCAATCTAAAAGTGCCAACATTACAGCAGAAGATGGAGGCCAAGAAGAAGAAGGAGAAAGGCTGGACAAGCCTGGATTCCTCCATCTTGCCCCCTGAACCCCCATTCCAAAAACCCCAAAATCTGCTTTTCCACCCCGTGATAAATTCACTATCATTCTACTTAATTTATCATGGCTTGCAGATCTTCATCTAAGGTTGGTAATTTGCTCCATGGGTCATAATCAAACCCAGAGGTGTTTTGGGCTCTGTGCCAGGGTCTGTGAGCCCCCTGACAGGGGTTTGAGCCATCCAGGACAGCCAGAGGGATGTCCTGGGTCCTGACAGTTTTTGTCCCCCAACCATATTCCCTTCTAAACTCCTCAGGGTCTGTGGGAGATGTCAGCACTTTTTGTAGAGATTAAGTTCCCTGTAAGTGTATTATTTCCAAACACACGATAACAAGTAATTAATTACATCTTTTATAACAATACAAGCAATGGATTATCAGCCACCCCAGAATTACTAAACTGATTTCCCTTCAGACTGCTCTGCCTGCATGTCTGGGTTTCAGGAATAATCATTTCATTAAGCCCAAAGGTTAAATTCTGTCCATATCTTCCTGGGATTTGATAGAGAACCCTTATCTCACAAAGAACCTTCAAAATGTCTGAGGTGCTGAGCCCCAGCAATTTCTGTTTTCACATACATGGCCACACTTTTATGTTTCCAGAAATCAGCTTGTTCTCTGCATGGGCAGCAACAGGAAATCTGCAAGAACTCACATTTTCCAAAGGAAAAATGAAGCAGAATTGGTCCTGTTTCACAATCCCAAATGTGAGAGCAGCACATGGCTACTCAAACTCAGAGAAGGAATAAATAATAAATTCCATGCCACTATCAATATTTTCTTTATGGGACAAACACACTCTCTATAAATTTAACTCTCTATAATTTCCTGTTGCCATTTCCACCTGTGTAACTATTACACCTGCCTTGCACCAGTCAAAATTAGTTAAGCTGTAAGGATGAAAAAAAAGAATGGTAAAAAATACAACCTCAAAAAAATATGTTTTAAACTGAGGAGTCCAAAATCTGCCTCCTATGTAAATGAAAGGGAGACATCAAAGAATGACCTGTGAAAGGATTCTCAGACTTATTTTTGTAATTAATGATATAAAATTGGATTTTCAGACTATTTAACCCCAAATATTAAATTATCTCATGTACTCATCATTTGGTACCCTCAAAAATGGAGAAACTCTTTTGCTTCAGCAGGTGAGTGCACTGTGCTCAGCGAGAGCCATTAATTCCCATTTTCTCCCCCTCCCCAGGAGCTCCTGAGGTGAGGCAGGATGGGGAATTTAGGAATCAGTGCCACTATTAGCATCATCATCACATCTGTCAAAATTAGTTCAGCTGCTGAATGGAAAAAAAATCATTTGGTAAAAAATACAGCCTCAAAAATATGTTTTAAATTGAGGAGACCAATATCTGTCTCCTATGGAAATGAGAGGGAGACATCAAAGAATGACCTGTGAAAGGATTCTCAGACCTATTTTTGTAATTAATTAATGAAAATGGATTTTCAGACTATTTAACCGCAAACATGAAATGATCTCATGTGCCTCATCAGGTACCCTCACAAATGGAGGAACTCTTTTACTTCTGCAGGTGAGTGCACTGTGCCCAGAGAGAGCCATTAATTCCCATTTTCTCCCTTTCCCCAGGAGCTCCTGAGGTGAGGCAGGATGGAGAATTTAGGAGTCAGTTGATTCCACTATTAGCATCATCATCAACACTTCTGTCAAAATTAGTTCAGCTGCTGGATTAAAAATAATTTGGTGAAAAATACAACCTCAAAAAAAAAAAAAGTGCTTAAAACTGAGGAGTCCAATATCTGTCTTCTATGGAAATGAAAGGGAGACATCAAAGGATGACCTGTGAAAGGATTCTCAGACTTATTTTTGTAATTAATTAATGAAAATGGATTTTCAGACTATTTAACCCCAAACATAAAATGCTCTCATGACTCACCCTCAAAAATGGAGGAACTCTTACTTCAGCAGGTGAGTGCACTGTGCTCAGACAGAGCCATTAATTCCCATTTTCTCCCCTTCCCCAGGAGCTCCTGAGGTGAGGCAGGATGGGGAATTTAGGAATCAGTTGATTCCACTATTAGCATCATCATCACATCTGTGGGGCATTAAAAGTTTCCTGAATTGTTTTCTTTTCTTTCAACACATCGAACCTCTCTGAATATCAATGTGAACACAACTGTTTCTAATTACACCACATCCTGTTTTAATTGACTTTAATTGCTTGCTATGTTAATTTGCATCCCAATGCTCAAAATGCTTTTTTTAATCCCTTGTCAGAGCCATGCCAATGTTTAAGCAGTTGGAAACGAAATGAAAAATTTCTGGCAGGCGAGTTTCTGCACCAAGTTCTCCTCTCACAATGTGCTTGAAAGAAAAATTGACAATGATATTTAGACATACAAGTAGGTGGAAATGCACCCAACAACTCTGAACTACCCTTGGGTGCTTCACTGAGAGTACATTGGAACCAAAGATCCTGAAAATTGATATTTTATTGGCTGCCACGAGCTTTAAGTATCAAAGAATAGGAGATAAATTGAGTAGTAAGGACTCAAATTTAAATTTAAATACCAAAACCTTAAAGAGGCTTAGACGTCACTCAAGATTAATTTAATATAGAGATATTATATTAAGGTACCTATGAAATGATTTCATGAGTGAGGCACCATAAAGATTTTGAGAACTGAGCTGGATTTCAGTTTTACCTTTTCATGCCTAAATATCTCACCAGCACAGACAGGTGCCTGTGTTCCAATTTATCCCCTGGGAATGCTGAACTTCCTGTCCTAAATGAAAAGGTGTTTTTGTGAACACCCCAGGCAGACCATGCTGCAGGGTGAGGGGATCTGGATTTTGAGGAGAAGTAGAAGAAATTGAGGATAACCCTGCTGAGATTGAGGAAGATTTCCATGCAGTGAACTGAGCCCTAACCCATGGAGATCTCAAAGCCCTAAATCAGATTTCTTTGGCCAAAACTCCTGCAGGGCACAGCAGCCTGAACCTGTGAACCTTCCTCCTTTGCTTGGCTCTTGTTAAGGACACACAACCAGAATTCCTGAACTAAATATCACTTGGAGGCCAGGAAAGTGATGGAATTCTCCCCTGCAAGCTGCAATGTTCAATGTTTGCACTATTAGGAACTATAAGTGTTTTATAAATGGGATAAAATTTATCTTGATGCTTCAGAAAATTACTGTCCCCTGAAATCCTCTACTGCTCCACTGGGCTGTAAACATGAGGAATATCAATGCAGGAATTTGCCAGAACTCACAATTTAAGTGCTTATGGAAAATCAGAACTGCCCCCATGCCCTGCTCATCCTTATTTTTCAGAGTGTTTTAATCCTGGTGTAATTTAATTTTATTTATTTATGTATTTATTTATTTGAAACCATGAGCATGGAGAACCAGAGTGAAACCCCAACTGTGCCCACACTGCATGACACTCCTGTGTGGAGGAACTGCTCAGGAACCAAAATTTCACCCAGGGATGCAAGAAGGAAAAGAGTAATTTTTTGTCCAGGGGAACAAATTGGCACAAATATAGAAATATATATGTGTGTATATATATATATATGTGTGTGTGTGTGTATATATGTATATATATATAAAATATTATATATAATATATATATTCTATATATAATTATATATGTAATTATATATACTTATTTAAATATAATTATATATATATAATTATATACAGAAATATAATATACCCCTGCCTGGCAGCTCTGCTGTCTGAGGAGCCACACCCAGGAACCACCAATCTGGGCAGGATTTCCATCAAAAGTTTTTAAATTGTCCCACAAGCCCCACTCAAACCAGACTTGGCCTCACTGATATTTGCCAGTTTCACAAATTCTAATTTCTTTGATAGTACCAACCTACCTAGATGATAAACAAAATAAAAGATTTTCTTTTTCAGCTTCCATGGGATAGTGTGAAATATTCCATGCAGCATTGTTGGGAAAAGAGGCTTTTGTTCATCTGACTCTACACCATTTACAGAGCTACCACTGAAAAGGGAGATTTTCCACATTAATTGGATTTACAAGTAAAATGGCATGAAATGGTATAAAGGAATGACAGCTGATTCACAAGGTTTTTAAAAGGAAGTCAAAAGGGAGAAAATATTGGAGGTCCACCTACATTTTAAAGGTAAAATTTCATATGCAGAGAAAGAAACCCAAAGAAAACCCCAAGAGAGCAGCAGGTAAGTGGATTTGTATAATGGAATGAGGGGAGGGGTTAGAATCAGCACAGTGGCTGATTTTTCTATTTTCTGTGTGTATTTCATGGATTTATTCAGCATCATCTTCTGTTGGTCATCTTTGTTCATCCACAGAGGGAATCTTGCACCAGAATAGTTCTGTAAAACCAACCTTAACCAGATTGCCTACGAACTGCAGAATTCCTTCTGAATTACCACTGAATCATGTGTGAGGGCAGGAATAAATTCAAACCCCAACAGCTAAGAAAATTTCATGAGGTTTGAGGTCTGAGAAAAAGGAAAAATTCAGTGGGAATGAAAATTCAATGAGATGAGGCAGAAAAGAGGGGCCAGGAGAGGACACTGGGTGAAGGGATGGGAGAAGCTGAGTGATCACAGGAAGCAAAAGTTTCCCCATGAAATAATAACTGCAGGAAGGAATAATTCCAGCACCACATCACACTGAGGTCATTGCCTGGGACACAGAAAAATCCCAACCTGGTAGAGCTGTGCAAGTCCAGATTTTTTTCCACACAGTGGTGAGGGCAATAAATAAATAAATGAAAGTCTGAGCCCTGCTGGAATGGTTTCCTTCACAAGTAAATGAAAATTTCACTCCAAAATTCATTGAGTCAATTTAAAAAAATCCAAAAACCAAATCAAAATGTTCTGCTTAATTTTGGTTTGGCATTTTTTAACTGAATGAGCAGAAGGGAGTTCTCTCTTGAATGAAAAATCCTTTAACAAGCCCAAGTTGTTATTTAGAAGCCTTAATCCCACATTAAAAATGGGTGAAAAAACCTTTTTTCCATATATTTTGCAGCACAAATTATTCTTTGCTTTGGGCCTGACTTTATAGACTTTTCAGCACTGCCCAAATTCCATTTCAAATATTCTGTGTTCACTAAACTGCCTGCCTGTGGTCCAAAGTTCCAAAAGAAAGAGAAGTTATGGTGGAAGGCTGAATCCAAAATGCTCTATTAGAAACCCAGGCATGCAGCTAAAATTGGAAAACAGTGAGACAGCACCAGGGGCAGACAATATCCATCCACAGCAGCAGCAGCTCATTGTCCCAGCTGAATTGAGGGAACAATTCCCTTCCATGATGAGCTCCTGCTCCCCATAAATATTCCTAAAGCAGCAGCAGCAAGTTTTCTAAATATGTGCAATTTCCCAGCTCCTTCCAACAGCTGGGTTTGCTTCCAGGTTGCCCAGGAGCATTAAAATCAAGATCTGTCTTCTTTCTGCTAAAATTGCTCTTCAGGCTTGGTAGTTCTTTTGATGAGGTCTACAGATCTCTTACTTAATAAGAAAAAATATCAGATTTCCTCGTATTTGAGTAAAAATTGTCTTATTACCAGATCCTGCCCCAAAACATTCATTTGTAAGACTACCAAGAGTAGAATAAGCAGACATATCCAAAAAATCCCAGTCATGGAGACCAGGACACACAAAAGTACCCACAGAAAATGTAGAAACCCATAGAAAATGTAGAAAAATACCCACAGAAAGTGTAGTGAATTTTATCCCATTATTGGAATTATTTATGTGAGCACCTGTATTTAAACACCATAATAAATTGAATTGTAAAATAAATAAATAGTAATGGCAAGTAAGTTGATTAATAATAAATTATTAAGAATAAATAAATAAATAATGGCAAATGGAGATAACCAGATTAATTCTTGATACATGCACAAATTAATAATGACCTAATCTGTGACAAATAATGTGCCAACAGCTTCAAAAAAGGGGGATTGATCATAAATAATGGGCTGGATCCTGAAAAAATTACTTTAACTTTATTTCAAGGATTAATTCAAGCCAGAATAGGCTTGGTCAAGTTCATAGTGCCAAATTCACAGTAAAATTTACACATTGAACAAATCAGTTCGGATTGTGGTGCCTGCTCTGAAGTGGTTTTAAATGCTCACAAGTGAATCCACACTAAAAAGGATCAACCTGAAATAAAAATTGAGCAACTGTTGGAAATGTTTCATTCATGTTTTTACATTTTTGCTGCCATTAAATACCAGAAAGAAAAGCATTTATCTATTTAACAGATCAATATCTATAGTAAATACTACTCAGGAGCTCAGTGCCTCCTCCCAATGCTTCCTCAGCCTCCAAAATTATATTTGCCACACTCAACATTAATCCTCCACTCACCAACTGTTCTTAGAGGAGTTATGATGAAAAAAATTGAAGGATGCAACAACCCTCAACACCAACAGTCCCACAAATGTTCTCTCCATGCGCTGGGAAGTGTGTTCCTCACGTTGAGAACGTGCTGTTGGCACACTGCTCTGACAAAAATCCCAGCAGTTGTAAACCCTGCCTGCCCAAAATAGCTCTGGGAGGCAGGGGAAGGCTGGGATTTCTCAAAGGCAGCAATCCTTGAGCAAAAGGAGCACTGCAATTTGGCAATTTCCCAAAGGAAATACAAAAGCAGAATCCCAATGCTAAAATCCTGGTGTTTTTGTCCCTAATATTGTCCAAAGACCTGGGATGTCTTTGTTGGAGGTTTCTGGGTTTTTTTAAAGCAGTTTTGGGGTTAGAGGGGTCTTTACTCACAAAAAAATTCTTGATTGAAGTTCACTGTTTTATCTCCACCATAAATGGTTCTGATAAACCAGTGCAATAACAGCATCCGCTAACTGTAATTTCATTTTTTGTTTAACATTGAGGTGCACAAAGAGGGAGAGTTGCCCTCTGCTTGTGGGGAAGGTCTGTGCTGGAATTCTCAAGGAAAAGGAGCTCTACAATCTGGCAATCAGACACAGCTCTCCCAGTGGAAATACAAAAGCAGAATCCCAATACTAAAATCATGGTGTTATTGTCCCTGGCACCTGAAATGTCTTTGTTGGAGGTTTTTTCTTTAAAAGCAGTGGATGTTTTGGGTTTTGTGGGGCTTTTTTACCCAGAAAAGAAAATTGAAGTTTACTACTTTAGCTCTTGACTGAATTTCTCCACCAATAATGGTGCTGATAAACCGGTGAAATAATGGCATCCTAGATCTATAATGTGATTTTTTGTGTAACATTCAAGGGCACAAAGAGGAAGAGCTGTCCTCTGGTTGTGGGGAAGGGCTGAGCTGGAATTTCTCAAAGGCAGAAATCCTTGAGCAAAAAGAGCACTACAATTTGGGAAGCAGACACAGCTCTCCCAGTGGAAATAGAAAAGATTTCCAATGCTAAAATCCTGGTGTTACTGTCCCTAATATTCCAAAGACCTGGAATGTTGTTCGAGGGGGTTTTTTTTAAGCTTTGGATGTTTTGGGGTTGGAGGGGTTTTTACCCAGAAAAAAATTCTTGATTGAAATTTATTATTTTATCTCCACCATAAATGATAAACCAGTGAAATAATGGCATCCTATAGCTATAATGTGATTTTTTGTTTAACATTTAAGGGCACAAAGAGGAAGAGCTGCCCTCTGGTTGTGGGGAAGGTCTCTGCTGGAATTCTCAAGGAAAAGGAGCAATTTGGCCAGTAGACACAGCTCTCCCAGTGGAAACAGAAAAGCAGATTTTCAATGCTAAAATCCTGGTGTTGTTGTCCCTGGCACCTGGAATATCTTTCTTTAAAAGCAGTGGATGTTTTAGGTTTTGTGGGGTTTTTACCCAGAAAAGATTATTGAGGTTTATTATTTTAGCTCTTGACTGAAGTTTATTATTTTATCTCCACCATTAATGGTGCAGATACGCCAGTGAAATAATGGCATCCTAGAGCTATAATGTGATTTTTTTTGTGTAACATTCAGGGGCACAAAAAGGAAGAGCTGCCCTCGTGGTGGAGAAGGTCTGTGCTGGAATTCTCAAGCAAAATGAGCATGACTATTTGGCAAGAAGACACAGCTCTCCCAGTAGAAATACAAAAGATTTCTAATCCTAAAATCCTGGTGTTGTTGTCCCTGGAACCGGGAATATCTTTCTTTAAAAACAGTGGACATTTTGGGTTTTGTAGGGTTTTTACCCAGAAAAGACAATTGATTGAAGTTTATTATTTCAGCTCTTAAATGAAGTTTATTATTTTTTCTCCACCATAAATGATAAACCACTGAACTAATGGCATCCTATAGCTATAATGTGATTTTTTTGTTTAACATTCAAGGGCACAAAGAGGAAGAGCTGTCCTCTGGTTGTGGGGAAGGGCTGGGCTGGAATTTCTCAAAGGCAGAAAACCTTGAGCAAAAAGAGCACTACCATTTGGCAAGCAGACACAGCTCTCCCACTGAAAATACAAAAGCAGATTTCCAATGCCAAAATCCTGGTGTTACTGTCCCTAATAATCAAAAGACCTGGAATGTTGTTCGAAGGGTTTTTTTTTAAGCTTTGGATGTTTTGGGGTTGGAGGGGTTTTTACCCAGAAAAGACAATTGATTGAGTTTTATTATTTTAGCTCTTGAATGAAGTTTATTATTTTACCTCCACTATAAATGGTACTGATAAACCAGTGAAATAATGGCATCCTATAGCTATAATGTGATATTTTTGTGTAACATTCAGGGGCACAAAGAGGAAGAGCTGCCCTCTGGTTGTGGGGAAGGGCTGAGCTGGAATTTCTTAAAGGCAGAAATCCTTGAGCAAAAAGAGCACTACAATTTAGCAAGCAGACACAGCTCTCCCAGTGGAAATACAAAAGATTTCCAATGCTAAAATCCTGGTGTTATTGTCCCTGGAACCTGGAATATCTTTCTTTAAAAGCAGTGAATATTTTGGGGTTGGAGGGGTTTTTACCCAGAAAAAAATTCTTGATTGAAGTTTATTATTTTATCTCCACCATAAATGATAAACCAGTGAAATAATGGCATCCTAGAGCTATAATGTGATTTTTTGTTTAACATTTAAGGGCACAAAGAGGAAGAGCTGCCCTCTGGTTGTGGGGAAGGTCTCTGCTGGAATTCTCAAGGAAAAGGAGCAATTTGGCCAGTAGACACAGCTCTCCCAGTGGAAACAGAAAAGCAGATTTTCAATGCTAAAATCCTGGTGTTGTTGTCCCTGGCACCTGGAATATCTTTCTTTAAAAGCAGTGGATGTTTTAGGTTTTGTGGGGTTTTTACCCAGAAAAGATTATTGAGGTTTATTATTTTAGCTCTTGACTGAAGTTTATTATTTTATCTCCACCATTAATGGTGCAGATACGCCAGTGAAATAATGGCATCCTAGAGCTATAATGTGATTTTTTTTGTGTAACATTTAAGGGCACAAAGAGGAAGAGCTGCCCCCTGGTTGTGGGGAAGGGCTGGGCTGGAATTTCTCAAAGGCAAAACAAGCACTACAATTTGGCAAGCAGACACAGCTCTCCCAGTGGAAATACAAAAGATTTCCAATGCTAAAATCCTGGTGTTGTTGTCCCTGGCACCTGGAATATCTTTCTTTAAAAGCCGTGGATGTTTTGGGTTTTGTGAGGTTTTTACCCAGAAAAGAAGTTTATTATTGAAGTAAACTTCACTTGATTGAAGATTACTATTTTAGATCTTGACTGAAGTTTTTTATTTTATCTCCACCATTAATGGTGCTGATAAACCAATGAAATAATGGCACCCTAGAGCTATAATGTGATTTTTTTGTGTAACATTCAAGGGTACCAGGAGGAAGAGCTGCCCCCTGGTTGTGGGCAGGGAGAGGAAGACTGAGGGGAGGAAGCAAATTTCAGCCTCTTGGCTGAGCTCATCACTGCAAGCCAAGTGTTTATGTAGAGCTCCCATCAAGGAGGGAATTTGCAGAGCCACAAATATCTCAGAATTAAAGACTTCTATTTAATCAAGTAAAAGTCAACTTTAAGAATCAATCAGGAAGAATTTTAAATATAAATTAGGACTAATTAATCAACTGAGGGTTGGGGGTTTTTTTCTATTTTTTAAGGTGTTTAAAATGTACAAGCTTTTATAAAACAAAGCTGTTCCTTTCCAGAACCTTCTAGGATTTTCAGAGCTCTCAATGCCACCCAGTTTACCTTCACAGACCAACCTGATACTGTGAGTTACACATATACCCAGAAATTTACATTTTGCTTAAAAAAATGTGTAATATGGGATGACTATTCTTCATAGCACCCCCATTTCTCTGAAAATAATTCAGAAATATCCCACAGCAGCCCCTGAATTTCCAGTTGTGTAATTGATTTTCCACAGGCAGAAATAGGGGCTCAATAATGCATTAAATGAATTGGAATTTTTACTTATTCTAGACAGCCCTTCTAGTTCTCACTCCTCAGGTCCTGACCCATCATAAAATTGTTTAACCTTCAGCTAAAATGTTTAACCTTTAGCTGGAGATGCAGAGCAGGAGGTGAATTTTCCTGTCGCTTCAAAATGTGTGAGATCTTAAATGTGTGCATTGGAATGGACTCAAAATTTTTGGCCAACTCCTTCTCCTGTTTCAGGGTTTGTTTGCCCTCTAACTCTTCCTGGAGAACATTAAAATGGGTTTCCTGAAGGAGAGTTGTCCTCCTCATGGAATTATTATGGATTATAGAATGGATTTAATATAATAATATAATAATTTTTATAGATAGATAGATAGGTAGACAGATAGATAGATAGATATAGATATATATATACATATAGATAGATATATATATTTATAGATATATATAGACATATATCATTATATATACCTATATATATCATTATATATATATCTATATATCATTATATATAATACATATTTATATATAATATTTATAATATATTATATATAATTTATATATTATTTATATCTTATATATTTTATAATATATTTTTATATAATTTTATATATAATAGACGTAATTTTATATAGAAAGCATTTATTTATATATATATATATAGTATATTATTATATATTATTATATTATATCATGGATTCCCTTCGATGATTCATTTCAGTGAATCAACATTTTCCAATAAAATCAGGATTTATCAGAGCATCCCATCATCTCCAGCTTAGATTCCTGCTGGATTTCCTTAACTTCTCTCTTAAAAAGCCCTCAAAGAAACAAAACCAACCACACAAAAACGCACTCCCAAATGAACATCAGCACTGAGGCAAAAAAAAAGCTGGATGAAGTCTGAGAAATGCTATGACCAAAGGGTAATAGGGGAGGTTTTCCAGCCAGAAAAAGGTAAAAAAGGTGGTCTCAAAAGGTAAAAGGTGCCAGCTGGAAAAGATCAATGTGCCAGCCAGACTCTGCTGTCACAAAATAAATGCATAACATTTCAAGTAATTGCAAATATTAAAAATACAGAACATTAATTCAATAGTAAGAAAATTTTTCCCTAGAATTTTGCACCAAAATGAATCATATCTGAGACTTCGTTTGAAAATTATCCTATCAATCCTCCAAGCACTCCAGCAGGTTTGGTAATGGCCATCTCTAAATCTAGCAGTCACTTCTGCAGTTTTCTGGGCACCACAGCACCATTTAATGTGTTACACTATAAACAGTGTAAACTATTTATTTATTTGTGCAGTAAAATCTGGGGAAAAAAAGATTTCTAAACTGGCAGGCACAGATATCCTAGAGCATAGAAACCCTTTTTTGTCTTTGGATGGTTTTTGTAATCATGGTGTTGAAGGAAAAGGGTCAGACCTCCCCAGGGTGCGCAGTGGAGATTTCTGCTCTGGTTTCTGCTCTCTGGGACAGGGACAGCAGCCAGGGAAGGGCTGGGGCTGGGGTCAGGGTGGAAATCAGGGAAAATTTCTGCCCCAGAAGGTGCTGGCACTGCCCAGGGAGTGCTGACATTCCCAAGGCTGCCAGAGCTCCAGGAGAGTTTGGGGCTGGATGATCCCTGTGGGTCTCTCCTAACTCAGGATATTCCCTGAATCCATGGACTGTCCTGTCCCTTCCAACCAAACCATAAAAACCCACATCTGGCAGACCTTGATCTTTCCCTAGGTGATAAATTGTGACCGTGTTCACAGGGGTCTGAGGATGAGGGAAGAGACGAGGATCTGGCTCCATGTTTCAGAAGGCTGATTTATTATTTTATGATATATATTATATTAAAACTATACTAAAAGAATAGAAACAAGGATTTCATCAGAAGGCTGGCTAAGAATAGAATAAGAAAGAATGATAACAAAGGTTTGTGGCTCAGCTCTCTGTCCAAGCCAGCTGACTGTGATTGGCCATTAATTAGAAAC
>JAWWEX010000036.1:17796914-17814169 GCA_035583215.1 Arremon brunneinucha | reverse complement strand
TGGGCTAAAGCTGGAATGGGACAATGAACTGCAAGGGGCAAATGGAGCAGAACTGATCACAGGGAGAGACCCCGTGCCCGGCCATGCATTTTGGGGCCATTTTGGTTCATCTTGGGTTCATTTTGGGACCATTTTGGTTCACCTTGGGTTCATTTTATGAGAATTTTGGTTCATCTTGGGTTCATTTTATGACCATTTTGGTCCAACTTGGGTTCATTTTGTGACCATTTTGATCCACCTTGGGTTCATTTTATGATGATTTTGGTTCATCTTGGGTTCATTTTGTGACAATTTTGGTCCACCTTGAGTTCATTTTATGACGATTTTGGTTCATCTTGGGTGCGGCCCTGGCTGGGCTCTTGTGCTGCCCAAGGTGGATCCATTGAGGAGATCCTTTTAATAAATCCCTAATTTATTCTTTAACTCCATCCAGCCCCTGTTTTATGTCAGCCTTCCCAAGGCATCACTCCCTGTCTCTGGCAGCGTTCTCAGCAGTGATTTTGTGATTTTCCCTGCACTGATCAAGGTGGGGCTGTAGGAATCTCTGTGTGTGTGTGTGTGTGTGGAAATTCTTCTTATGTGTGTGGAAATTTCTTGGGAAATGCAGCAGCAGCTTGAGTGACACAGTTGGCAAACACACCCAAAATCAGCAACTGTGAACAGCCAAAATGTTGGTAGTATCAAGGATGTGTGCAGTTGACGCAGCTGAAAAATTTCCCTCTGGCATTTTCTAAATTTCAAAAATCCATTACGTGTCAAATATTTCATTTATAAACAAGATCACTAAAACAGGAATAAAAATATCCTCAACCACAACCCAAACTACAGAAGAAACAATTGAAAATTAGGTATTTCAATGCAGCAATTCTGTTCCTGGTTTCCTTTACTTCCAACATGAGAAATCAGTGATTTTTTTAGATCCTCCCTTCAGATCTGCGGCTCTTTTCCTCTCTCAGTGTTGTTGATTATTCACAGATTCTACTCAGAGCTGTGGCTGACACCACTCCAGGGGCAGATTCTCCCTCACCCCATGGCTCTCTCTCCCTGCTCCCAGGATTGAGTGGAATTCACTCAAAAATTCCTAAATATTTTTATTTTTCCCCATAACATTCCTGTCTTGGTCCCTCTCTGAGTGCTTTCATTATTTCTGCTCTTGGTGTTCAATCTGTATTTTTAAATTCTCTTTTTATGTGCACCAAAACTCTCAGTGACTCTCTTTTGGGGCAAAATCCAAATTTTGCGGAATTTGTGCACAGAAATCAACACAACCTGGTTTCTTTCCAGTAAAGCTCATTGCTAGATTAACAAAAATAAAATGTATTTTAAAATTCTCTTTTTATGTGCATCAAATCTCTCAGTGACTCTCTTGTGGGACTGAGAGTTTTGAATCCTGACAATTTGGGGCAAAATCCAAATTTTGCAGAATTTGTGCACAGAAATCAACACAACCTGGTTTCTTTCCAGTAAAGCTCATTGCTAAATTAACAAAAATAAAACAGAACCACCCAGCCTCACCTAAGAGAATCGGAGAAAAAAACAAATCACGAAACCAAAAGGACCAAAAAACACGAAGAACTCTTAATTACAATTAATTACAGTTCCTCACACGTGCGAAATTCTCCTGTTCTGGTGGAAATAAATATTTCAGGCTCACCTTTCCAGTGGATTTGGTGCCTTTCCAGATGCAGAAGTAGCAAATAGTCCAAGCAGCCAGGAGGCACAGGGCGAGCTCCCAGCGCAGATTCCCAATGTGCTCAATCCCATCGGAAATCGCCAGCACCCTCCGTCTTCCATGGGGGAAAAAAGGGGAAAAAAATTAGAATATTGAGCTAAAATGGCACTACATGGGAAATACTGGGATAAAACTAAATTAATTACAGAAAAAAAGATGATAGTAGTGAAAAAAAGCAACATTGTATGGGGAATACTGGGATAAAACTAAATTAATTACAAAAAAAAAGATTATCATATTGAAGAAAACAGCATTACCTATGAAAAACCAGGATAAAATTGAATTAATTACAAAAAAATTCTAATATTGAGCTAAAACAGCGCTACATGGAAAATACTGGGATAAATGTGAATTAATTACAAAAAAAAAGAGATTATAATATTGAAGAAAATGGCATTACATGTGAAAAACCAGGATAAAACTGAATTAACTACCAAAAAATTATAATATTGAGCTAAAACAGCATAACATGGGAAATACTGGGATAAAAGTGAATTAATTACAAAACAATATATGATATTGAGCTAAAACAGCACTACGTGGGAAGCACTGGGATAAAAGTGAATTAATTGCAAAAACAAAGATTGTAATATTGAAGAAAATGGCATTACATATGAAAAACCGGGATAAAATTGAATTAATTACAAAAAAATAGAATATTGAGCTAAAACAGCACTATGTGTGAAATTACATACGACAAAGTAGGATAAAACTGAAATAATAACCAAAAAAATCTAATATTGAGCTAAAACAGCACTACATAGGAAATACTTGGATAAGAGTGAATTAATTACAAAAAAAAGATTATAATAGTGAAGAAAACAACATTGCATATGGAATACTGGCATAAAACTTAATTAATTATGAAAAAACACGTTAATAGAGAAGAAAACAACATTGTATATGGAATACTCAGAAAAAAACTGAATTAATTACAAAAAAAAATTAGAATATTGAGCTAAAACAGCACTACATAGGAAATACTGGGAGAAAAGTGAATTCATTACAAAAAAAGATGATAATAGTGAAGAAAACAACACTGTATGGGGAATACTGGGACAAAACTGAATTAATTACAAAAAAATTAGAATATTGAGCTAAAATGGCACTACATGGGAAATACTGGGATAAATGTGAATTCATTACAAAAAAAAGAGGATAAAAGAAAATAACGTATATGGAATACTGGGAAAAAAGTGAATTAATTACAAAAAAAATTAGAATATTGAGCTGAAACGGCGCTACATGGGAAATGCTGGGATAAAATTAAATTAATTACAAAAAAAAAGATAATAGTGAAGAAAACAACATTTCACATGGAATACTGGGATCAAACTGAATTAATTGCAAAAAAAAAAACCAGAATATTGAGCTAAAACAGCATTATATGAGAAATATTGGGATAAAACTTAAATGCAAAATAATAGATGACAATAGAGAAAAAACCAGCACTACCTATGAAAAACCAGGATGAAATTGAAATAATTACAAAAAAAATTCTAATAATGTGCTAAAACAGCACTGCATGCGAAATGCTGGGAGAAAACTAAATTAATGACAAAAACAAAGAGATTATAATGCTGAAGAAAACAACATTGCCTATGGAATACTGGGATAAAACTGAATTAATTACAAAAAAATTTAGAATATTGAGCTAAAATGGCACTACATGTGTAGTACTGGGATAAAACTAAATTAATTTTAAAAAATATTATAATATTAGAAGAAAACAGCATTACATGTGAGAAACCAGGATAAAATTGAATTAATTACAAAAAAATTTCTAATTTTGAGCTAAAACAGCGCTACATGTTAAATGCTGGGATAAAACTGAATTAATTACAAAAACAGATGATAATATTGAAGAAAACAACATTGTATGTGGAATATTTGCATAAAACTGAATTCATTACCAAAAAAATTAGAATATTGAGCTAAAACAGCACTACATGGGAAATACTGGGATAAAAGTGAATTAATTACAAAAAAAATATTATAATATTGAAGAAAAGAACATTGCATATGGAATACTGGGATAAAACTGAATTAATTACAAAAATATATCAGAATATTGAGCTAAAATGGCGCTAGATGTGAAATACTGGGATAAAACTAAATTAATTACAAAATAAAGAAGATTATGATATTGAAGAAAACGGCATTACATATGAAAAACCAGGATAAATTGAAATAATTACCAAATTTAGAATATTGAGCTAAAACTGCACTATGTGTGAAATGCTGGGATAAAACTGAATTAATTACAAAAAAAAAGATGATAATATTTGAAGAAAACCAGCATTACTTGGGAAACAATAGGTTAAAACTGAATTAATTGAATTCAAGGACTGCTCTTTACTCACTATTGAAAATACCCCGTGCTACAATAGAAAGAGACATAAAAGCAGAATATTCTCAGTATTTTGTATTTGGTTATAAATGAACAAATGCTTCACTTTTCCAAGTTAGCGACGAAATTTTAACTTTAGAACAACTTTTCTTTAAAGTCAAAGAAAAAGAAATTATTTGAATTAGTTACCAACACACATGAGCCAAAAATAAAACACTTCCTAAACAAATGTTTTTTCAATTTGATTGGTTTCCCAAAAAATTTTTTTAACCTTTATTTCTACCTGTTAACCTTAAATTTCATGAATTTCCTTTTGTAATTAGAGCTATAATATTAAAATATTTCTTTTCAAAACATCAACATCTTGAAGCAACTTAAAGCAACAAATGCACACATAAAGATGTTCACATAAAAGTTTTTTAACACTATCCTGAAATAAACCATCCTGGGCAGAGATTTCTTTAAAATCTCTGTTTCAAGTTAATAAATAATAAATTAAGTTAATAAATTAATACAGTTAAAGTTATAAGTTAATAAATAAATAAATATAAATTCAAAATTATTATGACCTCAGACTTGTATTCCTCTCTCTCCCCACTGTGACTGAAAACAAATTAATTGATTTTCACAGGTTTCAATTGATTATGTAATTAATATCTACATAGGTATACACATAATTTAATTACAATTTAGTAGAAAGGTTTAATATGAAATCAGACCAAGTAAACTACAGTTAAATATATAAAAGAATTCTTCCTTTTGTACTTTGTTCAGTTCTTATCTGAGTCAATAAATTTAGGGATAGAAAGTCTGACCCTGTAATTCCAGCCAATAAAATATCACAATTAAATGATATAAAATAGTTATATGAAAAATGTAATACTTATAGAAGAAAGAAATATTTAAATGAAATAAAATGAAATTTTAAAAATTAAAAAAAGGAGAAATCTGTGAAGGGAAATTCCTAGAGTGATGGAGTGGGAGGCTGGAGATGCCAAGAGGGAAAATGGAAATATTGAAGGTGCACATAGGCGGGTTCCACACCTCCAGAGCTGCAGCTGCTGCTCATAAAATATGAGTTTAAAATTCCCTCTTTAGCTGGGGAATGACAGAATTAACAGGGTAAGCATAAATCACAATAAAAACCCAAAATCACAGAATTTATCTCCATAATTCCCAATTAATAAAGATAGATCTTCCCACTCAACAATAAAGGGGGTAGGAAGTCAGCACAAACTTTTTGAGAATTATCTGCTTAAATTAAAATTGCTGCCACCTCATCCACATCTCCTCCCCATCCAGGAATTTTTTTTATTCTTCAAATGTTTATTCTTCAAATCTTTATTCTTTAAATCTTCGTTATTAAAATCTTTATTATTCAAATCTCCACCAGCTTTTTTGGGGGAGATGTGATCCAGCGCGGAGCACCCTCAGTTAGCCAAGAGCTGCAAAGTGCCTGAAGTTCTCTCATCAAAATGCACCCAAATGAGGAGAGGTGGCTTTTAATGAAGGGTTATTTTAATCAAGAAGAGGAAGGACATAATTGATACCTGCACACAACATCACTGAGACATAATTACACAGAGGGGTGATGAAATGCATCGTTAAAATTCAGATTCTTCCAAGCTGTTTGACAGATGAAGGTGGAATTTTACCTAGGATGGAGTCCATCCTCCTTACAAATCCTCATCAAATCCCAAATGAAGTCCTTGAATTCTTAGATCACCCAGAAGAGGAATTAATTGCAAAAGACCCAGGACAAAATTTGGCATAATATGATAAGAAAATGAATAAATAATATAGGGCAATACATATTAAAAGGCCTTTTAAAGCAGTACATTTTTAAGATGAAATCTGAGACAAAATATTCATGGTTGGGCCACAATAATAGTGAAATGGAAACAGTTTTCATTTAGCTATATTTTCACTGTGAACTAATAACGAAAATAATTCCTTCTGTTTTAGTCAAACTGGGTTTTTTATGGCTGTTTGGATTTATTTATATACATGTGAACCTTCTTTAGCTATGTTTTCACTGTGAACTAATAATGAAAAAAATTCCTTCTGTTTTAGTCAAACTGGGTTTTTTATGGCGATTTGGATTTATTTATGTACATGTGAACCCAAACATGAGTAAGGTTCCTTTTCCACATTGGGTGTGCAAGTCACTCCAGTTCCTCCACTGTTCTTCCCTATTTGCAAAACTTCATAAATAAATGTTCTCTCTCTCTCATGATTGAAATATTTCACCCACCAAAAGATTTTTTTGCCTTAGGAACATGATTTTTCTTAAATTTTTCTTTTTTCATAATTTTTCTTAGGAACATAATTTTTAATGAAGGCTTGAGGTGAAGATTGTTAAAAGCCACCAATTCCTGGGAGCAGAATGAGCTCAGATTTTTCTGGATGCTCTGAAGTCCCAAAGAGCAGAGACATCTCCTTCACCCACGCAGGACTCTTGGCCAGATACTTTTGTAAAGTGTCACAATGGCAAATTAATGGGATAACCACAATTAATTATCCCCGCGGGTCCTGTTGAGAACTGACACGTGGTGCCAATCAAAGGCAGCTGTCAGCACCATAATGAGGAGTTAATTACCCCGAAGTGCTGTCAAGGCTTTGGATTCCCTTTGTTCCAGCAGAACAAAGGGTTGGTGTTTCCCTCAGAAAGGGAGCAGCAGCAAGTCCAGAAGTGATCATTAATCTGTAACATGAAATGTATGGAAAGAATGAGAGCCAAGGAAGGGAAATCCCTCACAGCTCTCCCTAAAGCCAGATCCAAATTCTGCTGCTGGAACCATCTCAACAGCAGCAGAGGTGAAGTTTTGATAGGAGGGAGCAATCAGAACAAGAAATTCTTCTCACAAAGCCTCAGTTCAGTCATATCTACCCCTATTCTTTTAGTGTTCAACTGAAATAACAGGAAAAGGGGAAGCATTTTGAAAATATATGGTTGTCCCCTGTGTCTGAGACGTGAGGTTGATATTCAAGGGTCAGATCAGAGCTCAGTGCAGCTTCTAAAACCTGCCATAAATCACTGAAAATAAGAACAAAAAAAGTTGTGTAGCTTCTTCCAGTCTTTCCTCCTCTTCTCTTACCTACAAGAGCCCTGCACTGCCTTGTTCTCCTCAGTTCTTCATGCACAGAGCACAGACACAAGCAGTAAAATCAGCAATGTGCTCCCCTCTGCTTTGAAGGAGCAAATGCTTGAAAAGTTCTGTGGTGAATCTACAGCTCAGCTGCTGTGCATCACACTTGGGTGAAAAGAAAGAAATAATTTCATCCTGTGTATCAAGACTTGTTAAAGCTGAGCATCTTTAAAACCCTCTTAAATCAAATGAGAAATAACAGATATTTCATTGCAATGACCTGACTCTTTCTCACTAGAATTCACTGTTGCCACTTCTTTAGCTGAAGAAATTATTATCAACAACATTCCTTGACAGATAAAAGCCCAAGAACCTGGAGACCACAGTAGCTAGCAGTACAACTGCAGGTAAGCATTTGAATTACCCCAGAACATCAAATCCCTGCTTGGTACAAGCCAGTTGAAGCAGAATTTGCTGGCAACAACTTCAGGCTGTGTGAAACTTTTCTGTGAGAAAGATTTCTCCTGCACTGAAGACAGAAATCATTAATTACTGTTGGATCTCATTGAAAACAGAAAGTGATGAGAGTTTGAAAGTATTTATTGTAGGTTTTGAGCTGTTTGAGGGGGGTGTTGTTTTGTTGTGTAAAAATATTCAGCACTTCAGCCCCTAGAACCCACCCAGATCCTGGGAGAGAAGCCAAGGGATTGGTGGCACTTGAGCTTTTTGGGCAGAATATTGAGGGAAACACATTCCAGTGCCATGGGGGAGACTGGAATCAAAGGTTAACACAAACCAGGGCAAGGTTTTCATTCAGTAACAGCAAATATTAATTCTCCACAGCACATCTTGCTTGTAAGTAGAATATTAAACCCCAGCCAGAGTGGATTTGGGGTGTTTCAAACTGTGCTTGAAGGTTTCACTGCCTCTGATCACACACATTGAAATTGGCTAAATGTTAGTGAAGGTTCTTACATTTCATCCTGTAAATAACACAGAATAAAAGTGGCAAAAGTTCCAGGAATCTAATGAATAAAAGATAAATTTGGGGGGAATAATAGGGCACATCTCCAAAGAGGGATTGTCAGAAATGCTGAGGTCTGGTCACAAGGGTCTGTACAGTTGGGCTGAACAAAATCATTATCAGACAAAATTACTACAGTGCAGATTAATTCTACTAGAGTAAAAAATATTGTAAGCCTGGCTTCAAACTCACTTGAATCTAAACATAAATGTGGATTTAAAAGGAAATAAAAATGGGTAGTCAGGAATTATCTAAATAGTTAAAACTATAGAACTATATAAAGAAAAATTTCAGCATATTTTCAGTATGCATAAAAATCCAGTAAAATAATAAAACAATAAAAAATAAAATAATAAAACAATTAAAAATAAAATAATAAAATAATGAAATAATAAAACCAGGAAGAAATTATGCCTTGTACAAGGATCTGGTGCTCCCCACATGCCAGGGATACCCCAGTGCCAAGGGTTACCTCTGTTCCCTCACTTCACATCACTGCACAGGCAAAATTTACACAAAATTTACCCAGATAAAATCCCACTGGGAGATGATTTCAGCATTAAATACCTACTGAAAATGGGACTAATTTGTTTGATAAAGTACTAAAACACATTTCCATTTGGTGCCTCAGTGCATGGGAGAGGAAGAAGGGTCCCTCTGTTGTTGGAATTGCTGGAGAGGGGAAGGTTATGAGATAACTGAAAAGCAACCTTTCCACCCAAGTTTGAAAACAAACCTTCTGAGAGCTTACACACTATTTACTGGCTATGGGAACACTGGATTTTCCTGGGAAAGAGTGTCTTCAATAAAGTTGGAGGAGCTAGAACAGCCTTTTGAACAGAAAGAGGATTAACAGCTGCCAACACAGTGTTGAAAGGAATGTCCTGGGGTACTTCTTGAGTTATTTCATGATTTGGGAAGCTGAAGAACAGCTCCAATCTATTTGAGGAAGGTCCCTTCATGTTCCCACTTGCATTTGGAGCAGTTTCCAAGGCTTTAAAAAACCCAACAGCAAAGAGGACCCAAAGAGAGGAGCCCCTCGAGGTGCCCTGTCCATGGGGGTGCACCCAACCAGAGCATCCTGAGGGCATAAAAACAACAAAACCATGCAGTGCCCCTGTACAGAATCCTTTTCATTTTATATTTATTTTATATATCTTATATTTTGGTGCACTTTTATCCCTGCAGTTGTCAAACCCAGTCCATATTTACCTCATGGACCTCGTCACTAAGCTCCTTCTTCAAAAATCAGAACACACCTGAGGGTGTGCAGATTTCTCACCAGTTTAGGGGAAAAGGATTGGGATCTTTTAGACACTCTTTATTCCTGTGTGAAAGCAAATTTGAGTTTCTATCTAAAGATATTTCCTCAACTCACATCTTTCTTTCTCTCATTGCACTTCATGCAATTAATATTCATTTCTTTCTGTGAAAATTACTTTGAATAATTCATACCCAAATGCATTCAGGTGTCCTGTGCAAATACAGAGTTTCTGACTGAAAAACTTGAGCAGACATTACTGAACTCTGAAAATTCAATATTCCAATTCCAGGCACCAGAATCCTCCGTGGATCTTGAAGTGCCAGGAGCTTTCCCTGCCAAAATACCTGTCAGGAAGGTGGAACATTTCCCTGTGCCTGTCTAATCTGAGCTAATTGCTGTCTAATTTAGAGAGGCAGATCCATGCATCCAGACTGCAGATGGAAAAGAATTAGCTGAGAAGGAACAAGTTGTTTTGCAAGAACCAGAGAACACAAGATACTAAAGATTTGAGATATTCTCCACTGCTTTATCTGCTTAGATGACAACTTTGGAAAATGATACTGATAAACTTAAAAAAAAAATCTGTGCTGAATGCTAAATATAAACCTGTGAAACCAAAAGGCTGGCAGCTTACTTTGTGAAATTCTTGGATTTTTTAAAGTTAAGATAAACATGTTTTATATAGATCAAGGTAAAAAAAGTTATCCTTCAATAAAAGGAATCTAAAAAGAGTGTTTTTAATTCTTCAGTCAATTCATTACTGGATTTCATGTACTGGTTTGCAAGGTTTCTCTCCTCTGGTGTGGTTTGTTATCTTTTGGCACTAAAAATGTAAAGAATGGTGCAATCTTGTCCTAGAGAACAGGTATAGAACATTCTTTGTCCTGGAAACATCAAAGCTGGGAAACATTTTTCAGCTTTAACACCTAAATGCTCTTCTGTACATTACAGGACTGTAAAAGATAACTGTCAGATTAGAGTCTTTTTTGAGTTTCATTGCATAAACAGAAAGTAACAGTTAGAAGATCAGATATGAAGGACTTGGGCAAAAATGTGTGGGAGAGCTCTCCCTTCTCCAGAGGAGAGCACATATTTGAGCAGTGATAACCTTCATGAGCTGTAACCCCAGAGTAGCACAGAATCATGGTTTGGGTTTGGAGGGAACTCAAAAATCACCAAGTTTCACCCCCTGCCATGGCAGGGACACCTTCCACTGTCCCAGGTGCTCCCAGCCCTGTCCAGCCTGGCCTTGGGCACTGCCAGGGATCCAGGGGCAGCCACAGCTGCTCTGGGCACCCTGTGCCAGGGCCTTAGCACCTTTACAGGGAACAATTCCTTCCCTATATCCCATCTAACCCTGATCTCTGTCAGTCTGAGGCTATTCCCACTTTTCCTGGCACTCCATGCCCTTGTCCAAAGTCTCTCTGTTGGATGTCTTGTTTGTAGTTCCATTTCTCTCTCAGCAATATCTCTCCTACTCTATAACATTTCTAAACCAACATTTCTTTTCTCAAAGTTTACATACAAACACACACTATATAAACCTTCTATCAAATTTTAAAATTTTTCTACAAATCCATTTCCCACATCTCTCCATCTTCCCTGCAGCCCTTTCAGGTAATGGAAAGCCACATTCAGTGACCCCAAAGCTTCTCCTGTGCAGGTGAACAACCCCAGCTGTGCCAGCCTCTCCTCCCAGCAGAGCTGCTCCATCCTCTGCTCATCCTGGAGCCTCCTCTGGGCTCCTCCAGCAGCTCCCAGGGCTGGACACTGCTCCTGCACTACACAGAGCACACCCTGAATCACTGTGAGAATTCAGAATTCAGCAGGACACCCCTCAGGCTGCGCTAAGTTGGTTCTGACCTTCCATCCACCCAAATCCTCCCATGTGGATGAGCAGGAGAGGAGGAGGAGGAGCAGAGACACACTGGACACTGCCTGACCCTGCTCTGTCCTGCTGCCCTGATGCGATGGTGACATGGGCAGGAGTGGCACAGTGACAGCATTAACATCCTACAGATGGCAAATATCTGACAGACATAATGCCTTAAAAAGAAATTATTCCTTTCAGACTTTGTATCCCCCTCTCTAGAGTCTGATATTTGGGAGATTAACTAAACATGGGCTGGTTGTGCCAGGTGTTTTCCCAGGGCAGTGGTGTGGTAATCACTGAAACACCTCCAGAACAAGCCCAGCTACAACTGCAAAGTTAAATAAATCCCAGTGGATTTTTTTTTTTTTGCACATTTAGTCACTAAAAGTGTTTAAAATCAAGGGAGAGTCTGGATGCCAAAGTCTCCCTGCAAGTAAACACGGGCTGGCACTTTGGCTTTTCTGGAATATCCAGAATAAGAGCTCCAGACTCTGTGTAGTGTCCAAACCTCTCTTTTGAGGGTTTAATGGAAACTAAAATAGGAAATATACCCACAGGTTTCTAAAAGAGCTAAAAATAGTCTTTGACAGATATTGCTGGATACCCAAGTGTACTCCCCAGCCAACAGTGCTCAATAATTAGAAGGAAGGAGTTCAGATTTTAGAAGATAATTCACGGGTTACAGATTGACAGAAATTTATTGGAAATTCTTTAATGTGTAAGACTTCATTTCTGGAAATCCACTGAGTTCCATACTTGGCTTGTTTCTCAAAGCAGCAGACAGACTATCCCCTGTGGTCACATTAGCAAGAATCCCTCAGCTACAGCATTATTCTAAATATTTACCTCTTCCAGCAGATCCAGTGTGAATTACACATAACAGAATGAATCCTTCCTGCCTGAGCCACATTTGCTGCTATCCAGCCAAGCTCCTTCTCCTTAAATTCCTGCCAGGGTTGAACATTGTTCCATTCATTACCCATTTCTACACACCTCCAACTTAAAAGTGAAATTTTCTCTGCAGAATTTTTGTAGCATTCACATTCCCTGATAAAATCCCTTCCCCCAGGATTTTTCTTTCCTGGTGAAAGCTGAGAAGCCTCAGAGAAAAGGAAAACAATTCTTATCTCAATTGCTTCTCCTGTGTTGTGCTCATGTGGAATGTGTTTGGAGATTGTTTACCCACAGGTGATTGTTCCATTGCATTCTGCTGTGAGTTGTTTTCACTCTTTGGCCAGTCAGGGCCAAGCTGTGTCAGGACTGGAGAGAGTCACAAGTTTTTATTATTATCTTTTTAGCCTTCTGTAAATATTCTTTCTGTATTCTTTAATATAGTTTTTTAGTGTTCTTTAATATAATATAGTACCATAAAGCAATAAATTAGCCTTCTGAGAACATGGAGTCAGATTCATCATTCCTGCCTTCATCAGGACATTTCCCAGCAAATACAATAAATTTACTCTGAAATTTCTAGTACAGCTTGCAAAATATGAAAAGAATGACACATTTCTTGTGTCAACCCCTGGCTCATTAAGGTCAGTATAGGTTGACTGTATAAATAATAATATAATGTATAATATAATATAATGTATAAAATAATAATATAATGTATAATATAATATAAATTATATTATATACATGTGTAATGTATATACATGTATATAATATAATTTATTATACATGTATATATGTATAATAATAATGCATAAATATATTATTTTTTTCATTTTTACAATTGTGTATCTGTGCATCTCTCACACTGAGATAGTGAGGGATAAACACAGAAGATCCTATTCCTGACCTATTTTCCTTACTCCTCTTTCACTGAAGTCATGGCAACTTAACCAACCCCAAGGGTTTAATCCTGTTAAATCACTTTTTGTGCTGCTCCACTCACCTCTGCTCTACAGTCTCTTTTCTCAATGTATCCAATGACTCGTCCAGGCTTTTTTTTTTTGTAATTTTCCCTCTTCTCCTCTCTGAAGAAGTCATCCAGCAACAAAAATCTCCCTTTCTATTCACCTTGAGTGGTGTAAATTAGCTCAGCACACAGCACCAGCTGTGAACTGAAAGCACCCAGAAGAAATCAAGTCAAGCTGATGCCTCTCAGAATTTGTGTGGAGCCTTTTAGAAAACCTTTACAGTTGTACTCAGCTTTTCACTATAAATTAAATGTTCATCAAATGAGAACTACTGAGCACAAAATATTGAGAGCTACTGCATGATCTTGTAAAACAGACCTTCACTGTGAGTTTTTGGCTACAAATTCATGTAACAAATGAATGGGGATAAGCTCTTATCTCTTCCTCACAGAACAGGCCAAAAGAAAACCATTACCTGACTGGCAAAAAAATTTTAAAAATTGAAAAAATTCCTCTGTCAACATATTTCTTATCTCACTGGCCTTAAACTCTAGTCACAAAAAAACCCCTAAGATGTGAAAAGGAGCAGGGGCACAAGGAATAAAAAAAAATAACTTACAGCCTAAAAGGGAAAAAAGAAAGGTGCTGATGGGCAGGAATTATTTTGAGAGATCTCAATGCTTTGTCCACATTTGCAGCTCCTGGGTCTTCATAAAATATCACTGCTGTAGCACTCACAAATTACAGATTATTAATTAAATCCAGATTCATTCTACTGGATCAATTCTTAATGTATGAACTAAAACCCATGGACACCATCTATGGAATAAATAAAGAGGAGCTGTGGAAGGGATTTGGGGGGATTTCAGTGATTTTGGGGGATTTTAGTGATTTCCTTTGCACCCAGAGGACAGCAGTGCCCGTACCAATGTTTCAAGACCTGCACTGATTGGTGTCCTGGAGCATTTCCAGGAATTCCAGGACAATATTTAATGATCTTCCTCAGGAAGTCCTCCTGACACAGCAAAGCAATTCTGCTGCCATATAAGAATATAGTGCAAAGCAGCGAAATAATAATAGTAGTAGTAATAATAATAACAATAATAACAATAACAATAATGTTGTTTGGTTTTGTTTCTTCCAGCCTGTGCTCATTATAATTTTTGCACATTAAAAACACTTCATTTAATTTGATTTAAAATCCCAAGCAACCACCCTTTCTGTTAACATCCCGAATCTACAAAGCCATATTTCGGAAATCCGCTTAAAAAGTGTCTAAACATTTGATTTTTCTCATTATGATATTTTTCAAGAGCCAAAGGTAGACAGAGGCTTGATGAATTGCATGGCAATCTGTCCTTTACACAGTATCCATGCTGAGATAGCCAAAAACCAGAGGAATGTGATTCCTGTTAAATGATGTTTTCAGTTACCTGTGCATCCCTAAAATCCCTCTCAGCAAAGCCCTTCCCATTCCCAATTCCAAGGCAGGGAATAAATGTACTGGAAATATTCCTGAACAGTTGGAAATAAAAGTCTCTTCTTTACTTGGATATTTCAGGGATTACAGAGGTATGAAAAATATGCCTTGGAAGAGCTCCATGTGATTTGTTGGCACTTCCAGTCTTGAACATCCCTTTCCTGTTGTCAACCAGTAAAGAAAATAATTCCTGGAGTGGGCAACTTTGTCAAACATGGACCGGACTTTCCTGCTTGTCCTGTGGGGAGCTACTGGAGGGGACTAATTGGTTTCAGCCAGAAAATGGCACCAGAAGTATCCTACTGTCAGTTTTTCAAATTTAAAAGTTTATCTAGACAGTTCCTAATTTCGGTTCTAGATACTTCCTACTTTGAGTTTTCCAAATTTAAATGTTTGTGTAGACACTTTCTACTTTTACTTTTCTAGAATTAAAAGTTTGTACAGACACTTTCTACTTGCGGTTTTACAAATTTCAAAGTTTGTGTAGATACTTCCTAATTGCAGTCTTCCAGATTTAATTGTTTGTGTAGACATTTCCTAATTGCAGTTTTCCAAATTTCAAAGTTTGTGTAGGTTCTTCCCAATTTCAGTCTTCCAGATTTAAAAGTTTGTGTAGACACTTCCTACTTTCAGTTTTCTAGAAGATTTTAAATTTTGTGTAGATATTTCCTACTTTCAGTTTTCCAAATTTCAAAGTTTGTGCAGATACTTCCTAATTGCAATCTTCCAGATTTAGAAGTTTTGTAGACACTTCCTACTTTCAGTTTTCTAGAAGATTTTAAAGTTTGTGTAGATACTTCCTACTTTCAGTTTTCCAAATTTTAAGTTTGTGCATACTTCCTACTTCCAGTTTTCTAGAAGGTTTAGAAGTTTGTGTAGATATTTTTAGGAGGCTGTACATAATAAAGAAGAATGTACATAATAAAGAAGAAGTAACCTACTTTCAGTTTTTCAAATTTAAAAGTTTATCTAGACAGTTCCTGATTTCAGTTCTAGATACTTCCTACTTCCTACTTTGAGTTTTCCAAATAGTAAGTTTGTGTACACACTTCCTATTGTATAGAAGGTTTTAAAGTTTGTGTAGATACTTCCTACTTTCAGTTTTCCAAATTCTAAAATTTTGTGCAGACACTTCCTAATTTCAATTTTATAGAAGGTTTAAAAGTTTGTGTGGATATTTGTAGGAGGCTGTGCATAATAACTCAGGATAAAGGGGATGAGCTGGTTTTATAATTGCATAAAACCAGGTATAGCTGAAGGGAGGCCTTTCAATGGAAGACTTTTAATAAAAAAAAAATATAATTTTTTTAAAAATTAAAAATTAAATGAAATTAATTAAATTTTTTTAAATATTAAGCAAAAAATAATTTAAAACTCCACACAAAAAAAACAGCAAACCAACATTTTAGGAGAAACCAAGGAACCCCTGGCAAAGGCAGAAGAAAAATTATTACTTTTCCTGGTTATTTTGGCTTGTGCTGCTCCTGGCTGGTTTGGCCAAGCCCATCATGGTACCACTGAGGTTTTGCTATTTTAGACCTTTCACTTTATATTAATTTCACCCCTTCAAGCAAAATGTGCTTCTCTCATGTAATTCTTTCCTTACAACAGCAAAATTGCATATATAGATGTACAAGTCTAAACACACATTCCTATCTTAATCCCAATAATGAAAATGCCCTTATTGGTTACAAATAAAACAGATTTCCCATTTTTCAGCAAAATTGGATATCTAAGCCAGCAGCTTCTAAAGATCATAAATTTCAAGCTCCTCACTCAGTTTCTGTGCATGTTTACCCACCATTAGTAGCAATAATAGCATTTCTAGAACTTTAACAATTGTGCAATTAAGGGATATTTTAAGTAGCTCACATATGACCTTTGCTACAAAAATTTAATTTCTGGTTTTGACACTACTGCAAGCCAAAACTTGACAGTGTATTAACGCAGGAACCAAGCAAATGCTACAAAATCCCAAAGCAGAAGAAAGTCAGGAGAATTTGCAAACGTGAAGGTCATTTTTTCATCATCCACAGCGAAAGTGTTATGTACAACAAGAAGTGTAGAAATCAAAAACCACGGAAGTTCATCCACTTGGCTTAGGGTTCAGCCCTCAATACAGGAAAAACTGTTGGACAGGAAATGTAAAAATTAAAAACCATGGAAGTTCATCCACCTGACTTAAGTTCAGCCCTCAATATAGGAAAAATTGGCAGCATTTGGACAGGAAATGTAAAAATCAAGAACCATGTAAGTTCATCCACCTGACTTAGGGTCCAGCCCTCAATACAGGAAAAACTGTTGGACAGGAAATGTAAAAATCAAAAACCATGGAAAATTTATCCACCTGGTTTAGGGTCCAGCCCTCAATACAGGAAAAATTGGCAGCATTTTGATACCCATCCCATTTGCTTTTTTCAGCTGAAGTCAGGCAAAGTCAGTGATCTAGAGGCAAACACAGATAGAGAGCTCATGAGGCTCCAAAGAAAAAGGGATTTTCACATGGCCCCTCATGAGCTGGGCAGCAAGGGGAGGGTCTGGCTCTGTTTAATGCCCTACCAGACACCCACAAAGGGGCTGG
>JAWWEX010000036.1:17772048-17796814 GCA_035583215.1 Arremon brunneinucha | reverse complement strand
GGCCCCTCATGAGCTGGGCAGCAAGGGGAGGGTCTGGCTCTGTTTAATGCCCTACCAGACACCCACAAAGGGGCTGGTTGTGTTTAATGCCCTACCAGACACCCACAAAGGGGCTGGCTCTGTTTAATGCCCTACCAGACACCCACAAAGGGGCTGGTTTGGGGTGCTGCTGGGTCCCCTGGGCACTGAGCAGGCTCAGCTCAGCCCTGACTTCTCAGTGTGCTGGGGATTAACCACAATGTGACTCCTGCACTCGTTTGCAGCCTGAATGAAACAGGAAAAAAACCTCTTTTTTGACTTTGCAAGGAAAGGGTTTGTGCCTTTTCCTTTTTTTGCTGAGAACAGCCCCTTTTCTTTTAGGCCAGACAAAACCAATGTTTTTTCTCACTAGGCTTTACTTGGAAAGGCTGGGGATGTGTCACCCCCTCCAGAGAGTGACAGAGCTCCTTGAACAGAGCACCAAGTTGTTGCTACACAGCCAATAAAAACCCATTGAGGTGGAATCAGCCACAAAACCGTGGCTCCTCTGTCTGTCCAGCTCCTTCCCAGGCTCTGGAAAGCTCCAATTCCTGCCCTGGGGACAGACTGGAGCAGCAGCCAAAAGGGCACAGGGGCAAGGCTGCAGCCCCCACACCTGCCAGGGCAATTCCCTCTCCTAGGAAAGCAGAAAAAGGATGGGGCAGAGCATCTCCCCTCTGCTTGTAAATACACCCTCACCCACAGCCACGGTGCTTTTTCATATCCTGCTGTAATTTATCAGTAATTAGCAGCTACCAGTATTAACTATTCTAATTTTGGATGCTAAAAATTCTATGTGCCACATCTTGAAAGTGTGATTATTGCTTTTTCTTAGAAAATCCTTAAACTATACAAGTGGGATGAGGGCAAGGCCATAGAGGGGAGAAAACAGGTCAAGTCTCTGAATGCTGGCACGGGTATGAAGGGAATTGTGGAAATTCAGGCTCTTGTCTGTGCTTTGGAACACAGCAGCAGTGGGTTTGAAGACTAAAAAGTGAATTTTTATCAGTTTAGCTGCTTCCCTGTACACACAGAATTTGGAACTTCTCAAGGCTTCTGGAGTAAGAAATCCTTTAATCCCCTAATTTTGATCAGTTGTCAGTGGTGCCTGCTCACTCAAATGAAGCCTTAAAACACTGACAGAAACAGATATTTCTAAGCAGGAAAAAAAGAAAAGAGTGTCCAAACTGCCAAGTTTTGCTGCACCTCCAGCAGGGTCAGCCCATTTCCACTGTGCAGCCACAGGGAAGTGGTTGTCAATGACAGTCTCACAAAAATATTTAAAGTTTTGAAGTTTAATGAGGTTCTTTGGAGTATACCAGGAGGAAAACAGCACCTAGGGCCTGCTGCAGGATTTCTCTCTGAATCATTTTTTGGTTGGTTTGTTTTAACAAAGATTTTAAAAACTTTTAAAATTTAAAAAGATTTTAAAATTAGACTTTCACCCTCTGTGTGAGGCAGTTAGCAAAGCAGGGAGAGAAGATGGATTATCAGAAGTCAGAGTATTCCTGCTAAAGGGGCAGCATCCCCTGGGCACACCTGGGGATGGGAAACGGAAAACCCTCATGGCACTGCCAGGTATCCTCTGCCACCTCTGCCTGACTCCAGCCCCAGCTTTAGGACTTGCCAAGGCTGCAGAAGCAGCAAAAGCCACAAATATTTCAGCAGAGAGGCCGGAGTTTGGGTTTGCAACCCTCAAACAAGCTGAGGATTTGGATTTACTTCCAGTCATGAGCAAATAAGGGCTGAGCCTTACAGCCCAGCAGCACCAGGTAAAAGGGAAAAAATTCCTTTTCAACGCCAGAAATGAAGATGATTTGGGCCTGGTGTATTCATTTATACACTTAAACCCAACTTGTCCCTCTGCTGGCACTTGGAGAATGTAAACCTTGTGTGAAACAACAACCTGAGCCTGCCCAGCATGAGGAGCTCTCAAACTGGGAGCACTGGGATTGAGAGCAGCACAGAACGCTGCAAAGCCACTGGGGAAATGCTGAGTCTCTCCTTGTTAGGCTGGGTTTAGTTAAAACCATCTGAAGAGACAGTGTGAGTATGTAAAAAGCTGTGGGATACGGCTGTGAAAGGGGAGCTCCAGCCTGACACTTTACAGATGCAGGGCTGAGTTTCACATGTAAGCAAACTCACTCACAAAAAGCAACCAGGATCACTGGGCACAACGATTACCACAGATTAAATCAACAGACAAAAAAAATCCCCAAAACACCACAAAAAAAATCCCACAAACCCCCATTTTTTCCCCCCACAGCCAACCCTTCACACAATAAATTGGTTTTACGTAGCCACAGCTCAGAGGAGTCTCAATGGCAGCCTTGGCATTGCAGGGAGCAAAGTGTGAAGGTTCTAAAAAACCTGGAGCCTCCTCCTTCCCTACTCCAGCAAATCTCCTTTTTGCTATTTGTTTCAACAGGCTTACAACGAATTTATGGCTCCTGGCAGCAGAATTTACAAAATCATAAAGCAGCATCACGAGAACACCACCTCAAGCTGAGGGAAATAACATTGCTGATAACCCTTATCTCCACACAAAGTACCTCTTCTAGTAATATTAACTGCTCTGTGATCGGCTCTTTATACAGAAAGACCCTGATCTGCTTTTATGTTTGATATTTAAGACATAATTTAATTATAACCTTAATTCCAATTAGTTATTTCATAGCAAAATCAATCCTGATTTTTAATAAAGCTCATTCTTCCACTTTTTTGGAAGAAGTTTTTTTGGAAGTTTTTCATGGTTTTTTTTCCATTTTGAAGCCATGCAGCATCATAAGTACTTAAATTTCAAACAAGGCAAACACCTTCCTTAGCAGGAAGAGAGTACATTTATTTCCTGTGTGCAAAACTATGCAACTCCAGTTTTACTTGGACAGAGAAAGTAGAAAAGTTGAATATCTTAAGTTATTTTGGCCAGCAAACTGTTGGTGTTACAAAAAGTTTGTCTGTGACACAATAAAGAAAGACATCCCAAATAAATAACAGATTATTTAGTTTATCTCTTTTTTTGTGTTTGTGATTTTAAAAGGTTTGGAATGTGTGTATTTTCAGCTTTTTATTGACAAGACTGTAAAACCAGCTAGAGAAAAGGCTAAATCTGATTCTCCCTTCTAGTTGCATAATTTATTCCACATTTAGCCAATACCAAGTAGGGAAATAAGTCCCAAAATGGACGGGTTTAATGCCCACTGCAACCTGATTGCAAGCAGAGCTACAGAATATTGTTTAACTTCATTTTCAGAGATTTCTGAGAAGAGACATCCTTAAAATGGATTTGTGTGTGCTTCAAAATAACACTGACCCAGGAATTCAGGCACTCCAGAGATGAGCCTTAACACAAACCCACAAATCCACAGAAATATGAGTGTAAAACCATAGAAATATGAGAATATGGGAGTGTAAAACCATAGGAAGATGAGAGTGTAAAACCACAGGAATATGAGAGCACAAAATTTACTCCGTGCCCCCCATAGAATTGAACTAAACATTTCCTACTTTGGATAACTGGAGCAACCATCAGTGGAAGAGTTGGGAATATTGTTGAAAAATCATTTAAGTGCAGAGGGTAAATTGGCTAATACCTGAGAAAATATATTGTTCATTTATTCCACTGATGTTAAGTCTTAATTCTCATTATCCCAAAGAACCATATGATATTTTTGCTAAAATAAAATAAAGTTGTAGCATTAAGTGATGCCACCTGAGAAACTCTTGTTTATTCTGAAATATTAACTGTGGGTAGTTATATTTTGATTTAAGATGTTAGGTGTTCAGATTATTGAAAACTTTAACAAAAAATAGAATTTCAGTTTTACCCAGAGAGTGCATATGTGTCTCATATTATTCAGGTTTATTTAGCTTGGAGGGGAGGTATTTTATTTTTAAATAAAACAGTATTATTTGCTGAAATAACTCATGAAATCTAAGTGCACTGATGTAGCAAGAAAAAGAGATTCAGGCAGACAATGGCACGTCCTAAGATTGAAGGAAATTATGTCAATGTAGAGTTTCCCCTTCAAGAAGTTTTAATTCCTGGTTCTTTAGACTGTAACTGTTGCTGTCCTGAACACAAAACAGCCTCAAAATAAAATCAATGGGTCCTCAAGAAATTGTAGTAACCCAGAATTGTGTAACTAGCTTTGAATTGTGAAATCACTCAGAATTCAAAGTAACACTGCATTTCTCTGATTGGCTTAGCACACACTACACCCTGCAAGGAACAAATGGGAGGCTGCACTGCACTGATTAAATATTTATAGGCAGAAAAAAATATGTCACCACAAAAGCAGCTCATCTTGTGCAAACATCTGATTTCCTTCCCTTAGTCTAGCAAGAAATCAGAGTCAGGGGGAGAGGAGAGAGTTAAACTCTGCTGTTATTCTAGCTGAATAACTAACACTTACACAGCCCTTTAAAAAATAATGAGATCCAGAAGCCAGAGTATTAGTTAGTTGAAACAAGATGAGGATGTAGCTCTCCAACTCCTAAGGGAAGAAACATTTAGGGGCGGAAAAAAGGAAAAAAAAAAAGAAGGAAAAAAAAGGAATATTGTAAATCATCTTCTTTCTTTCACCTTTGCCTCCTCATTAGTATGGGTTGGAGGCTCTTTCCTCCAGCAGCAGGAGCCAAGCTCCCGAGCAAGTGGCACACTTTGTTCTGTGTCCTTTCAGGATATGGAATTCCTCTCCTTGTACCCTCTTAAAAAAGAGTTAAAAACTCTCATTCTGATCGTGGCAGGATAAGAAAATTTCCAGCTGAGCTCACTCCCTAAGTGCTACAGGGTTACGAGGTCTAAATGGTCAAATCATTGCAAGGTAATGAAGAGTCTGATCAAATATAAGGGCAGTGAATAGTCTGATCAAATATAAAAGTGGTGAATAGTCTGATCAAATAGAAAGTTTTTGTGCACTTACTCCCAGAATTCCATCACTGGAGAAGTGGCATTTTGTAAAGACACTTGGCTGCAGTTGCTCATGTTGAGTTTTTGAAATTCCACACAGTTTTCTAGAAAAGAACCACAAAAAAAGGGAGTTTGCTATGTCGGCATGCAAGTACAGTTCTTGTTCATGTCCCACTTTGGGCACCTTGGGAAGCCCCCACATTTTCTGGGTGGGGTTAAAGGGTTTAGGGGGCACTAAGGGCCACAGCTGCTACTTTTACAAGACCAGGTTATGATAGCCCAGAGAAACATCCATGAGGACTCTTCTAAAACATTTCCCAGAGGCACAGGGCCAAAAAATCACCTCAGGCAGAAGAAAGAAACATTGAGGCAATGGATTGGGAATTAAAATTACAACGTGCTCCAACTCCAGCTGCTGGTTCAGTGGTTTATGGCTACAAAGGGAACGTGGCCAGCCATAAACTTCCACTTTTTCCTGATAAGGAAAGTGGGTATTTCCTCTGGCTTGTCACTATTATCACCATTGTTATTATTATTGTTATTATCTCTAACACAAAGGCCAAAGCAGCTTAAAACTGTGAAGCATTTGAGCACTGATAACACTGGCCAAGCTCCTTGGCAGGTCTGCCAAAATTGATACCAAAGCCTTCCACATCCACTGGGCCCAAAATTACCTCCCTAAGATTTCAGAAATTAAGGTTTCAGGGAGATTTGGGTGTGCTCAAAGAACACCAAAAATGGCCAATTAGGGCAAACTATGAAAGACAACATGCTGGGTGCTTGATTTGAAATTGGATTGTACATAAGGGATAAATGCAAAATTTCTGGAACAAGACAGTGGGATGAGATCCTCCCCATGGATGTTTGGGATCTAGAGACTCAAAGAGCAGAGAATGACAGATATTTATATAAATGAGAAGACAGATGCAGAGCCCTGCCCTGCAAACCCTCCTGAATACCTCATCCTGCATGCAGGAGGCTACTTTACATGCACAGCAAGGATTATTTATGAGACTACATTCCCAGAAGTAGCTTGATGAACATTATCCCTCAACATCTGGCATTTAAAAGAGCAATTCCAAAGATCCACATTTATTTTTCCCTCTCCATTCAAACTCCTCCTGACTTCATTAGAGTGAAAGAGCAAGATTGCAACCTGTCATCAGGTCATTCTCTGCTGCAGAATTCACTCAGTGTGCTCAGGGAGAATAGATATGATTGCAAATGAGAGTCTTGGGATTTAGCCAGAAGATCTTACAGAATTAACAAATCCATGGTCTTTTTCTGCTGACATTCTATTCTAGAGGAGTAAATGCTTTACAATGACCTAACCCAAAAAGGTCCGAGGCAGTTTCACTCCAGGTTTCCTATTTTTTTTGCTGTAGTGGGATGAGATTGGCCCATTTGCACAGATTTTGCTACACACATAGCTTTGTTCAGGACATTTCAATATAATAATCAATAATTTGGGAGGATTTTAGAGGTAATCTCTGCTGAGGTCATACCTGTATTCCATTCGTGGCCACAGGAAGCCCAGGGAAGCTCTGTAGTAAAGCAGTTGAACAAATAGAAGATAGCCCATGCTAAAATGATGATGTAATATACATTTAGGTGTGCCTCTATAACTTGGGTAGCATAGCCAATGCCTGGAGGAGCAAAATAAAAAGTGAGATACAAAAGAAAACTTCTGCTTTTCAGGCTGTATTTAATTTAAAAACAAAAGCTTGCTCTTAAGCATACCTTAACTTCAATTTTGCTACAATTAATTTCATTTTACTTCAAATGGAATGCTTTCTTTTGCAGTAGAACACAGAATTGTTACCTTCAAAGAGAGGGCAAACTTTCCTCCAGCATGTGATGCCTCCTTCACTTGTGAACTGTCCCAAGGCCGTCTCCAAGAAAAATACTGGGATTCCACAGCAGATAAAAAACACCACGTAGGGGATGAGGAAAGCACCTGGGGGTGAACATCGAGGGGGTGTTGGTTAGAATGAGCAGGGCTCCTCAGGAGCACAGGGAGGATTTTTCCAAAAAGGAAGGATCTTTTGAGTGATGAGCTGGGAGTCATCAGTGCAGTGCAGGAAGGGTTTACTCCTGCCCCAAATATCCAAAGTTAACCTGTAAACCAGGGTTATGGACTAAAACAGAGCAGATCAAAGTTCCTCAGCCTAAAGTCAGTCTCTCAAACACAGAAAAGATCCCAGCCATGCTCAGCTCAAAGTTCTGCTCTGCCCAGCACCACCCTCCTTGCTTTTCTCAGGGGTGAGGAAGAGTTACAGATATTAAATCTGAGAAACCCATTTCATGTTATTTATATTATAAGGATTGAGGAAGCAAACTTCAGAACTACTCACAAGGACAGGAAAGCAGGACCTGGGGGAGATGAGGAAAGCACTTGGGGTGAACATCGAGGGGATATTTGTTAGAATGAGCAGGGCTCCTCAGGAGCACAGGGAGGATTTTTCCAAAAAGGAAGAATCTTGAACTGGGAGCCATCCGTGCAGTGCAGGAAGGGTTTACTCCTGCCCCAAATATCCAAAGTTAACCAGGGCCATGGGCTAAAACAGAGCAGATCAAAGTTCCTCAGCCTAAAGTCAGTCTCTCAAACACAGAAAAGATCCCAGCCATGCTCAGCTCAAAGTTCTGCTCTGCCCAGCACCACCCTCCTTGCTTTTCTCAGGGGTGAGGAAGAGTTACAGATATTAAATCTGAGAAACCCATTTCATGTTATTTATATTATAAGGATTGAGGAAGCAAACTTCAGAACTACTCACAAGGACAGGAAAGCAGGACCTGGGGGAGATGAGGAAAGCACTTGGGGTGAACATCGAGGGGATATTTGTTAGAATGAGCAGGGCTCCTCAGGAGCACAGGGAGGATTTTTCCAAAAAGGAAGAATCTTGAACTGGGAGCCATCCGTGCAGTGCAGGAAGGGTTTACTCCTGCCCCAAATATCCAAAGTTAACCAGGGCCATGGGCTAAAACAGAGCAGATCAAAGTTCCTCAGCCTAAAGTCAGCTCAGGGGTCTCTCAAACACAGAAAAGATCCCAGCCATGCTCAGCTCAAAGTTCTGCTCTACCCAGCACCACCCTCCTTGCTCTTCTCAGGGGTGAAGAAGTGTTACAGATATTAAATCTGAGCAACCCATTTCATGTTAACCCACTTATATGACATGAATTGAGAAAAGGGAACGAGGAAACAAACTTCAGAACCACTTACAAGGACAAGAAAGCCTTATCAGCCAGAAATATTGATGTGAAATTCTAGGAACAAAACAAAGCATCCACACTTTGGTTGGATGCTGACAGTAAACTCCAGCACAGGTGGTAAACCACACCAAACCCAACCACAGCACACCCACACCCTGCAACAGCTGCTGGGCTTCAGTCACCTTGATGAGAAAATCGAGACAACTGCATCCACCTGCTCCGAGTTTCCCTCATCTCATCACCACGAGTTTCTCCCCTCAGCCAGGAAATTTCCCTAGACATGAGTCCCAGGTGCCACTCAAGCAATCCATAGGGATTCCATAAAAAATTGAATATTTCCCTGGATAATTTACTGGCCAGTATCATCACACACACTCTCACAGTGGGTTGGACAATGCAACTTGTGGAAATCCAAAGTACCAGCTTGTTTTTCCAACAGGAACATTAGAAAACATCAGGATGCCCAGGTTGCAAAAAGATCATGTTCCAAGAAATACCTCATTCTAAACACACAAAGAAGTTAATTTTCCTCAAAACCTGAACATCCACAGCCTAAATTTCCAGATGATTATTCCTACACTCCCTGTTATGACTTGGAGTAAGTGGCAGAGAGGTCACACCTCACAAGTTCCAAACTACAGCATCTAGATTTGTTCTGTAAAAAGCAATTTATTTCACAACTAGCTCAGATATTTATGACTGGCTTCCCCTAGCACACACCAAGGAGTTGGATGCACCAGATTTAAGCACTAAAAACAAACTCTGGTCTAATTCCAGCAGGGGGTTACACAAGCTCACAGTCTGAGCCTCCATTGACTAAAACTGGTCAATGGCAAATGTCCCATGGTGCCAGGACACGAGCAATTAAATCACACCCACTTATTCTGTTCTTAAAGAGTACAGTGGTGATTAAATATGATTTTTAAGTAATTAATTTTTCATCAAATCACCCAAAACAATGATGGAAATTCTTTTTGCCTCATGTTACAGCCTTTAAAATGATAGCAAGCTGGCACACATCTACAAATGGGCACCTAAAGCTGCAGGAACCAAAAAACTACACAGCAAATATATATTGCTGTCATTTCCTCTGCCAAAAGTTCTCTGGGAACACTTTGACCATCAACAAGAAAGGCTTGTGTATATGATGTGCAGCATGTTAACATTCAGGATCTGGTAGCAGCACTCTCTAAAGAGCTGAACTCTTGTTACCTAAGTTTGGCCAAAATACAGAGACATAAAGAAAGGGACTTCCAACAATAAACACAATTTGCACAGCAGGGTTTGTCTTGTAGGAACAGCACACAAAATGGGCTAAAAAACCATCCCTGAGTTCAGATAAGGAGGGACAAGGAATAGAAATTTGGCACAGCAAACCAACCCATCAAGGAGCAGATCAGTGCTTATCAGCCCTCAACATCCTATTTTTCTTCCAGCCTCTGTGTTTACACTGCCACTGACTCAGGCCTTAAGTGGGAAGAATGTTGAACCCAGTCCACAGAATTCTAAACTGAGTTTGTAATTTACTTTCCTTTTTTCACTGATGCCCAAGCTGATGTGCTTATTCTCAGCTGTCATTTATCTTACACAATTTACAGTTGGCTATAACCAATACGTGCCACATGTTATACTCTGGAGAAGTTGAGTCTGCTCTTTCCTCTCTCAAATAACATTCATATGTTGTATTTATTAGGGCTTGCTCTCTTCAACCTGTAGTTTTACACCTTCCCTGCCTTGTAGGAATTGGGGAAGTACTGAGGGAAAAAAAAAAGAACATTGAGGTATAAAAAATTTCACGCGACAAAGAAAATTAATTTAGTTTTTGTGGCATTGTTAGGAAAAAAAATATTCATCCTCTCCAAAGCACACTGCTGTGACAAATGAAGTGCTGCCTTCTTTTCTGTGTCAGACAAACTTAGTTAAGTATGCCTGGGTGTGTATTCACATGCAGAAGACAGAGTGTACTACTATAACTGAATGCTGGCTTCTCCTGCATGAAAAATGCTCCTGAAAAAAAAGATGTCAATTTACTAACGTAACAGCAACCTGTAAAAATAAACCACACAGTGTTTGGAGAGAGGGAAAGGGAAACACAACGATTTTTCTCAGTTGTCAGATGTTAATGCTTCCCTGTCTGCACATGCACTGAAACCCTGAACACGTCTCTCTTACTAGTGCAATAAATCACAGCAAGGCATTCTTAACTGTTTAATTCCCGTGTTTAATTCCCATCTAAATCCACACGTGATGCCATCTTACCTCCTCCATTCTTGTAGCAAAGGTATGGGAATCTCCAGACGTTTCCCAGCCCAATAATCTCCCCTGCCACAGAAAGCACAAATTCAACCTTATTGTTCCAGTGCCCTCTTTCATGAACTTTCTTATCATTGCTGTGGACAAGGTTGGTACTTGAGGCTTCTGGGTCCAAAGCATCTTCTGGCTTGCCATTAATTATAGGAATAGTCTTTTCAGCTGTCATGACTTTTCAGCCTGGTGGAGAACAAAAGAAGAACACACAGGTGTGTTAGGACACTTGCTGGCACTGATCTTCAAGGACTGAAATCCCCCAGGGTGGCACTGGCTTCTTGTTACCTATGGAAATCTGCGGGTGAAAATGAGGGAGGCAACTCCACAAGGCTGGAAAAGTTGTAAAGCAGGGGGAAAAGGAGAAGAAAGGGGTGGGGGGAAGAGAGAAGGTTCTGTGCAAGGGAAGGAGTAATTCCAAGTGGTGACAGCTAACTTGCTAGCAGACAGGGAAACCTTTCAAAAATCCCTCCCCAGGCAAGGATCCCGTCCTTGCTGACCTACCAGAGGCCAGGGATGTGCCGCACCTCCCGGGCTCGCACCTGAGGGCCGGGATGGCTGTGGCCTGCCCGCGGGAGCTGCGGGATTACTCACCCAGGGCTGTGCCCGCGCCTGCCTGCGCGCCGGGGACGGGGGCCGGGCTGTGCTAGCGCTGCCTGCGGGCGATGCTGCGGCTCCGGCAGCGCGGGCAGGGCACAGCCGGGAGGGGAGGAGGCGTTCGGGATCCCCGCGAGCCGGGAAGCCTCGTCCTGCCCTGCCGCTGCTGGCGGCCCGGCGTGGGTTGGAGGATGCTCCCCGCGCTCTGGATGGAGCCGCGATTTGCAAATGCTCAGCCCTCCCCGGAGCGATGGTTTAACACCCGCCTCCCCCCTCCGCCCACCTCAGGCTGTCCCGCCAGCTCCCCCCTCCTTCTCTTCCTTCTCCTCCTCCTCCTCCTCCTTCTCCTCCACCCAGCATCACCACCGAGCATCACCAGCGAGCAGAGCGCAGAGCATCCCCGGCTGCGCTCCCCGCCCGCGGCCAGGGCCGAGCCCGCCAGGTTGGCAGCCGCATCCCCATTCCCGGCAGTGCCATTCCCGCTGCACACCCCTCGGCAGGGATGGGACCGCGGGCAGGGCAGGGCCGAGCCCGCCAGGTTGGCAGCCGCGTTCTGCATCCCCATCCCCATCCCCGGCAGTCCCAGCCCTGCTGCACACCCCTCGGCACGGATGGGATGGCGGACAGGGCAGGGCCGAGCCCGTCAGGTTGGCACCCGCATCCCCATCCCCGGCGGGTCCTGGCCCCGCTGTGCATCCCTCGGGCGGGGATGGGACCGCGGGCAGGGCAGGGCTGAGCCCGCCAGGTTGGCAGCCACATCCATCCCCGGTGGGTCCCATCCCTGCTCCGCATCCCTCGGGCAGGGCTGGTAGCCGCGGGCCCTTCAGGTTGGCAGCCGTGTTCCCATCCCCATCCCCGGCAGTCCCATCACTGCTCCGCAGCCCTGGGTGGGGAGAGGACCGCGAGCAGGGCAGGACCAGCCCCGCAGGCTGGCAGCCACGTCCCCATCCCCGGCAGTCCCATCCCTGCTCCGCATCCCTCGGGCAGGGCTGGTGCCCGCAGGCAGGGCCGAGCCCGGCAGGTTGGCAGCCACATCCCCATCCCATTCCCGGCAGTCCCATCCCTGCTCCACAGCCTCGGGCAGTACCAGCCCCGCAGGCTGGCAGCCGTGTTCTGCATCCCCATCCCCGGCAATCCCATCCTTGCCCCGCATCCCTCAGGCAGGGATGGCACCACAGACAGACCCAGCCCCGCACCTGCCTCTCTCGGGGGCTGGCACAGACCCCACAAGTTAAAAAAGGAGCCCGGCGGGAACAGATGACACAAACTTCAGCTGGAAAGGGCGGCGGGGAGAGCCCGGGGACAGACGGGATGAAAAAATAAACGGAGGGGGAACATTTGGGAAGTGTGGAAACAATGTGGGCGCTTTCGAGTTGCAGCAGGGAAATGCAGAAGCAAGGAGCCCATGTGGGCATTGCTGGCTGGGGCTTGGCTTAAAATCCAAGCTGTAAAAGAGGCGAGAAGAGGGAAAAAAAAATATTACAAATGGTTTTGTTTCAGGTTGAATCAAATATTTTGAATAGAGATTTTTTTTTTTCATCTAACCCTCTCCTTTTTAAAATTTTTTGTGGGTCAGTCATTTTCACCCTAAGTTTCCAAAGCCAAATTAAATACCTGTTCTTTCTTCATCTCTGCAGCTTCTCCTTGGCAAATGGCAGCACCCAAGTCAGGTTCTTGCTTCAGAACTTCCTCAGCTCCACACTCTGCTGTGGTTATGATCAGCAAGGCCTTGCTCTGCAGCTCCAGGGAATGCACTTTGGAACTCACAACTCCTAAATCCAGGAGCCTCTGCTGGAAATGTCCCAGGGACAGTCAGGTCTTGTTCCATGTGAATCCTCTCCCTCTCACCCTCCAGCTCCAGGGGCTTTTCCCACTGTCTGGCCACCTGTTAGCAGTGTTCATGGAAGACAATGGAAAGATAGATTTTAAATTAACTCGAGCTGACTTTGTACCCTGCTTGTACATTACCCACTGGAGCCTCTGCTGTGGTTAAAGTTTGCAGGATTTTGCATTTCAGTGACGCCTGTCACAGGAGTGGGTGCTGGGGCCTCACCCTGTCAGCTCTCTGTCACATCAACCCTTGCACCTAACAGGTGCAGGATGAGCCTCTCTCTTTCCTTCTTGATGCCAGCATTTAGAGTTCTAGTCAAACCTATCTTGGGAAAGGAGATCTGCCAGTGGGAAAACTGAAAAAAATGGCAGAATTCTTATATTTTTAATTTTTTTAAAGCATCCTTATAACAGAGCTAGGTTTGATTTTGAGTGCTGTATTTGTGGCTTTGTTTTCAATGCAGCTGGTATTCATTAATTGAGGATGGAATAGATCAATTTTTCCCAAGCTGACTTTGCACAAACTAAACTCAACTTGGAGGGCTTTTTTGTTGATTTATTTTTACCTCCTTCTTCATCTTGTTTTCAGCAGGGATCAAAACAGACCCTGTTTTTCTGTCTCCCAGCCAGGCCTAGCAAACTCAACAGGATACACTTAAACATTAAAGCTGACAGTGAATTCTCATTTTATTCCTGAGAGTAATTCTAAAAACAGAAGGAAGCTGAGGGACAGTAAACATTTGATGATTCAATATAGAGGAGAGACCAACCTTCACCAAATAGATTGATGATCCCAAATTGCAGGGCCTGCTGCAAGAGACAGTCAGCAGGCAGATGCTGAAGGTGTTTATTTGCTGATTTGTTCAGTATTTGTAATGATTCATTCCTGCTGCCAAGTGTTTTATCCACTGCTGTATTCCTGCACCAATTCCCATTCAGTCTCCTCCCAGCTGAAGTGTTTATGGAAGTAATTGCAGGCTGCTAATCCTTGTGAGCACTTCCCAGTGTCTGCAACAAAAATTGACAAATTTTAGAGCAGGTTGAGAACCCTTTTTTTTTTCAAATTCTGGTGGAGCCTTTGCTGTTGCAATGAGGGAAATTCCCTGGTGTCAGTTCATGCTCTCGCTGTGCCTCTGGTGCTCCTCATCAGGAATTCCTGCCTGCTCCTCTCAGCCTGTTGGGACACCCTGGCCATTAAAATGATGTGCCCTAAAAAGCAATTCAAGTTCTGCTTTATTCAGGTTCATCTCCACACTCCCAAGGAAGCCTTTACAACTCTGTGCAGAAAGTGCAGGGGTGGGGGTGGAAATCAGATGTTTCTGTTCACCACAGAATGGTGCTGTGAAGTACCGAATGTTCCAAGGCTGCATTTATTTAGATTTATAAACTAAAATTAATCAAGAGAAGCCATTCATACCTAGAGGAACTTGGGGAAACAACCTCTGAGAAAAATCCACATGTCCACAGGATTCTGCCAGGCTGTCAAAATTAATGTCAGCCAAAGTCATGTGATACAGCTTTGGAAATTTAAAATTGAGGCTGGGCTCATTTCTTCCCCTTATTGTAATTCTGAATTTCTGTGTTGTTCCTGCAATAGAAAATCCTGTGACAATATAACTAGGGGAGGGAACAACAATCCTCTCCAGATTTAAAACCTTCAATTTAGATTTGCTATAAGCAAAATCTGCACAAGCCTTCTGTAAAGATTTCATAAAGCTGGAGTCTTTGTGGGAAATAGCTACACAAAAGCAAAGAAATACAATCAGAATTTCAGCAGTGATAACAATCTGACAATATTTTGGATCAAAAGCCTAAAATCACAAAGCCATTTGTGAACAAGACCAACACATTTAGCTGCTTTATTAGAGGCTGACTTCAATCAAAAATAGGCTGATTTGTGCCTAATCAGTTTTCTGTAATGGGAAAAATATATTTCTTTGCTGCAGATAATTTTAAGTAAAGCAACACCTGATTGTTTGGCTCCTGTTTAGAAAGGCTCAACCCCTATCACTGGAGGTATCTCTCCATCCAATTTATTGCCTCACAATGGGTGAGGTGCTGAGTTTGGGGCTGAGGAGAGCTGCAAAAATCACTTTTCCATCTATTAAAGTTGCCCTTCCCTTGTCAATCTGAGACCTGTATTTTGTTACTTGCATTTATCTTCCATCCCCTCCTCTGGACAGGAGTGGGTGAGAATATTTCAAACAGGGGATTTGGAATATTCTCACCCAGAATATTCAGATTTATGCTGATTATGTTGAATTCCCTGGAAAAAGTGGCACAAATTGGGGTTTCCTTGAGTTATTTCATCCATTCCCACTGTGCTTTAGGGACACACCCCTCTGCTAATGGATAATGGTACCGTGAGTTTCTTAAACATGAATTTTATACACAACAGCACCTGGAGAGAACCTCCAATCCTGGGTTACCCACAACTTCCAAGAGTTAGATGTCACCCACCCTAGTGAACTGAAATCTAGGAAATAAATGACAGCACTAAATGAGAAGACACCTTTGAAATGTTTTAGTGGGACTTACAAGCGAGAAATAAAAGAATAATAAAAATAAAATAAATAAAAATAAACAAAAAATAAATAAAAGAAATACCAAAAAGACCTGAGCTGAACTCGGTGCATAACACCACAACTGCCTGCAGACAATCATTTTTCCAGATTAAAGCTGAATTTGCAATCCTCATGCAGATACAGATGTTATCAGCATGCCCAGCTCAGGTAGTGGGAGTTGCTCCAGCCTGGAAAAGGAATGAATTCTGAGAGGAGTTTGTGCTCAGCTCCTCTGAATATACTTTCAACCCTATTAAAATATTTTAATATTTTTAATAATTATATTATATCTATTATACAAATATTATATATATTATATGAATATTATATATTTATATAGAAGTTTTAAATATTTTTAATAATTGAAATTATTAAGGTACTCAGTGAACAATGTCAGAATTTAATTCATGTTACATAAGTTCCCTGCAAGCTCATAAAATCTTGCATTTTATCCCAGACTCTCTTTGTAAAGCAAGCCAAGGAGTTGTTTTGTGCACTGGATGCTCCAGGTCAGTATGGGAAGATGGTTAGGAGTTAAATTTCAAGGAATTGAATGACTCTCACAGCTCTGGTAGGAAGGAGCATCTCCCCCCAGCCTTGCCCTTTGTTTCTACAAGCAGCCCACTGAGCCAGGCCTTGGGTTAATCCTGGAATTTCACAAAACCAACTTTGGGTTGAGTTTATAGCACAGTAATTAATAAATGAAATTCCAGCTTGTAGATGAAGATGATAACTACATGCTATGAGGTGTCATGCTCAGCAGTAAAAAATCGGACCAAGAGGGAGGGAGGATGATAATTTGAGTGATGGCATTTTTATTCCCAAATATCCCATGGGATGAAGTGCTGCCCTCCTGGAAATGGCTGAACATCCACCTGCTGATGGGAAATAGGGAATTCATTCTTTGTTTGGCTTTGCTTTACTTGTTAAACTGCCTCATCTCAGCCCCTGGGCTTTCTCCTCCCTTGAGTTTTCCCACTTTTGCCTCTCTGATTCTCTACCCTGCCAACACAGGAACCTGTGCAATATTCAGGTTCAGTGAGGGGTGGCAGCAATACTGCACACTCTGCCAAGTGTTGCTTTAAAATACATTAAAATCCAAAGCAGGTTACTATTAGAAACACAATGATGGGTGTCAATGAGGGAGTGGTTCTGTGGCAGACCTGAAATAGGAAAAAAGCTCCAAAATCAACCCAGAATAAAGATAATTCATTTTTCTCCCCAGTGCAAAATAATAAAAATTATATATAACCCCCTAAAATTTCAACTAAATCACATTTTACTATGAACTAGAGAGCAACAGCAATATACTGCTTCAAAATTTCAAAAGAGCTCCCATATTTTCAGAACATTTCCTTTATTGAAGCCTTTTTGGCTGAAGTTGCATGTCAGTAAAGCAAAGTAATTGCCTGGAAAATATTGATTAGCTCTTGTCAAACACCCCTGTGCTATTGAGGATTTCCATTTCAGCGCTGTCAGCACTCAGGCACTGGATTTCACTGTGTGTGTTGAGTTCTCCAGAGCAGCCCCAGTGCAGTCCCACAGACACTGAGCTCTGCAAGGGCTCTGCCACATAAATTACATGTGACAACTGCAACTAACTCAGCAAACAACCCTGTCCTGAGCTGGCTGCTGGCACATTGCTAATTAACAATTAATTGCCTTCCACAAGACTCCTGCAGAGCACATGATGTGATACTGCAGATGTTTCAGCCAACTTGTGCTTCTCTGTAGTGTTCAAAATGCCCAAAGATTTCTTTTACTCCTTTTGCAATGGTATTTTTAATCAAATACATATATTCTTTTTGTTGTTTAAAAAAAAAATATTTTGCAGTATTTTAATGCTGAAACTCCTCTTACTAAAATACTTTCTTTACAGCTGCGAATCATCAGTTGTTGGTTGACACCTGTAGGTTTATAACCTGAAAATTGGGTCGAAATAGAACTTAGCTGGCAGACCAGGAAAATTAACTACTGTGAAACCCCACCTAATTATGCCCAGGAAAAGCAACATCTGTGCTTCAAGAGCCAAAAGAGAAAACACTCTCAAATTTTATTACATCCACTTACTAAAAATGCATGGACTTCTTTTTCTTTCCCAGCTGAAAGAGGAATATTTTATTATAGGCTAATCCACTGGGAAGGCAAATGAAGAAGACACAAAGATTATCCAGAATTTCATCTCTGCTGGACAATGATTTTTCCCAATGACTGGTTAAAGGTGAACAAAGAAACTCAGTGAGAGAAGAACCCTCCAGTAAGGAGGCAAAAATCACATTTAGGTGCACAAAGAGCAGCAGGGAGATGCTGACTTGGCTGGCACAGCTTGCAGGAGCCTGACAAAGGCTGTGGTGGGAGGGCAGCAGGAGATGTGGGAATTGCTGCTGCACTGCTCTGGAAATGGATGAACAATTCAGGCACAGAGGATAGAACAGGCAGATGGCTGTCAGTGGGAAAAGCCTTCCTGGAAATTGTCAGATTTAGGTTCTTTTTTAGGTTCTTCTTCTTCTCCAGAGGGTTCTGGGCCTGCCCAGGCTCCCCAGGGAATGGTGACATTCCCAAGGCTGCCAAATCCCAAGGAGAGTTTGGACAACATTCCCAGGGATGCCCAGGTGGGATGTGTTGGGATGTCTGGACTGGATGATTCTTGTGGGTCCCTTCCAACTTGGGATATTCCACAATTATTTTTATATTTCAGGATATTTCTGACCGTTCCTACTCCCTCTCATCTCAGTTCCTTTCCTATCCACAGGAAAACTGAAACTAATCTTCCAGGGTTTGTCTATGTGGTAAAGAAAAGCTTAAAATACATTTGTCTCCAATTCTTTTCCAAGTTTTGGGAGCTGAGGAGAATCATCACTCTACCAGAAACACAGAGCCTAATCCATGGAAAACTGAATTCAGGAGGGGAGAAGGAATTTTACTGGAGGTCATTTTATGCATAAATTCTGCCTATTTCTGACTCCCTCAACACCCTGATGTTTGTAGGGTGACTTATAATAAATCAGGCAGAGAGAAGACATCCCATATTACCTGAGACATGGAGCTCTGGCTTCACAACAGCAGGAGAAAGAAGTTGGGCTTGTTTCTTTTTGCAGTCTGTAATAAGGAAGGCAGTAATGGAAATAATCAATTGAGATTCTGTCTTCCCACCATGTTCTAATTTAAGCACAGTATCTGGTGAATGGAATTCCCAAAGCAGCACCAATTTCTTAAACTCTTTCTCTAAAATTTACTTGCAAGTTTTTAATAGGAAAAAAAAATCCCTATGCTGAGGAAAGCTAGGCATCAATTTTTTTTAAAAAAACCCAATTTTTTAGATGTTTAGCTTTCTCTGAATATTGTCCTAGCCATCATTTCCTCATGATTAGAAGTGTGTAGTTAACTAAAACAGGAAGAACACAAAGATCTCTTTATTCAATGTCACATTTACTTGTCCCACTGGGAAAGCAGGCTTTGCTGGTGGAGTCAAGGCAAATAAGGCTCCCCTAAAATGTCAGAGCATGAGTGACAGTGACCAAATTTATCCCCAAATATCACATCTTTACCAGCCCTGGTATCACAACCATACAGTTTTTGGGAGCATCATTCTGTGCTTTGCAGTCAACTTCTCCGCCTGCTCCTGAGATTAAATATTATTTAAGAGTAGGAAAATTGCACCCAGAAGTGGAAAATTTCCTCTGCAGAGGTCTCCATAATGGCAACCTTTTAACTTCTTACAGGCTACAGGACATGCTGCAAATAAACACAATAAAATTTTTCACCAGTGCATCATTTACAAAACTTTCAGCATATTCAGCCTGAAATTAATTTCTAAAGATACTTTGCAGATTTGGGGCCTAAAGGTCAAATTTTCAGGAGCTAAATTACTGAGGTGGCCTTTTCTGCTGAAAAGGGGCAGAATATGGCACTTGGTTCATTGTTTGCAGTTCAAAAGGGGTTTGTGCCCCTTGCACATTGATTGTTTTGATGATTAAAGTAGCTGAGACTGAGGAGATATGGCTTTATATCTGTAAGTGCTTTTATCTCCCCAGAAAGTGTGAGTTTCCACAGCTCATTACTGACTTTCCACATAGAATAAAAAGCTGTAATCCACATAGCAATAGAAATACAGGTTTTAAATCAGGCAAGGTTTCCTTCTGAGGTTTGTTTTTAAACCAAGCAGGGAGGGTGTGGAGCAGCCAGCTCTTAGTGCAATTAATTTCAGGTCCTTGTTAGCAATGATAAGAAAGTATTAACTTTCAGATGATAAGAAAGCATTACAGTGCAGCTGCTTGTGTTACATGGATTTTTGATTCCAACTCGATTCCTATTTTAAGTCTCTTTAAGCTTATTAAGAGTTTCCCAGTTCAGCCCTGGGTTTTACAAGAGCCTTGAGCAAGGAGCAAAGTGTCTCTCTCCTTGGACACAGGGATGGTTCAGCTGCTTCCAATGAAGGCAGAACTTACAGGTGAAGGACCTGAGTTTACACAGAGACAGCAGCTGCTCTGGAAACTTTCTCCTGTGCTGTTGTACACTCAGAAATAACAATTTGTGTTCATTTGCTGCATGGCCAATAAATCTGCAACAGCCCACACTTGTTAAATGTGGGTTTAACAAGACAAATCATTATCTACCAAATATTTCTGTACTCTGCAATGTTTCTGCACCCTGGGGCTTGTGCACTGACCTTTTGGCAGGGCTGTGGCTGTGTCACAGCACACTGACCCCTGGAAGGCAGCACCATCCATCAGCAGAAGGACACAGACTGAATTTTGTGTTGATTCATGAGGGGCAATCATGGAACCATGGAATATCCTGAGCTGGAGGGGGCCCTCAGGGATCAGAGAACATCCTGAGCTCAAGGGACCCTCAGGGACCAGAGAACATCCTGAGCCCAAGGGACCCTCATGGATCAGAGAACATCCTGAGCTGGAGGGACCCTCAGGGATCAGAGAACATCCTGAGCTGGAGGGACCCTCAGGGATCAGAGAACATCCTGAGCCCAAGGGACCCTCAGGGATCTGAGAACATCCTGAGCTGGAAAGGACCCTCAGGGATCTGAGAACATCCTGAGCCCAAGGGACCCTCAGGGATCGGAGAACATCCTGAGCTGGAGGGGCCCTCAGGGATCAGAGAACATCCTGAGCTGGAAAGGACCCTCAGGTACCAGAGAACATTCTGAACTCAAGGGACCCTCAGGTACCAGAGAACATCCTGAGCTCAAGGGACCCTTAGGGATCAGAGAACATCCTGAGCTGGAGGAACCCTCATGGATCAGAGAACATCCTGAGCTGGAGGAACCCTCAGGGATCAGAGAACGTCCTGAGCTGGAAAGGACCCTCAGGGATCAGAGAACATCCTGAACCCAAGGGACCCTTAGGGATCAGAGAACATCCTGAACCCAAGGGACCCTCAGGGATCAGAGAACATCCTGAGCTGGAAGGGACCCTCAGGGGTGGATCAGGGAGCATCCTGAGCTCAAGGGACCCTCAGGGATCAGAGAACATCCTGAGCTCAAGGGACCCTCAGGGATGGATCAGGGAGCATCCTGAGCTCAAGGGACCCTCAGGGATGGATCAGGGAGCATTCTTAGCTGGAAGGGACCCTCAGGGATCACTGGGTCCCATCCTTGCACAGACCCCCCAACAATCCCACCCTGGGCATCCCTGGCAGCACTTTCCAAACTCTCCTGGAGCTCTGGCAGCCTTGGGAATGTCTCCATTCCCTGGGGAGTGCCCAGCACTTTTCTTCTCCTGATCTCCACCCAAAACCTGCCCTGGCACAGCCCCAACCCCTAAAACTCCCTGTTCACACTTTATACCCTTGTGCATACAGAATTTTCTAAGCACAGGGGCTCTCCATGATTTCTTGAACTGTTTCAGTGCCTCTTTGCTAACAGCATCCTGAAGTCCTGAGTCCCCTTTTCTATTTGCAAATCAGAATCCTGGCCAGACACAGAAAACAACCCATCTATGAGTCCATTTGATTAAAACAAAATTTGGCTGCTGCCTAATGGCTTGCTCAGGAAGCATTTGGGTTGCATTAAAATGAAGAGGCCAAAGCAAGTTCCTGAGCTGCATTCCAAATCCAATGTTAAAGGTCAAAACACCAGAGTGAATGGCACCTAATCTGTGCAACAGCTTTCAGGAACTCTTTTTGCCACCTTCAACATTCACCACTCTATTCTTAGCTGAAGCAGATGTAAATTATGGTCTCCTATTAAAACAAATGAGATATTCAAGAAAACTTCTTTGAGGAAACTGGAATTGTTACATGCAATAAAGTTAAGATACAATTGAGTGCTATAATAAATCTTACTTTCCCATAAGTAATTTAATCTTAATGAAGATTGTTGTTTTACAAGATATTATTCTAACAAAAATGTTGTTATAACCCTTTGTCAGGTGCACTAAAATATCTGAAAATCTGCCCAAATTACCATTTCAACTTTACAAACATCATCCTATTCCAATTCTAGGCTGAAAATAAATTCTCACTCTGCATCTACAACTACGAAGAATCTAAAATAATTCATAGTGCTAAACATATATTGCAAAATTTGGAAAAAAAAAATTTATTATGTTCCAATTCCTAATTTAGATTTTTTAGAAGAAGCAAATGCATCTTTCACCTATGTTTGTTTTTTAGGGTTACATTCCTTTAACAGTGTATGTTAGTTTTATAGGGTTACATTATAGTGTTTGTGTTATAGGGTTACATTTTAGTGTATGTTGCTCGCAGCTGGTTTCTTCACATCTTCCTCTTATGTTTGCAGGCTTCAAGATTATTTAAAAATGCCTTTTCCCAAATGATTCCTTGTTGTTCCTCAGTTGTTCCTGCAAACCCTTTACAGCAGGGCCTTACCCCAATGGAAGGATTTCCACACAATTACAGCAAATTAATGTTCTTGCTTTATTTAAGGACTTGGGGGTGGAGTGTTTAAAAAGCAGCTCCTGGTAAAATTCCCTTTCAACAACCATAATGGGCTTTCCTTTCTCACTGGTGCATCCCTAAAGTATGGAAAAATGAGTCCCTGCAAGCCCAGTCCTGAATATGACACTGGAAGCTAAACAGCAAAAGTAGGATATTTTAAAATATTCCTAAAACTTTGCAGAGTGCTTCCATCCCTATTGTAAAAGTCAAGCCTTATTTTCCTGGGATTTTCTGCAGCAAGACATCAAAACCCTTGCACACCTAAAACTCTCCTGACAAATTAAGGCTCATTTTTCTTCTGCTTTGAATTCATTTTTCTCAAAGCTGTTGGGTTTTTTTCAAAGTAATAACTTCCATGATTTCTCAGTCCACTGTTTTGAACTAAATAGTTTGAATGGAATAGTCCAGCTGGATTGCCCTGCCAGCATTTTATCTTTATTTCTCTTAATGCTTGATAATGCCTCCCTAAAACAAATTTTATTATTGGTTTGCAAGGCAGAATTACCTAAATGTAATCAGATACAGCTTTTCCATTAACTGAAATATGTCTCTGGGCCATCAAGAGCTGTCTGTGGTTTTATAACATTATTTTAATTTATTATTTAACATATTTAATGTTAATTACTGTATTATTTAATGCATTGTTTAATATTTTAATATATTAATTAATGTTATTTAACATATTACTTAACATGGGAATAACTTTGCTTATAAATATAATCCATAAGTATTTTATAGACCATTTTAACTCTAGCATTATAATTTTGACATTATTGTTCAAGTTGCATTTTGCATTTAGTGCGTTCACTGTAGACTACCTTAAAATATAATCACAAATTAAAAAATATATATTAATTTTTATTAATATTAAAATATATTAATTAAAATATACCCTACATTAAAACATCCTGTATTAAAACATCCTACATTTAGGCATGATTAATGACCTAAAGTTTTCTGCCCATGGCAGGGATGAGGAAAAGTAACTTCTAAGGTCCTTTCCAAGCCAAACCACTCTGGAATTCTCTGAAAATGGGCCTCCCATTCCCACTGTCCTTTTTACTAGTATTGATTGATTTTCTAATTCATTTTCCAAATCAGGCTGTGTTTGCTCCACCTCTGGATGAAACAGGTAACTATTTATATAGAATATTTCTAATTTTCTATATTGTCCCATGCTGCTTCTACAGGTGTTTCTAAAGATTGTAAAAATTCCATAAACAGCAAAAATTCCTTGCTAAGGAATGGACTTCCTCCATTAATTTCTGCCATTAACTTGGGAGCACCGTGCCTAATTGCTGCAAGGAGGGGTCCACAGAGCTGAACAAAATCTTGGCGCTTCAAAAAGAAGCAGAGCCAGGCTTGCCTGTTTTCCTGAGCAGCTCTGAACTCTGCCCAGATGTGCTGTGATCCAATGAACTCCTGAGGGATCCCTGCAAACAGAACATTCTGTCACCAGTGCTTCACCCACTGCAGTGGCTGGAGCTGCTCTCACAGCACTGCTTGGATGCTGGCAGATAAACTGATTTAAAAACCTCACCTGGACAGAAATAGGTGATGGAAATGTAGATACAGAATTCTTCATTCATCAGGGATGATGTGCAACAGTATATTCGTGAGAGAGGCAGCAGCAAGGAGGAGAGAGAATTCTCACAGGAATGTTTTATCTGGGTGAACCATGAGTGCCCCAATATTACATCAAGGAGGAAAGAAAAAATTCCTGTGGGATTTTTATCTGGGCGAACTATGAGTGCCCCAATACTGCATCAAGGAGGAGAAAAAAATCCCCCAAGAAATTTTTTATCTGGGTGAACAATGTGAGCCCCAATATTACATCAAGGAGGAGAAAAAAAAATCCCCCAGGAATTTTTTATCTGGGTGAGCAATGAGAGTCCCAACATTACATCAAGGAGGAGAGAAAAATCCTGCAGGAATGTTTTATCTGGGTGAACCATGAGTGCCCCAACATTACATCAAGGAGGAGAGAGAATTCCCCCAGGAATTTTTTGTGTGGTGAACCATGAGAGCCTCAACATTACATCAAGGAGGAGAGAAAAAAATTCCTGGGGGATTTTTATCTGGGCGAACTTTGAGTGCCCCAATATTACATCAAGGAGGAGAGAGAATTCCCCCAGGAAATTTTTTATCTGGGTAAGCCATGAGTGCCCCAATATTACATCAAGGAGGAGAGAGAGTTCCCCCAGGAATTTTTTGTGTGGTGAACCATGAAGGCCCCAACATTACATCAAGGAGGAGAGAAAAAATTCCTGTGGGATTTTTATCTGGGTGAGCAATGAGTGCCCCAATATTACATCAAGGAGGACGAAAAAATCCCACAGGAATGTTTTATCTGGGTGAACCATGAGTGCCCCAACATTACATCAAGGAGGAGAGAGAATTCCCCCAGGAATTTTTT
>JAWWEX010000036.1:17733508-17744625 GCA_035583215.1 Arremon brunneinucha | reverse complement strand
TGAGCCACAATTCCAATGGGACTGCTGCCAACACCCTGACCCACAGGGTGTCAGGTTGGGTTCTGACTCTGTCAGTGCTGTTCTAGTGCACTGCATTGTTCATTTTATCCTTTGATTTTTTTCCTTTCCCTATTAAAGAACCGTTGTTTCCTGCTCCCATATTTTTGCCTGAGAGCCCCTTAATTTAAAATTTATAGCAATTCGGGGAGATGGGGAGGGTTTACATTCTCCATTTCAGGAGAGGCTTCTGCCTTCCTTAGCAGACTCCTGGCTTTCCAAACCAAGGCAACAAGGAATCCTGGGGGCTCTGACGGTCATTTCTGCCATGGGCAGGGACAGCTTCCACCAGAGCTCATCCAGCCTGCTCTGGAATGTTCCCAGAAATCAAAGCCTCTGCAGCCCCTGAGCAATCTGGTGTTACACCAACTTCATGAAAAGAAAAATTCTGGAACACTTCTGAGTTAGCCCAACCCACCCCAGGACAGCCCTGTTGTGTTTGGATGTCCCATTTCCTGCTAAAAACAGAAAATTACCAACATTAGGAGTAGAGATATCCTATTTTTAGGTCCCTATGGAAAAACACATCATCCTTTTAAAATCTTCCTGAGCATCACTCAGAGCTTAGACACAGGTGGAAGGTTTGGGTTGGTTTTTTCCTTCTGTGGTTTGCTCACACCGAATTGTGCTGTCCCTGAAGGGAGACACAGCTCAGAAAATGAGAGGGGTTTTCAGTGTAAACTCAAAACCAGGCAAGATTAGGCCTTGTCTGCCTGATTTTTTCATTTCTGCATTACAAGTGCCCAGTTATCTGCGGGTTTAGATAAAGATTTCCTGCAGCTCTTATCAGCCAGAGGCTGGCAGCACAGGGAGCCCTTGCAGAACACAAATATTGGTTTTGGGAGAGCACTTGGTGTTGTTGGGATCCTGTTGAACACTTCCAATTACAGCAGCTTCTTTTGAGAGGAGGAAACAGATTGGAGCCACCTCTTGTCCTTTTCTAACACTTCTTAAGTGAAAGCCTCCAAAACCTTGACTGACTGCATGGCGTAAAATTGAGATGCTCAGCTGATTCCTGCTTGCTGTCTGAAGCCCCCACCACCCTGTAATTTGAATTTTTTCTGCTGACAATTGTTCCTTCAGGCTCTTCTCGCTGCCTGAGCACTGACCTGGTTAAATGTCTGCATGTCTGAGCACACCCAACCATTGAAAATTGGCAACAAATCGTGAAAAATAGTAAATTAATAGTAAAGAGGTAGCAAAAGATGCTTAGCCAGTCTCCTTTCAGAAGATATGTAAATTTTGCTCAGGTAAAAAGATGTTTGAGCAGTGAAAGGTCACTTGTCTAATGACCCAAAATCTTTTGGTTTTTCACTTGTCTGAGCCAGTGTTTTGACCAGAGTGCCATCAGATTTTTGATACAATTTTATTTGTGTTGGTGCCTAAATTCCAGCTGTTATATGCAGTTTTCACTGACAGTACTTGAGTAAGTTTTCACTTTCAATACTTGAGGGGTTTCTTCCCTTCTCATAGTAAATAATCCAGTGGCCTCTGCCCACCACAAACCAGCCATTTCCCACAGTAAATTGAATAATATCTTCAAAGACTGATGCAGAGTGAGCCAATTATTCAACTAAATCCATCAATATCTAAAACAAGGAGATCCACACAATGTGTGTTCAGGAATAACTTCTGAAATCTTTGGGATCCAAATTCTTAAATTAAATCCATCAATATCTAACATGGAGATCCACATAATGTGTGTTCAGGAACAACTTTTGAGATCTTTGGGATCCAAATTCTTAAATTAAATCCATCAATATCAAATATGGAGATCCACATAATGTGTGCTCAGGAATAACTTTTGAAATTTTTGGATCCAAATTCTTTAATTAAATCCATCAACATCTAACATGGAGACCCACATAATGTGTGCTCAGGAATAACTTTTGAGATCTTTGGGAGTTTCTCAAGTAGGACAAAGCCCTCCTGCAGCCCAGCCTGAGCTGTGGCAGCAAGAACAACAATTGCTGACCAAGACATGAATTCACTGCAAAGTTTTCCCCAAAACTCTTTCTCTGACCTAGAAACAGCTCTGGCCTGATCAGTTGTTGCATTAAGTATCCAGTGGTTGTGAGGAAAATTATACACTGAACACCCTCTAACTATAGATTAGAGCAGTGTTGAAGCAGTTTTATTTCTGGAAATGTATAATCTTCTTACATCGACCTCGGGCCTTTGTGCAGAGGATTATTTGCACTGAGAGCTGGGGCTGGGACAGGTCTGCAAGGAGAGAGTGCTGAGGGTGCTGCCTGCTCCCAGATTGCCTCCCCAGTTGCTTGGTGACAGGTGCTGAGCTCCTGAGGGACTGGGAGCACTGGGATTGTGTGGCTGTGTCCTTGGGCAGCCTTTCTGGAGGCTTCCATAGTGAGGAAACCAAACCCCTCTTCTCTGGAAATGAGATATTTTATGTATTCCTTAATATTCTAATATTAATGTTATATATTCCTTAATATTTGGTTTCAGAGGATGCTGGTGCTTGTGAAGTTTGTTCTCTTGATGCCTTGTGCATCCATTCCCTGATGGAATAAGGAAAGGTTTGGGAACCTTGAGAAGGCTGCCCTAGAACAGAGGCTGGGCAGAATTCAAGAATAAAGCAGGGATTTATTAAAAGGATCTCCTAAATTAAATGGATGCACCTTGGGCAGCACAGGAGCCCAGCCAGGGCTGCACCCAGGATGAACCAAAATGGCCCCAAAATGCACGGCCGGGCACGGGGTTTCTCCCTGTGATCAGTTCTGCTCCATTTGCACCTTGCAGTTCATTGTCCCATTCCAGCTTTAGCCCAGGCAGTCCCATCCTGCTTGTTTTTCTCTCTCCAGCCCACGGTGTTTGTGCTCTTGGGCTGAGATTTGGATCATTTGTCCTTGGTGCCCAGCTGGAGCAGGAATTGTTTTGTCTCCCTGCTCTGTGCACATCCCCTAATACAAAGTTCAGACCCACACACTAAAGCAGCACAGAACCTGAAAATATAAAAGCCAAAACCTGAGACCTCACCCCCTCTCTGCCCATCACCTGGACTCACTCACACACGAGGCAAAGCTTTCCCAGCAGCAAACCTGGGCTGGGTTTCAGAAGAAAAGGAGCAAAATCTGATTTATTTCTGCCCTGAGCATGCTCCCCCTGCTCTGGGCATCATGTGGCTCCTTGTTTCCAAGGAAAAAACTCTGATGCTGAGCACATCCTCTCCTATCATGATCTGCAGGAGGGTTTGGGGATTTTTTCTTCCCCCTCTGAGAATTTTTTGAAGACATCAATCTGAAATAATTTGCCGCACTTGATTGGCGTTGATTTCTATTTACAAATATGTAATTCCTCCCACGAGTAGAGGAGATTATCCAAATCTACACTGAAATGAACTGCAGGAAATACACGGCACAGGCAAATTAATTTAATTATATTTGGGATGGGATTGCCACAGCTGACAAGGGAATGAAGATGTTACACAATTGGGATCCCTTGATGGGGCTTTTACTTTGGTTCTTTGGAGGCATACTTTGAATTATGGCTGATTTGTCATTAAAAAAAAAAAAAAAGAGAGATTGGCAGAGCAGCGATCATGTCTGGAGCACCTGGAAATAACTGAGGAAAACAAGGAGGAAATGGGGAAAAATGGGAACAAATCTGAAATTTTGGCACACCTGAGAGAAGTGATGCTTCTACCTATCTGTGGATTGGTAAAATAAAGACAAAATGGATTTACAGGAGCTACAGAAAACCCTTCAGTACAATGATAAGGGATTCCTGAAGGATTCTCCCTTCTTGTTACCACCCAAGACAGTTTTTCTGGCATCAAAGCTTGTTCAGAATGACTGGAAAGTTGCAGTAGCTGGGTTCCCAACTTAAATCCACATTCTAAATAATGGCCTGCAAGTTTTCACTTCTTTGTTTCTTTGTGTGAACAACACCAGCACCGAAAAAATGACATTATTAAATCCCCCACAGAGTACCAAATTAAACTCTAATTAAAGTGAAGAAATCCAATGAAACAGAAATAGGAAGTGCAAATAACCCTTATTAAATCTATAAATCCAAAATGATACCAATTCAGGTAATTTCTAATGTCTATTATTAGGAGTGTCTGTAAGAGGTATGCAGACATTAATTCTTTTTAATGAAAACAATACTCAGGAGATCACCAAAGCACCAAGAAAGGGGCCAAGCAGGCAGGAATTTTTCCAAAAACTGCAGAGATTTTAAGAGACTGAGCTGGTTCTGTTTGGATATTTAATGAAAAGAACATAATTTCCTCTGCCATGTTAAAAATCAAGCAAGACACTGCAGATTTTTTAGGGCTTTGCTGATATCTGCCAGGCCTAAAAGAGAATTTTGGAGGTTTTTTTGGAGATGCCATTGGGCTGCAAGTGCCTTGTGCCTTATCTCCAGTGGGAAAATTGATAACATGGCCAATATGAACTGTCCCCTATCAACAGTCAGGGAAAAAGAGAATTGGATCTGTGCTTTAGGAAGGGACATTTAAATGACAGGATTGAAGCAAGTAATTTAATCTAAACACACTTAATTTGTCATGCTGAGTAAAAAGAATCAGCATTGAAAAAAACAACTTACTCAAATCCTTCTATCCTGAGCAAAGAATCCCTGTGCAAGGCCATTGCCTGTTTTACAGCCCTTGTGATAAGTTACAAAATCTTGCCCAGTAAAACCTCTTTCTTTATTGTGTTCTATTCAAAAGCACAGAAATATTCACAGAAGGGAAAAAGCTCTGTGGAGGTTTCCAGACAAAAATATTACTCCAGCTTCAATCAACTGGTTTTACTGGAAGTTGGAAGTGAGCCTCAAAAAAAAGCTTTAGCAGTGAGGACCCCCTGAATTCAATTTAGCTGCAAAATATTTGGAATTTTCCTCATGAATGGAAATTAAAATTAAGAGCATTTTTTCAAGTTGAAACTGTCAACAGATTGTTCGATCAGACTCCAGATTAGAAAGTAAAAAGGTGGAATTTTGGTGGTTTTTACAGAAATTGAGGACATTTAAAGGCCAAACCCAAGGCCATGGTGAGTCCCACACTTTTCATTGATGACTCTGTTAGAAAGGGTAGAGTTGATGAGCTTTTACTCTGAATTCTTTCCTATGCAATTCTCTATTAAAATAGAATTAAAAGGAGCAGAATTACTATTTCCATTTATATCACACAAATGAAAATTTAATTGAAAGAGGAAAATTTTTATGCAGCAGCATGAAAAGCAGAAATCTTCAAAGTTTGAAACTCTTTTCCAGCTTTATTTTCTGCTTACAAATTCAGGAATTGATACTTGCAAGTTAAAACCTTGACAGGAAACCTCAGGGGGTTTGGGATAAATTGTTTCTACTCAAAATGTATTTTTTGGAGGGGAAATTTAAACATTTCTTTATCTGTCCATGCACAGTAAATTATTAAAAAAAATATTTTCTTTAGAAGGTCTCATGCATGGATGTAACACAGCGAAAAGAAAACTTGAGAAATTAAAACTCTCTTCCTCCTGGGACACACATTTTGTTTTGGCTTCCACTTTCTGACATCCAGTTGTATTTAAATTTAGAAGGAATAAAACACCATCCTGAGTATTGTAATCAAAATGTCCCTTATTCACCAACATGTAAAAAGCTGTTGCAAAAATCAACATTTTAAAACAGAGCATGTGATCTTAGAAGCTCTGATTGAACTTGTTAAATACTGATTAGCTCCTTTTTCAGTACTGAAGACAACAATTAGTCCAGGTTTACAATGTCATTGTTAGAAAATTAATTTTACTTTGGTTTTTAAAAAACCCTCTGTTAAAAATATTCTCCTGTTGAGTGTTATCCTGACAAAGCCTTGATCTATAGAACAGAAGAGCTGAACCTGGGTTAATTTTAAAGCACAGATTATGGACAAAACTGGCAAGAAAACAGTGCTGCAAAGCAATTTAATTTTCCCTTTAAAAATCCACATTTTTTGGGCATTGGTCTTGCCTGAAAGCTGCTAATCCATTTTCTCTGTGTGTTCAGTGCTATTTTCCTGAACATGAACGCATTAGAAAATAATTTACTTTTGGTCTCCCTTACAATATTTTCCTCTTTGTAAACATTTTAAACTTTTTTTAATGTATTTTCATGTATTCACTTTCATTTTAATGTATTATTCTACTTGTACCTTTCAAAGCTCAAAAAGCCCAACTCCTGATTTTGCAGACTTAAAAATGTTTCAAGATTTTTGTATCATCTAAATCTAAATTTAATTTAATTTAATCTGTAGATTTAAATCTGGATACCACCAGCTTCATTTGAAATGAAAGCTTTATGGGGAAAGCCCAAGAATATAAATCAATCTGTATTCCAAATAATCTTAGGAATGAATTAGAAGGGATTCAGACAGGAGGTTTTGCTTTGGGACCACTTCTGAAGCATCACTGGAGTCATTTATTGGAGTCAAGCTGAAGGGCGGTGCTTTTTCTGAGCCCTATGCTATGCCTTCAAACCCTAAATTATATTTTTAAAGTTTGGAAAAATTCTGCTTTTGACAGGAAATCCCCAGGAATCACAATGAGCAGACCTAGAATGTTCTCTTGACACCTGCAGAGTGCAGAGGCCAGGCTGCCAGGCAGACAGGAGAGCACAGAGCCCTGTGCTGGTGGCAATTAGCACCAATAATGAGGTGCCCAAAATTCCAGCAACACCTGGGCAGCACGGCTGCCTTCAGAGGTGTTATAGGGTGAAATAGTTTCACTTGGGAAGACTGCTAATTTATTTAGAAGCAGAAAGCTTTTCCCAGCCTATTCCCAGGCTGGGATTTGGTTGAATGCCTCTCATTAGGCTGTGTGATGGTCTAGGGTGACACTTGGTGGCTAATCCGAGCACTGAAATATCAATTGCAAGTCAGCTCTTGGGAGAATTCAGGAAGAAACTGATCTCAGCTCCTGACTAAAATCCTGAGCAGGCACGGGTGCAGCTTCTCAGGTTTTTGGGGTGTGTCATGTGGAGTGGTGAATGTCTGAGCTGCTGCTCTCAACTTGAACCTGTCAGAAATCCCTGAAACAAGGGAATGATCTCACTGAAGTGCCTTGAACAAGGACAGAAGAGTTTGGCCATGGGATAGAAAGGGAAAAATGACTGATGGAATTTCTTTGTCAGTGTCCTCTTGATGTCTCAGGTTTTGGCTTTTATAGTTTTCACATTCTGTGCTGCTTTAGTGTGTGGGTCTGGGTTTCACGTGAGGGCATCGTGAGCTCTGTGCACAGAGCAGGGAGACAAAACAATTCCTGCTCCAGCTGGGCACCAAGGACAAATGATCCCAAACTCAGCCCAAGAGCACAAACACCGTGAGCTGGAGAGAGAAAAACAAGCAGGGTGGGACTGCATGGGCTAAAGCTGGAATGGGACAATGAACTGCAAGATGCAAATGGAGTAGAACTTATAAAAATGTGAGATCTTGAGACCAAGCCCCCTTTTGCTTCCACCTTGGCGCCATCTGGGCAGAGCCATGGCTCAGCTCTGGTACTGCCAGGGCATGGCCTTTGAAGGCACCTCAATATCCTCTTTATTCACTTTGAAGGCTCTTAAATATCCACTTTATTCCCCTTAACTCCATCCAGCCTCTGCTCCAGCTCCTTGAGGCATCATTTTGGTGACCCAGATGGGACAGTGAGGCGTCTGGCAAACTCTTGGACCTGGCACTCCCAGAGAGGCCCAGCTGAGCTCCAGAGGCCCTTAAGGCATCGCCCTTTATCTGCCATCAGCTGACTTTTCCTGGGGGTGCTGGGGAACAAAGAGCAGGGAATGCTCCCAGTCCCTCACCTTGACATCTCTGCTGCTGGCCTGGAGCTCAGTTTGGTGTCCTGGCTCAGCTTGGTGTCCTGGCTCACCATAGTTTGGTTCCCTGGCTCACTTTGGTTTCCTGGTTCCACCCTCCCCTCCTCTTGCCCCATCCCTGCTCCTGGCTCACCCAGCCACCTGGACCTGCAGTTTATTGTGCAGATAACACCAAACCTCCCCATTCCCATGGATTTTCCTTCATCCCTGCAGCTCATGGCTGGCCTCACACAACTTTGGGGACAGCTGATTTCAGCTCATACAGCTTGAGGGGAATGTAGCTCAGAATTGCACAGATTTCAGCACAGCTTCACCAGTTCTACCCTCAGCAATCCAAAGTCACCAACTTGTGAATTTATGCAACAAAAAATCACTTTGCAGGAGTTAGTGCTGGGTGCAGCCATAACTTTTAATACTGCAAACACACCAGTTCCTGTGGAAATTTTCCAGCATGCACCCAGCTGGGAAAAACAGTCCCACAGTGTAGCACCTTCCATATGAGGGGCTCAGCCTGACAGAAACCACCCCTCTGAATTGCACTACCATGCTTTGAGAGCATCCTTTGCTGTCCTTCAGCTGCAGCTCCATTTGCAGGTGTAGGATTTAGGGTAAAAAAGAGTTTGAGGCTGTTGCAATGTGCAGGCCTCATCTATTGCAGCAATGAGTAAGGGCTTTCATCATTAGTTCAAGCATTTTTGGATAATCTCTACATGATTAGATTAGATTAGATTAGATTAGATTAGATTAGATTAGATTAGATTAGATTAGATTAGATTAGATGAGTACATTTGCAGGTACTCACCTGTAGGATTTAGGTAGAAAAGAGTTTGAGGCTGTTGCAATGTGCAGGCCTCCTCTATTGCAGCAATGAGTAATGGATTTCATAATTTGTTCAAGCATTTTTGGACAACCTGTACATAATTAGAACCTGCTTTTCTCTTGATTTGAACTGAGAGTGAGGCTGTTTTAGCAGTGTTTACACTGAAATTTCTCATCCCAGTTTGCAGCAGGGTTTCCCTCAGAGCTGAAGTGAGTCTGGCTGGATTCAGAGAGCATCCTAAAGCAGATTTATGTCCTTGGCTGCTCCGCTCATACTGAAACCCACAGCAGGAATAAATCTCATTGTGCTTCTGGGAGAGGTCCTCCTTTGGTGTCCTTTCACAGTTCCAGCCTTTGCCACAGCCACTGGTGCAGTTTGGGGTCACAATTCCCAGTTTCATGTTTTAAATCCATCCATCCCTCCTACAGAGCCCTGGAGGTTTTGCTGTGTAATTCTCACCTGAGACATCTCAGATTTCAGCCCCTTCCTCAGCTACCCCTGGAATCTCCATCCCAAGAGATCACTTTGACAGCAGAAATGTCCTTTCCCAAACAATTTCTTTGTTCAAAGGGAATTTCTGGTTACTTCCCTAGACACTTTTCCTTGCATGTATTACATAGTGCAAACCAACCTGACAATTTTGGTTTTCCCTCACTTGAATTTTAACACTAACCTGTTAATTTCCCTAAATTCCTTCATGGACTGTATCACTGTTGAGACATGAGTGCCCCAGTGAGTTTTCCGCTGGCAGGATGCTGCAGTGTCCCTCTGTTCCCTTGCCACAAAGGTTTCAGCAAACAGAGCAGCCTGATTGCCTCCTCCAAGGTGTGAAATCACAGCAAAGCTGGTTTTATCTGCATAAATTGTGGGTGGATTTGAAAGTCTGCATTTAAAAGTGTGATAAGAAAATACAATTAAAAGATCAGAAGGGATTTAATCTGTTTAAATGATTAGAAATTCATTCAGACCTGCTGGGAGGTGCTGCTCCCCTGCTTGAAAAGGGCTCAGCAGAGCTCCCAGTCTGAGTTTAGCCCTGCATTTATCAAATATGTGAAGAATTGAGTTCTTGTACCTGGGGCACAGAGCTCTGATTGTAAAACCCAATTTCCAGATTGAATTCCTGCACACTCTGCAATCCCATAAAGAATTCTCATTTTCAGCTCCCCAAACCCCTGAGTCCACCCTCCCTGTTAAGCTCTGTGTTCTTGTGTCCTTTGCCTGTGAGTTCAGCAGGGAGGTGACAGAATTCCCACTGTGCAGTGGGATTTGTGACAGAATTGCCCCTCTGGAGTGGGATTTGTGATGTGTGGGATGTTCATCTGTGCTTCCAGCAGATCCTGCACAATGCTGGGAATTCCACACAGGAGCTGCTGGGTCTGAAACAGCCTCTTCTTTCAGCTCAGTGGGAAAATAAAAATCATTGGATGAACTTTTTCTTGTTTGCTGTCCTTAACCTGAATTATTTAATTCAGCCTTGTGAGGAAAAGTTTTAAGCATTATTTCTTATAGATTTAAAATTATATTACTCAGTCATTAGACTATCATCAACCTTTTCTGCAGCCACATTGAAGCCACAAGTGGAAAAGAAGAAGCCTCAAAAAGAAACCAAATCAAAGAATTTGGATCTCCCTGTGCATTGCTTTGGGGTTTTTTTAAAAAAAACTCCTGAATAAGACCATAATCTACTGATATGATTTTTGCTTGTCCTACTTTGATAAACCAAAATCAAAATTCCACCCACAGCAGTTAAAAAAAACCCAAAAAATAAAACACCAAAAAAACCCAAAAAAAAACCAAACCACCCCAACAAAAAAAAAAGGTAAAATAAAAAGAAGGAAAACTGATCAGAAAGCAAAAGCAAGTCTTAGAAGCAGCTCTTCCTTTTGATCAGAATAACTTCACATGGAAGAGACTGCTTCAAAGCCCAGCAGTTTTCTGGGAGTTATTGAAGCTTGAGGAGAGTGTTTCAAGTGATAATCTGCTCTTTTGGTGCTGTGGACTGCACAAAATGGCCCTAATGAGATTCAGTTCTAATGTCACAGGTCCTTCATAGCTGCATTTTAATCTCTGCTCAGGGCACCCAGGATGGCTGAATGAACAGCATTGCTATTCTACAGAAATAAAAATTCCATTTGAAGATGAGCTTGAGATAATTTGTGCATTTCTGCTCCACACAGGAGTGCTGCTGTGGGGGAAGGAGCACGAATGGGATGTCAGGGTCCTCATTAACCCCTCACAGGGACACACAGGGGTGGCACTTTGGTGACAGAGCTGTGCAGTATGGGCAGGAGTGGTGGGGAATTGAGTGATGCCTTAGCATTTTAGCTTTTTTAAAATATATATTTGTACTCCTGCATTTCTTTAGTGTGTAACTTCAAACCCCACACCCAGTGTCAGCTGCAGCTTTCCCATTTTGGGCACACACAACAATTCCTCTCCAGGCCTGGCAATC
>JAWWEX010000036.1:17711478-17726319 GCA_035583215.1 Arremon brunneinucha | reverse complement strand
CTTTGGGCTCAGGGCCTGAGCACTGGAATGAGAATTCCCTCTTTTTCCCTAGATCTTCAGTGGCAGGATGAGTCCTGCACTGAATTCCCCAATTCTGATTCTCCTAGCTGAGAGTCCTGATGCGCTCCCCAATTCTAAAAATTCAAAGTTCATTTTTCTCACTCTGACAGAGGGAGAAAGAGCTGAAAAACAAACAGTGTAAGTGCAGAGCTGTCATGAATGACAGGAAAAGCCTTAGAGAGCTGTTGTTCTTAGGGCCAAGATTAACACGTTGTTCCCTAAGCAAATTCACTTCATGGTTTGGCTCTCCTGAGCACCCCCTGCAGCCGTTTCAAATTATCTGACAGCCACTCACCTCATACCTGGCCTGCCTGGCTAACTCCTATAGCAACAATATTTTATGAGCACAACTGCATCAATCTAAGCTGGAAAAAAAAAGGGGAAGGAACTTTGGGCTCAGGGCCTGAGCACTGGAATGAGAATTCCCTCTTTTTCCCTAGATCTTCAGTGGCAGGATGAGTCCTGAACTGAACTCCCCAATTTTGATTCTCCTAGCTGAGAGTCCTGATGAACTCCCCAATTCTAAAAATTCAATTTTCTCACTCTGACAGAGGGAGAAAGAGCTGAAAAAAATCAGTGTAAGTGCAGAGTTGTCATGACTGACAGGAAAATCCTTAGAGAGCTGCTGTTCTTAGGGCCAGGATTAAGATTGCTGTTCCCTAAGCAAATTGACTCCATGGTTTGGCTCTCCTGAGCACTCCCTGCAGCTCTCCCAGCAGCATTCCCACCTCCAGGCTGCCCAGCCCAGGCAGGAATGAAACCCTGGGGGCTGCTCAGCCCCTGGGCAAGGAGAGCAAAGCGTGCCTGGGGAGCAGGGTCCTCTCTGCCAGTCTGGATTTGCATCCATCCAAACATCCCAGCAGGAATCCAGAGCTGCACCTCGGGAGTTCAGGTGAGAATAAAGAAAGCTGTTACATTCAGACCATTATTGTTCATGCTGCTTTGTGAATTTATTTCTTTAAATTTTCCACTTGTGCTCCTGCCAAGAGAGATCTATTAGACAGAAAGCAGCAAGAGTAAATCTTTATCATTTTGTTTCAAACTATAAAATAATTTACATCACATATTTTACTTACTTTTGTCTTTTTTGTTTGTTTTTTTTTTGAAACCACAAACATTCCAGCATCACACTGTAGGAATAAGAATAACAATAGAAAGCATAACCTTTTGCATAGTATTAAATGAACAGACAGAGTAAGTTCTTTATTTACAATTATTGTCTAGATAAAAAAATTCATAAAAACAGATGAATGAACATATATTAATAACCCCTAGTGGGATGGATTGCCAATGTACCACTGTATTGTTGTCCACAAATCTCATGCTGCTAAGTACAGTACGTAGAGAGCGAGCATTTATATATTGCAGGGAATTTTAACAAACTGATCATTTTGGTTTTTGATCCATTGTTCCCATCACAGAGAGGTCAAGCAATAAAAGAAAGGAATTGTGATGCACGACTTGTAGTTGAAAGGTCATAGCTATTCTGCTTTAAAAAAAAAAAAAAGTCTATCATTTATCATATACATAAAGCACAGTCTCTGCTCACAAAAGCCCAAGTTTTCTATGCATCTCAGTTTATATATGTTTTACTATATATACACAGAATGCAGTGTTCATTTTCTTATAACAGTTTTCAAGTCTGCGAATGGTACCTTAGGGAGGGGTACTCCTACAGGAAAAAATTCCAAAATAATTAAAAAAAAAAAAACCAAAAACGGAACCGAGAAAAAACATGAAGAGTGTTGGGAAACAAAAAGGCAAACAGTCAGTGTGTTAAGATGCTGAAAAGAAACTGTTCCAGTATTAATAGCTTCTGTAGATGTTCAAGTCCAAAGCTAGAGGCTTCCCTGTAAATACAGATACCACTTTTGTCTTCTGGCCCCAGGGAGCCCATGGGTGGTGGAGTCCCCATGACAGAGCACCTTCCTGCCTGGGCTGGGGCACAGCTGGGGCTGCTGCAGGTGCCACCGCTGCCCCGGGCACCCTGCCTGCCCCTGGGGCTGCTGCAGGTGCCACCGCTGCCCCGGGCACCCTGCAGGTGCCACCCTGGGGCTGGGCACCAGCACAGCCAGCAGAGCTCCCAGCCCCGAGTCCCGCAGCCGGCGAGGGAAGCTGCTCAGAGCTTTACCTGGCTGAGGGTCCTGATGCACCCTGAAAACATCAGTCTGCAGTTTGGCCATGAGTCTAAGCTTGGTTTGGAGAGTTCTGGCTTGGTTAAAAGCTGCTGGGACTGCAGAGATGCGCCACTGTTATGGAGCCAACCAGAAAAAACACCTTAACAACTCAACGGATCGAGATGGTTGGAGGGTGGTTTTGTTCCAACAACGCCTGGCATAATCGATTGTGGAATTCCAAATGTCTTTTTGCACTGTACAGTTATGGAAAAAATCATATGCTGAAAAGTCTCCAAGCAAACTTTATATTAAATACAAAAATTAGTTATGAAAAATCTGTGATCCACAAAGTGCTTAGCATTCAAGTGGTTGACATAGCAATTGTATAAGCTCATAATTTTTTACGTTTCTAGGGCTGTTACCATCTTGAAAAATGTTTTTCGCCTTCCATACTGCAGGTTTTCAAAGCAGCTTTCTTGGGAGAAAGCTGAAGGTAAAATAATGTTATTACTGTGTTACTGCAGGAACACAAGCTTGATTTAAAAAAAATCACACAAAGCACATCTCAATACACAATTAATAAAGATTTGTTCAGTCCTAATAGTGCAGAAATTATATTTTTCTTTAAAAAAAAATCAAAGCAACAACCTACAGTGATTTTCATCCAAAATGCCAACAGCCCATACTTTGCAAATAATAAGGAAATAAATGCCTAAAGTACTAATTGAAAAGGATTAACACAGTATATCACAAGATTTCAACATTTCTTTTATGTCCATATAGACAAACCAAATATAACTTATTTAAAATTATAAACTCATTTAATGTCTCTCTAAAAATAGTTTCCGAAGCCATTGCTGTATGTCTGAAGAATGAAATAGCCTCCATTATTGTATGTTGCACCAAAAGGAGTTCAAGCAGATCATCAGAGGGAAGGAAGGAAAAAAAAAAAGGAGAGAACCTGATCATTTTGATTTTTATTTGAAACAAAGGAAGCCTGGTTTACCTCCCTGTATATAGGATCACAATGCTACATCCAATGTGTTATATTTTGGCTTCTTTTGTTATTTACTAGCAGTATCTACATTATTAACAACAAAAAAAAAAAAAGACCAAAAAATAAAAACCCAAAAAGGAAATCAGGCAGAAATCAGAGCACGGTTGTAATAAAATATCCAGGGTGCGAGAGTACAGACATTTTCAATGAGCTGAGCTGAGCCATTTTTATACTACTTCGGCAGGAAGTGCTTTCTTAACCCTACAAATAGTTAAGGATATTATCTACAGGTTTGTAAACAAATTACATTCTTTTTTAGGACATAAATAAGTTAAAATAGTCAGAGCAATTTGAGCAGAAACAAGGCAACATGCCAACAAAGAAACTTTATATATATATAACTATATATATATAGATAGATATATACATATATATAATTAATTATCTATATACTTATATGTATATATCTCTATATATAGTCTCATAAATGTTTAAGTTCCTCTGTCCAACTGGTGCAAATCTACTGTGCAAGTTAAGCTTTGCAACTTCAAAAAAGTTATTTAAATTAATCTATACAATTGAGTCCATGCCACACAAGCATTTCAAAAACTCACAGACCAGTGAATTGGATAAATAGCCTCAGAAAGAAGTCCTCTGCAGTTCCTGCTTAAGGAGGAAAAAAACAACAAAAAAAAAGAACCAAAAAGGAAATAAAAACAAACAAAAAGAGAGAAAGAAGGGCCAGCAGTGTACAGTACATTCATGCAGGAGGATTTTTTTTTGTTTTTGTTTTTCTGAAAGGGAACGGGGGGTATGTAAATCAGCCATTCATTCTTTCCCCAAAACCATTGTGATCAACAATTCATTCACTTGTCTCAGAGTGAATAAGAGTTCAAACAGCTTTTCAGCCAGCAATGTTTTTAATATATATATTTATATATCTCGGTTGCTGTGGGGTTTCTTATTTTATTTTACTTTAACTCTTTAGTATTTCTTTTTTTTGTTTGTTTTCCTTTTTGCAGTGACCTTTTCAGCTAAAGTGATGTCTCCAGGCTATGTATTGGGCTTCCTGGACTAGAAGAGGTAGCTGATTTACTTGTATCAGTTGTAAGATTGATTCCACTGTCGATAGCACTGTTGTTCTTGTTCAGCGAGGACGGTGGACTCGAGTTTTTCTTGAGAGCAGGGTCTTCTTCTAGGTCTGTGTCATCAATGAGTGGGATGTGGGGCTGGGAATCTTCTATCCTAAATTCAGGATGAGTCATAAAGTTGTGAATAGAGGTTCTAGATTCTGGTTTTTCTAAACCTTCATAGAGAGAGCTACGGAATGCCTTCACGACGCGGATCTGGGGGGAGAAAAGGAAAGGGCTGTCAGAGGGCACCTCCCCAGGGCACAGCAGGGCAGAGAACACTTGGTGAAAAATGTAGCACATGGTTAGGGCAGTGCAGGCAGCTGGAGTCCAAAGTCTCTGGATGTTATATGCATAAACGAGTGGCTCAGTTATGTGCATTTTGAATGTCTGTACCAACTGCAATATTAAAATAAACCAAGGTTTAAAGCCATCAAAGAACTGATGGGGAGGAGTGGTTAAAGAAAGCCAAGGTCCACTCGTGTGGTACATCCCTAGTAAAAGACAAGCCATGTTAATTGTAATGCAAATGTCAAACCATGCATGTTGATAGATTTTTTTTTTTGTTTTTGCAGTGAGTAAGTAGAAAGGCTTTTTTTAAATTAAAAAGTCTCTTTTGTATTGTTGTTAAAAAAACCATTACACATAACATATCACACTTCACAAACAGAAAAGCACGGAACACGGACACGGTTGGATGGGTATGTATGAGACACACACAGGAGCCAAGTGTAAAAACTAGAATATCAATGTTTTAAAGCAAAATCTAAATGGATGCAGCCAAGAGCACAAAAAGCCAAGCAGACAAAGTACTAAGCGCAATCATGCTACCACAGGGGGGGAAAAAAAAAAATCACAGTTACCACATGAACAGAGATAACTTGCACACAACAACTACACTTGGAAGCCTGGATAATGTGAACATAGTATCGTTGAACCAACTTTTATTTGTCCTTCATGCAGATGTGAGGTAAACACTCGAGTATAGACCCACTGTTCTAGCCATTCAGCTTGTTAATAAATAGAAGAACATGTAATAAAATGATGGGTTGGTTGTTGGGTTGAATTGAGTCCCATTGTTAACAGCGAGCTGTTTGGATTTGGTGTCTCAGTCGTGCAGTTAAATGCTGAAAGCCACATGATTTATGCCATTTATGCAGTCTTTAAAGCAGGTCAGTGACCTGGGCCAGGGGCCACCTAATGCCAGAAAGCACCTGGCAGGAAGAACAGAGGTGAAAATCAACTCAAGACTCAGCCCAGCGATTCTCAGGGATGGTGCCCACCGTTTTCCCAGTAGGAAATGGGAGGAGCAGAGCGAGGAGTGGGGATGCTACATCCTCTGTGGGTGGGCAAAGGGAGGGATGCTCTCTAGTCCCAGGGACCTAGCAGTTCTCAAAAGAAGTGAAGGGTTGTGCTGGGTTACTGCTGAAAAAAACAGAACTTTTTGGAAGGGGGTGGAGGGGCAGAGAGGAAAAAACAGAATGGCAAAACGTGATCTGTTGGCAAATGTTTCATGACTAAGTATGAGTTCTATCCCTCTACTTCCATGTAGTCCATGAGCAAACCTTGAGCATTTCTCAGGGGGGAGACTAAAACACAGGCAGAGGCAGAAAAGGTGCAAGCAGGTACTGTGAAAGCTTCTCCACACACGTTTGAAATGGTTTGGTGGTTGGCATGTGGATCTTTTTACATGTAAATATGCTGCACATTGTTGGTTGGCCTGACACACCACTGCTTTGGAAAGCTTAAATTCCTCTTTGCTTTGGCAGACTGCACTTCAGTAATGGCACAGGGCCACAGGGGTCCAGCTGGGGGGTCCAGCTGATCCCATCCATGCTTGGAGCTGGCCAAGCTGTACAGAATTTCAGCACATTTGAGCAGGAGGCTGACTTGGTTTGGTTTTGGTGTTTTTCTCTTTGATCTCGGTTCTTTTTTATGCTCTCTAAATTTGGATATTTGTCATCTTTTAAAACCTTAACAGCTGAAGTCCTGCCATGTTCAGATCATTGGGTCAGCCCAAATGCTCTCCCTTCCCTTCACAGATGCATTTGGTAACAGCAGGGCACAGTACAAAAAGTAGTTCAGGTGGCTGTTTGTGCTCCAGGTAAGAGATTTGAGCGGCACAGAACGGCTCAGCCAGACCTTGGGGTGGGAGAACATGTTAGGTTGGCAGAGGTGCAAGAGGGATTGTCTTGGACCAAAAAAATATCAACAAATAAATTTCAAATCAGTTTCCCCCACTGCAATCACACAGTGAACCTAAGAGAGCTCCTGGAATTAAAAACCAGGAGTTTCTGAGAGCTGAATCTGAGCTGTGTGAGGGCTCTGCAGATCAACTGAGTGGGGTAAGAGATTCCTCTGCCTTGCTAAAGCCAGAAAAGGTGACAAATCCCTTCACTACCTGTACCCTTCTAATTTGTCTTTTAAAGTGCAGAGTAATTAGTCTAAATGAGTTAAAAAATGGTATGGCTGTTGAGGCAGCCTTAAAACCACATTCCCATATTGCCCTAGTTTAAATCAGGAAACTTTTGTGGGTACTTTATAGAATGGGCTGATGAGGTGACATTTCTGCAAACCTCCCCATTCTTTCTGCTTTCTAAACACAAATACCAGCCACCTCTTCAGCTGCAGCTGGATGCTAGAGGTTATCAATCAACAAGATAATTCTGTTATCTTGGGAACAGCCACTCCCCATGGCACAGACTTAGGTTCTATTTGCCAGCTGGATCTTTATGGTGAAGGTAAATTTTTACTTAAATAAAAGGGTTTGATATTATCCTGAACAGATCCAGCAGAATCCAAAGAAAGGAAAGCTTTTCTTCATCACACAAACTGTATTTAAGTCTGCAAGATTTAGCAGGGCAGGAACTCATGTCAATTTGTGAGCTCCACGTCCCACAGTGGGAAAAGCATCTGTATTGCTTTAATATCAACATTTGGCATCTCTTTTGGATTTAATTCCATAGTCAATCCAGGGCAAACTGCAGATTCCAGCTGTGTTTGACAGGCAGCTCTACAAACATGCCTGCCATGACCTGGATTTGGTCTCTGCAATTAATTAATTAATGAGCCATTGCAGGGGAGCAATAATGACTTTGAGCTGCATGGTCTGAAGATAGAACTGCAGCCTCTCACTTTGGGTGAAGGTGTGTGCCAAAATTTTTGGCCTGGACTGTTCAGGTCTTGCAAGAACATTGAGATGTTTCTAGAATGGCTTCTGCTTGTTCACACTGGTTTGCACTGGAAATATTAGCTCATAACTGCTTCAGCTCTGCTGACACCTGAGGTAATTCACATTCTGAAGGCAATGGTAATGGAAGGGCCAAACTGGGTGAGTCCCAAAATCTGACCAAATAAATCAAATCAGATTTCCAAAGAGTTTTCTTCACAAGGGAGCTGTAGAAACCCATAACTTCACTTAAAATCTCTCTGCAGAGATGTATATTAGTTTTCCATTGATTTTTCATTTTAGAAGAAACTCCCTCCTCAACCTAAAATTTTACATACTGAGCTTGGCATCCAGAAGAAAACAATTTTTTTTTAATGTCACACATGATTCAGTGACAGAATATCTGCATTGCAATAAAATTCAAAATCTCCTTCAAAGCCTGTCCCCCAATGGATCAAATTATTGCTTGCAGGGACAAAACTTAGTGAAACCAAAGGTAGAGGGTTTGTTGCATATAAAGATGGCATTTTATGTCTCTACCATAATACTACAATATTTCATCTATCTATTATAGCTGATCCAACTCCCAGATTTAAAAATATTAATTACCCAGAGTTACATGGCCCAACAGCAACAAATTCTTTTATACATGCTTAAATTCAAGACTTGAGGTAATATCTGGTGTAAAAGTGTTTGGGGGCTCTGCTGAAACAAAGCCCAGCCAGTTTTGGTGTTTTTTGAAGATAAAATAAAGCAGATGAACTTGGGATGCTGTTATGGCTGTAAAAGCATGGAAAAGCAGGGACATCCATGATGGATAGAACCTGGGAAGTGTTGGTTTAGTATGAACTATGTAGAGTTCATGTAATGGTGTTTCTTTATGAGACTGACAATGCCAAGGGAAGACAAACAGTGAGATACAGCTCCCTTTTCTCACAGTAATGGAGACAACAGAAAAAAATGAACTGCTTTTAACAAAAGACTGCGGGGACAACACTTCAGGACATTTTTGACATTGCTATAAGTTTCCACTTCTTTCTTCTCTGGAGCTGTAACAGAAAAAAACTCTTCAGCTTCATCCCACCTTGAAAGTCAGATTTATTATACTGCATCAGGCAAGAAAAAAAAAAAAAAACAAAAACAAAACCAAAAAAGAAATAGAATTTTAGATACTACATTTTTTTTTTCCCATCAGAAGAAAAAGGTGATATTCAGAATGTCAGTCCTAAGTACAACCATCTAGGCAAAATCTGCAAAGCCTGGTGAGCACCAAGAGCTGTGTTCTGGTTGGTAGTGTGTGGGCTTATACTCGAATGTTTACCTGGCTTCATCTAAGCCAAGTATCTGGAGTTTGGTTCACATTCATTTCAGGCTCAAGGTTAAAGACTCACAACCTCTTTTTATTTCACTCTCTCCTGCTGAACCCTTTTGTCCAATGTTCTCTAGCCCTCTGGGAAAACAAACACATTTAATATTCAGACAGTAGAGAGTAGGGCACTGCAACAGCAAATAAATTCAATACTGAAAGGTCAGTAAGGTGATTAGTATAAAATTGTAAACAAGAGGTCAATTTTGCAAAGAGATGCCAACTCTTAGGTGTAACTGAGACTATTCTAGGTCAGGACTGAACTGTACAAAGGTAAAGGAGATTGATCAAGGACTATTGCATATGGAAAGCTTTGAAAGAGAAAACATCCTCTGTATATTGGGATTTCTTTTTGAATCCTCCCAGTTTTAGGTGAGTAAAATCAGAATAGGTCTCCACAGGAGATGCTGCTTGAATTGGGGTCACCTGTAAATGTTGTGCCTCATATATTCTGGGGAATAGGATGCAGGAGTTGAGCAAATTCAAATATAAAGTTAAAAAAACCATGTACAAAACTTAGAAATTCTAGTTTTCTGCTTTAATGAGTGAAACAGATGCATAACATTATCTGTGCTCTCTTCCCACATAAAGATGCAGCAAATCCTGCAAGTGCTGCTCAAAATTCAAACCACGGGCAGCAAGGAAAGCAGAGCACCCACACAGGCCTGGTTCTCATTTCCAAAATTGCTGAATTCCACTGTATTTTAGAGCAAAAAGCAGAGCTCTGTGCAGGGCGTCCACTTCTCCACAGCAGGATTGCTGCAAAATTATGGAGATGGACATTTTTGTATCAGATTTAAATAAATCACACAAGCCTTTAAAATAATCTGTTTGTGCTTTAGGATCTAACCCTTCCTGCCATGGCACATCTCCACTTGAGAGCTTGGGTTTATATTTAGGCTCTAAATCTGCTTAATTATCCTTCAGGGAGGAGATCCAGGAGTTGATTTTGACTTTTTTGCATATCCCAGAAGGGTTTTGTCAAACCTTGGTCACAGCCAGTGGGAAGTCCTAGGCTTTAGCATGGAACCCCAGTCTCTGGTTCAATGGTGCAACTTTTAGAAACATAATTTTAGCTGTGGGTTTGATTGAAGTTCTGCTTGTTCCATTTCCTCCTGTGATGGTTAAACCTTCCTGTACAGAAATTGCCCACTGGGCTTGGTCTGTGATCTGAATGTAAATTGATACTGGAGCAGCAATCTTTGCCTCAACGTTTATTAAAATAGATGATTTCTTTAAAAGAAATGAGTTGCCATTTTTCTTCATGAAAAAATTACTTCCAAACAAGACTTTACCTCAAGTTTTAACTCTGAATTCTGAATTGTTTTCCTTCATAGAAAATTAAATATGTAAGAAATATAAAAGCTCTTCATACACAACAGCTTGCAAACAGTTAAATGGACTCTTTAAGATGCTCTCTGGGTAAATGGGCTGTGAGAGCCACTGGAGCTGAGCTTGCTGAGTGCCTCACGTGGCATTTGAAGATGCTGGTGGCCTCAGCAAAGCCCTGGGTGACACCTCCATCTTTGCCTCAACATTTATTAAAATAGATTATTTCTTTAAAAGAAATTAGTTCCTGTTTTTTCCTCATGAAAAAACTCCATCCAAACAAGACTTTACCTCAAGTTTTAACTCTGAATTCCGAATTATTTCCTGTCCATGACAGTTCCTGCCCTCGTGCCACCCCAGCAAATGCTGAGTGTCCAACACAGGACACGTTCCTGGCACATCTCAGAACCATTCTTTGACTGAAAAGGAATGGGAAAGGTTCTCTTGCCCAGCAAGTGAAGCCCCAATTCTGGAGGCTGTGGCCCCTCCAAGGGAGGCAGAGCACAAATCCAGCCTTAAGCGTGCTGTGCTCTGCTCCTGCAGGAAGACACTTCTTAAAAACCAACCAATCAACCAGACAGAAAAATAAGCCAAAAACCTTCTGAGATTTGTATACAAACACCTCTGAGAGCATTTTGTGGTTGATTGGCGAGGTTTTAAGTGCTGCTATAAAATTTGGAGTCCTGACTCTGTGTTTTCTCCTGTCTCACCATACAAGTTGGTCATTTAAGGCCACTGCTGCTGGGGTTCATGTAGTAAAAAGTTTCAAGTGATTGATTTAAATATTCACTTCTAAAAACCTCTGACAAGACAGTTCTCATCAGAACCAAGAAAAAAGGAACTCTGGGAGGTCTCTTTTGCTGGGGTTTGGTTTGGTGTGTTTGTTGTTTCCCCAGTGCTTCCTAAACTTAAAAATTAGAATGTTTTCTGAAAGAAATGAGAGATTTGTTTCAGGGACCTGCAGTTCCTGATTAATTCCACTTGGGAAGAGTATGAGCTCCATATGAGAATGAGGGGAAGAGCAAGTACAAAGGAATATTAAATGTGTGTCTGTCTTGGGAAATCTGAAACTGTGCTCCTTTGCAGGGGTTACCTATTGCTACCATGAACATCTGAGAACCACGAATACACAGAGTAGGATAAAGACTTGTTTACTTTGTGTACAGTTAGATATTCTCACCCTCTACCTAACTAAAAAATCTAGTGGTAAAGACTTTAATCACATACTCAGTTTTAAGCACAAGATAATTTTTGGTGTTACTAATTCTGAGCTTCAAAAGGAAAAAAAAAAGATGTTTCACTGGCCCAAGGTTCTGGGTTTTTTTCCCCCAAATAAAACAAAGAAAAAAATGTATAAAAAACACAAATCCACCAAAGTTGTACCTGAACCCAGCCTTAACTCTGCAGTGGCAGAGCTTTCAAATGATGGAAATTTGTGTGTGTAAATCTGTGTCTGAGAAGATCTGAGACCACCTTGCTTAACTTCCCCATATTTTCATTTTCAGTAGTTTAAAGGTTTGCATATTAAACAGGTGCACATATTTAGTGTGCATTTAAATGAGTTTCATCATTTTATCAGAATAAACAAAATGCCAGGTTTTAATTTGCAGGAATTTTTGCTCTTTTTAAAGCTGCAATGTCTTTCAAACAAGATAAGAGACTCACAGACCTCACTGTCATCCATTAATGGTGACATCCAGAAATTTGTAATTTGTTATTACAAATAACACCCTGATGGCTCACTAGGGAAAGTTTAATATTGTATTAAATATTCCCTTGTATAAACTGCTTTTAATTAAGGGATTCCACAACTCTGAATGGGCCATATTTGTAAATAGCTGCTAATTACATGTAATAACTTGCTGACCTGTTTCACAAACCACTCTAGGGGTGGATGCATTCCACAGGCAGATTTCTCTTTAAGCAAGCACTAAGCTTTGAATCAAACATGAATTTGCCCAAAAATACTAGAAAAACATTCCATTAAAAAAAAATTTTACTATAAACCTGCAGCAGATTGGCAAGGTGTCACAATGAACTTTATATTAAAAATTAGTAAGACAATTAGTAAAGAACTGCATAAATGCTCTGTTAAATTAGACTGACATATCAATACAGCATCATGTGATTCCTATTTTTTTAATTCAGCATTTATTGATATCAGACCCTCTCCACTTTGGGCTCTCAAAATGCCACCTGAAATATCCCAATTGTTGCACCATCCTGAGCAAGTTTCAAGAACTAGACCCTGTTTCCTTCCTATACTCTCAAGGTTTTCCCTTGATACTCCTCATAATATATTTACATATATTTTTAACAATCCTGAAGACTGGGAAAGGCTTCAAAATCAGAAGTACAATTTTCCCATTATTCCATTTGACCCCATAGGAAGAAGAAAATGGGGTTTGAGCTGTCCTGAGGAAATCAGCCAGTCCTGTGTGCCCACACACAAAGCTGGAGAGCAGCCCTAGGTGAGCATTTTGCAACTGGGATTTCCTCAAATAATGCCAATTCACAAAACCATCCCCCCTTTCTGTGAAATTTGTATTGGGAAAAGTTTTCCATAGTTCTTGAATTTGAGCAACCCACTGTAAATACCCCATTTAAAAATAAAACATTGGAGGTTTTACTTGATGGGGTTTTTTCACTGCCATTCATAAATTTATGTCTTTGTATGAATAAATCAAAACTGTCCCTAAGTGTTACAATTTCTGATTTAATACCAGCAGACATTCTGCTGTGGTAATAAAACACCAACAGTCCAGAATAAGCACTTTAAAATCCCAATCTCTAATTGCCCTCTGCCATAGAGATCCTTATCTCTGGGAAGTTTAACAAATCAATCTCTGGCTTTTATTTTAGTGAAGAAACATGGCTGTAACCACAAGGAGCTCTGGACACCTGTTTTATTTCTCCAAATGAAAGGTGACAAAGGCTGGAGCAGATTCTGCTCTCTCCTATTAATTAACTCCAGCCCATAAACGAGTGAGGCCCTTGTTAAGACACAATAACATCCAATTCTTGCTTTGCTGCAGTGGAGAGTGGAGAGGGAAGATAAATTGTCTATTTAAATTTTATTAGATCTTTCCTCCCAGAGTGCTGGCTGCAGCATGTGAAGGGAACATTTAGCACAGCACAATGAGCTGCTCCCAGTTTCCTGCTCAAATGGAGAAATTCTATCCCAGGCAATCATTCCCTGGATGAAAAGCTGCTTTGGGATTTTGGGGGTTTTGTTCCCTGCTCAGTGTGGGAATGAGGGAACCAGGGCTCAGGAACCTCCATGGCTTCACTTCCCCTGATCCTGATCCTGATCCTGATCCTGCCCTGGAATAGTTGGGGCTGTTGGGGTGAAACTTCTCAGGCCAAACTTCCCAAGACAAAAACAGGAAAATATAGAAAAATCTCCAAGAAGCAACTGCCAAAGTTGGAACCTAAATAGCTTCAGCAAAAATGAAGTTTCCCCTTTAAATCCAACAAAAATTCTCTGCTCCTACATGAAAACACTTTAAAAACCAACCAACCAGACATGAAAAAAGCAAAAACACCCTTCAGAGATGTGTCTGATGGACAAATACTTCTGAGACTCTTTGGTGATTGTTCGATAAGATTTTAATTGCTGCTATAAAAGTCATGTCTGAATGTTTGGTGTGCAGATACTGAGGGGGGTTGCACTCAAACAGGATGGAAAGATCAAGCTTCCTTTTTCCTGCAGGAGTTCTGGAATTTTACCCCCTTCTCTTGTCTGCCTTTTCTCTGTCTGCCTTCCCTTTCTCTGTTGGCCAGACAAATAAGAGCAGTTTCTTCGCTGTTTGGCCAGCTACTAAAATCTGGATAAGGAATATACCCAATTATCTTCTGAAGTGTGTGACAGGCTTGTAAACTGAGTTCTACACATTTAAATATTCTTTTAATGCTGTAATAAAAGAGCTGCTCACAGTCCTGAATAAATAAAAATCTAGAAACAGAGTTAGCTCTTTCTGAGCAACTGGAATTATTCTGTTACTGAAGCCCTTCCTTATCAGCTGCCTCAAAGATTTTTCATTCACTTCAATACTTCTTCAGTAGATATTTTGCATCTTAAACCAAACTGTGTCAGGATATTAGGATTCAGAAATCTGTTTCTTCTAAAAAATTAGTTACCACACTAATCTTGTTGTTTCAACACTGTCCTCTAACTTGCCTACGTCCCTCCTGCTTCAATGCTCATCTGCCAGTGAATTTAGACATAAAAAATCTACATCTAAATAAGAAAGAGATAATAAATCTAAATAAGATTTTAAAAATCTACATCTAAATAAGACAGAGATAATAAATCTAAATCTAACTAGGATAGAGAGAAGAAATCTAAAGCTAAATAAGACAGAGATAATATACCTAAAACTACATCTATGTATCTAATATATCTAAAATATATCTAAGATAGAGAGAATAAACTTAAAGAAGTCTCTTATCTTTCATGCAAAGTTTAAGCCTAGCATCATAAACTAGATTTCCACTTTCTTGTTCCTTCATTTCCATGTCTTTCCTGGACTAGTTACTGAGAGTCTTCCTGGTGGAATGGTGTCACAGACATCTTTTATGAAAAATCTTTTCTTAAGGATTTTTCCTCCTGAGAAGCTGGGAGGCCTCAGGAACAAAATGTAAACAATGATTATCTGCTGCTGTGGAATGCA
>JAWWEX010000036.1:17665529-17711378 GCA_035583215.1 Arremon brunneinucha | reverse complement strand
ATTCTTTCTTTTTCTATTCTTAGCCAGCCTTCTGATGAAATCCTTTCTTCTATTCTTTTAGTATAGTTTTAATATAAAATATATCATAAAATAATAAATCAGCCTTCTGAAACATGGAGTCAGATCCTCATCTCTTCCCTCATCCTGAGACCCCTGTGAACACGGTCACAGAATGCTCTGATATCTGAAAAGCTTTAGTATCACTAAAAGTCTGTATTTTAGAAACAGTAGAAAATAAAACCTGTCAGGGAGCCCTCAAATAAAATTAAAATCTCCTCACAATAAAAAATAACCCTAAAATTCCTGTCCCTACTGTGAGTTAGCAAAGAGACAAAGAGAGAACAACTCCTGGGCAGCATCTACTGTACACAAAGCAACCATGTCACGGGGTTTGGAGCTGAGTGAGGTGGGAGCAGAGCCTGGGGAGGGGCACAGGAGCTGAGTCTGAGGCGACTCTGGCTAAGTTGGCATCTCTGAGGGTCGGGTGCAGTAAGAATTCACACTCACGCCCAGCCGCAGCAGCAGAGGTGCTGGTAGGAGAGGAAAGAGCATTGGATAACGATACGTGACTAGGGCTAGAAATATTGGTTACATCCTGGGTCTGGCTTGTGACGGAGGACTGTCTCCTGAGAGCCCCCTGAAAGGAAGTGCCACTCTTGAAAGTATTGACTACTTCGATCTGTAACGGAGGAAAGAACGAGACAAGTTGCTTAAAGTATGGACACAGTTGCATCAGTGACAGGAATAATCATGAAAAACAACAAATCAACCGTGCGCGCGCTTCTACTCCAGCTGGAGTCCAGGTGCCCCCTTTGCAGGGTGTTTAGAAATGATTCAAATTTTCTGTCTGGATAAAATGAGGCAGCTCTGTAGGAGGCAGTGGAGCTGCATCACTTTAAACAAGTAGAAGATTTGAAATAACAGGGTTTTTTTAAAAGTTGAAACCGTTTTATTTAGAGGTAAATAAAATCAGCTGGAAGACTTGATGTAACTAATCTCCACTCTTTTTTTTCCTACTGAGATTCAAATTATGCTGTTATGTCTCTCCAGGGGGAGAAAAATTCAGTCACTCAGTTGGAATTTGGGGGATGGGGTTGGGTACGACACTCAAGCAAAACAGAAAAACTTTAAAATTCAATATATGACTCTATTTTGTCTACAAACCCAGGGTTGTCAGTACACTAGTTTGATAAAATAATTCTTCCACTATTTTATCTGACTTTTTCTGTAATGAAAATTTGTAAAAATTTAGCATAGTGATAAAGAACATTGGGGTTTTGTAACTGGAGATTTAAAAGTATTAATATTTTATCTTTATACAGAGCACTTAAAAGCACCTAGAAAATGATGTGGAACTGGATTGACTATTGCAGCAAAAAGCATCACAATTTTCCACTTATTTTCATATTCCTGCTGTGTTCCCTGTTTGACAGACCCATCCTGAGCACCTTCCTTTTACTCCCCACCACAGAGGAGGAGTTAAAACAGAGCTGAGTATTTCAAGGCATCCTTTGGCACCAGTATAAACCCATAAAAAGCAGGCTCTGGGTACAGAGGGAAAGCCAGGAGTAAATCCCACAAATCCCTACACCCCAAAATGTCCTTTGTGTTGCATCAGTGCAACCACAACAGACAAAGCATTGGAATATCCACAGGAAGAATTCAACCAACCACTTGTTTGAAGTAACCCACTGGTACCAGACCATGCCACCCACATTTCTGGAGATTCCCAGCCTAGAAAGAGGTAAATTGGTGGCATTTTTATCAATTTAAACAGCACACATCTTGGTGAAAACCCTCCTAAATTTTCCCAGTGGGAAGCACTAGAATGAATTTATGATTTCCTGCTGTGGTCAGAGTTATGAATAATACAATTTGTATATTTAATAATATGCATGTTTTCCCTCCCTTAATCTTGTCTTTGGCCATCATTATTTATTTTCCTGCATGTTTTTATGGGAATAATCAACTACAGCCAGCTGGAAAAGGGATGCCAGGTTGCTGCTGTGCAATTATCAAAGTGAATTTTCCTCCACAAAGCCTCTGTCTGAGCCCTGGTGCCATTTCTCTGTGCACACCCAGGGCTGGGCAGTGTTCAGCAGTCCCCACAAGGTTGGAGAGCTTTGGTTTTGGCAGCAGAATTACATGTCCAGTGCAAATCTCACAGTGAATCCGAGGAAAACCGCAGTAAATAAAATGTGAGGTGAGTTTGCACGTGGGGCAGGGCACGAGGGGATCCTCAGCTCAGGCTCATGGAAACACCACATGGCTCAAACCACTGGTGACGTGGCACAGTAAATACTCACTTGGAATGCTCTACAAAAATAGAATTAAATACAGATCTTGGCTTCTCAGGGTCTAACCCAGGTGACAGAGCACTCTTCAAGAGAGACCATTCAAATAAGACTCTAAAGACTCTCACTGAGGGCATGAAATGAGTATTTCTGTGCTAAACCCTGAGATGTGCAAAAGCCTTCCTGACAAACTGAGAGCCTTTGGTGCAAGAGTGAAAAGATGCGGGAAGATCTGTATTTAATGGTTTCTTCAGAGAAGAAGAATTACAGCCATGTAATTTGCTTTTCACCTGAAGAAATGAACTCCAGCTGTTCATGGATATAATTCCTGGTGGGAGGATGACAACTTCCCCAGAATCCTAAAACTGAACATACAGGGCTGTGCTCTGCCTGAAGCCAAGGAAGAAGTGAAGAACTTGGCCCAAAAGTTCATCTTCTCCAAGCAGAAAATAACAAAGAAGAAAAGAGCTCATGGAAATAAATAGTGCATTTTGAATTAAGATGGAACCTTTTCATGACAAAGGAATGCATTTATTTAGAACAATTCAAGCTGCTCAAGAGGAGAAAGGAAATAAAAATTCATAAGTTTAAAAAATGTCCAACACAATATAAGATGCAATCATGTTTTGATTATAGGCCTTCAGGTAGAGGAAAAATACCGTCCTACATTTGAAGCTTATCCATAAGGTTGACATTTTTCACACCTGTCTCATTTTTCTCTATATTCTATACACTAGAAGATGAAAATTTTTAGGTGTCTACAGCAAATAAAAATATCAGTGATAAGCAATTAAAAAAAAATCTGATAGTAGCAGAATAGTCCCGGCAGAACAGATACTTCTTCCTGATTTTTAACACAGAACAGATTTTCAGAAGCATTTCTGTTGTCATTTACAACAGAAATGTAGGACCCAGGTATCGTTCCCCTAATCTCCAAGCAGGATATTAATTTAAAAATTAAAAAAAAAAAAAACAACAAAAAAAAAGAAGGGAAAAAAAAAGTAAAAAAAGAAAAGCCACCTTTCTGTAAGAAATAAAACAGTTTCCATTCCACTTAGATGGGGATACCACAATGTTTTCTATATTAAAAGCTACATGGAAACACTAAAATGAGGTGCTGGCTTTTTATCCAACTTCAGAACGTCTTGCCTGGAGTGACCTTCACTGCTGTAAGATCTGAATTGGCTCAAAAGAAAAGTTTTCATGTTTTCTACATGAGAAATGAAGGGTGAAAATGCAGTCCAGCACCTCTGTGTGGTTTTTAGCATCTGAAAAGGAACAATCTTCAAGCAGCTGTTACCGTCACCTGTATTTTTTCAGCTTCTCCTTTTATTGTCAGAACATTCCAGGCAGTTGTTTCCCACCTGGGGCAGATAAAGCAAACTGAATTTCAGGATGAATGAAGCAGAAGAGGAAAGAATCAGGCTGGGGGTGTAAAAGTCTGACAAACATAAGAAGTTTTTGAATCTCCACTTCAGAATGTTTCCATTCTCAGATGTGAGGGAACTGGAGAATCTTTCAATACACAATCAAAAGATGTGAGATGCGTATTTTTTTCTCTGTTTTTTTACTCAGATTATCAGGTCTGGCCTGAAGGGGAACTTGGTGAACTTCCCAAAGGCTGTTAGACCTGCCAAGAGGGTGTGATCACTTTTGTCTTCCTTCAGAACAAAGAATTTGTGAGAAAGACAACAAAAACTTGGGAAAAATGCAGAAACTTGGAAAGTCCTCTCTGTATGCAATTTTAGATCCTCCTCAAACTTGCATTTCTAAGATAAGCCATTTGTGAAGCTTCACCACTCAGGGGTCATCTGAGAGAGCTTCCCAGGAAGGAAACTCTTCCGTTCAGAGAAGGGGAGCACACATCCCTCCAGAGATTCCCTATTGGATATTTATCAGAGATTCTCTATTTTATATTTATCAGAGATTCCCTATTGTATATTTATCAGACAACAAAACATCTAAATGAACAAAAGGAGGCCAAAAAGAGCATCAGAAGTCGATAGCCAGTGTCTGGCCGAGGTATGTGCATTTTTCATACACCTTTCTTTCAAGTAAATTTAAGCATGTCTTCACAGAAACAGAAAATTCCCAGTGGAAATCCCTCCTCTGGTGCCTTGGGTTGAACTCTCTGTTGGAGAGAGGATGTAGATGAAAATCTCTTTAACAGTGCAAAGTCTCTTGTCTGTTTGGATGGGTTTCAAAGGGAGCACTCCAAGGAAGAAGGGTTGGTGATCTGAAAACAACACCCAGCCTGTTGTGGGTTCTTTGCTTCAGTAGTGAAGGCTTTGCTGGGAGCTGGAGCCACCTGACCAAGAGTGACTGAAGAGAAAATAAGGACAAATAATCCAATTTACAGCACAAGTGTGGAAACTGGTGTTAGGATTGAATGACCAAGCTGGTCCTGAGCCCAAAGTTTCATCCTACTCTGCTATCCCCAGAGATATAAAACGAGGGGATGCTCCACCTTCTTCCTCCATGTCTCCAGGAGTGCATTACACAGCAGAGGATTCCTGCAAATCCTCCCAGGGATGTTAAAGACATCCCAATCTTTTCCTGGAGCTCTTCTGTTGCTGGCCTCCTGAGAAATGTGTTATAAGGGAATGAATCCACCTGGATGGGCCCCACACACAGCAAGGATCAAATTTGACCTTAGTCCATCACACTCCACTGCACACCTGGGCACTGCTTTGGAATCTGTTGGCCCATTTTCTTTTTTCTTTTTCATTCCACAGATGTTAAATGGATGCAAAAAAAAAATCAAAGTCATTGAGTAAATAAAATGAGAAGAAAAATCACAGAGGTCTCTTGGCAGAGAGGAGGGAGACATCCTACTAGAGGTGCTTCTACAACTAAGAGCAGAAAGGAAACCAAGATGGATGTTAGCAAAGAGACATAATTAACGTTCATTTGGGTTTAAGTAGTGGAAACTATAATTTCTCTGTGAATTAAGTGGACAAAGAGATGCAGAACTAAAAGCTACCTCTCAGACTAGAAAGAGAACTGGAAGGATGTCATTTGCTTTGTGTTGTTCGAAGTTGTTTACACTCACCCCAACCAGAAAGACATCCTGACAGAAGTGCCAACAGGCAACACTCCTCCTACAGCCACCAGGGAGAAAAGAATGCACATTTAGAGGTCATCTTGCCCTGAAGATCACCAGCACCTGCGCATTTTTTGTCACAACTGAAATTTGAATTTTCTCTAGTGATGAGTGCTCTTGACTCAATGGAGTCAAGACACACAAGCTCAGAGCTGAAGATCCATATTTAATCACGTACCACAGAACCCTGGGAATTCCCCCAGCTTTTAATCTCTCTACATTTTATGCTCTGCAGATGCAGCCAAAAGACCTCACTGCTCTAATTTGGCTTCTTTCCATCATTTTTTTTCTAAATTCATGGCTGCATCTTCCCCCCTCCCCAAAAAAAAGAATCAATTTGTAGATGTGAAAAAGCAGAATGTGCTGTTTATCTCGGATGAAGACAAAAACCCCAAATCTTCTGAGACAAAAATGTTCTTTAGAAGATTCTTTCAAGAAAAAAAAGATCATTTTCTTAATTATTCACCTCTTTTTCTTGTCAGGCTCATGTAAAACACGCACATCTGATGTGGTGATAGCTGTTCTCTGCTGCAAGCTGCCAGAAATACTTGATCTTAGAAAGATCAAGCAGAGCACACCTGAGTGCAATGAAACACTTCACTGCAATGGAAAAGGCAAAATACTTCACATGATTTTCTTCAGCACTCCAGGACAAATTTCACAGCTCCTTAACCTGCACTATATTTAGCACCAGGATTCACTGCAAAGGTCTGGTATATTAAAAAATGCCGTGGATTTTTGTGTTTGGCAAAAGTTGGGGAGAGACGTTTCTCAGGAATCGTTCCAAATAGCCAACTCTTACACCTCAATATTTAATGGCTGCTTAATTCCTACTAAAATCCAGAACCACATTTTTCATTACCTAATGGGAAATAAAATCAATCCCTTTTAATCGTGATCGATGTGTGGCAGTGCCAGAACTGAACAGATTTATATTTTTAATCAAATTGTGCATCATACTTCAGACTCAATTTCAATTATTCTGTTAGTGCAGCAATGGCAGCAACAATGGTTTTTTTTTGTTGTTTTTTTTTTGGAGCAAATCAAGCAATACATTTTAGAAAGCTTTCATAACATTCTGCGAGCTGACGTTGGCCAAGCAGCACAATTTCATGAGCTGTCATCACTCTGGGAGAAAAAGAACATCCAGTCACGGTATTCCCAAATCACAGATCCCTGGTTTTGCATTTTATCCCTTTATATCTTTTCAGTTTATCTCTTCTGCTGCACACACCCCCTTTGCTCAGTTCCCTTATTTTGTTTTTCATGTTTTTCCTTCAAGAGCAATTAACCAGTGCCATCCTCCATACACAAACACTCCGTGGCTTTCCTTTTAATGTTATTTTGCCTTGATCCCACATTAATCATTTCTTTGGCTGTTTCTAGACCTTGTGGGCATTCATGTTTAGCATACCTGGGTTTGGATTCTGTTGAGGCCTCGGAACCAGAGGATTTGTCCACGTCGGAGTTCTCTCTCTGCATGATCTATCTCTTCAACATCTTCATTGAGCTCTTCCTCAGGGACCTCCTCCTTCTCAGTGAGCCTCCCTGCCTCCTTTAAAAACTTTAGCCTACTTGTTGGGATGGTTGCAATGACCTAAAATTATAAAAAAGTACTGAAAACATAAGCCTCATTCAAGAGCAACAGCATAACAATCTGCTAATTACATAAGAGTATCATATTTTGTTAAAATCATATTTTATTAAGGTCTATAAGGGTGAGCTAAGCCTGTTCCTAACAGCACTTTGTACTTGGACAACTCCATTTTAGTCCCAAAAATATTTAATTTACTTTGTAAACAATTAGCATGACTTGCACCACTAAACCACAGTGTGATGCAGGTTTCCCAAGGCTGGGAAAAGTCTTATCAATAAAAGAAATTGAAAATAAAACAAGATGGAAATATTTCAGTGTAAAAAAACTTAAGCAGATTGATAGCTCTGCAATTAGAGTTTGGGTATTTGTATGGTAATGGGAGGTGAAAATTCATTGCATCTCCTGCTGATAAATCTTCTCACCATCCCTTGGTTCATGGATTCAGCTTCCCTTTGTTCCAGCAGCTGGAATGCTTTTCTGGCATTTATCAAAATTGAGCTTTCTGAGAGGTGTGGGTCTGGTTGTTGGATTTCTCACAGGGCTGTCTCTCACTCTGTGTCCTTACCACCAATAAATTCTGATTAACTTAACCCCTCTTCTCATTCTGCTTGCCCACCCAAGTGGTCCTTGGAAGTAACTAATGCAGGAGAATAATCTTTAAAAATTGCAGATACTGTAGCTGGACAATTATTTTAAATCCATTTCAGTGTTACCCTGTTGGGCAGTCATTTTCTCTTTGTTCTGATTCCTTGCATAAAACCAGGAGCAAATCATGGCAATTTAAACAAGACATTACCTGGAACACACTGAATGCTTAAATCAAATCTCCTGCAAAGCAAATTTTTAAACCCACTTAGCAAAAAAACTGCAGCAATTTTCTTTTTTGTCTTCATTTCAGCAGCGAGCAACCACAACTGTGAAGCTCAGATGTATGAAAAATGAAGAGAGAACCAAGACAGCTGCCAGAAAATTGGTGAGGAGAGCTTTGGAAAACTGGAATGGATGCAGTGAAGACACATGGAAATGTTCTGGATATTTTCAGGGTGAAAGCAAACCTCTGAGTTTGCTGAGGGTCTCCTTGAGCTTCACAATCAACAAGGCCAGTTTTATTGTAATGTTTTAAAGGCAGATTGAAAAAAAAAAAAAACAAAATAACCAAATCCAACCCAGTTTCTACACTACTATAAAACCTTTTTGAAGGGGGGTTGAAAAACAAGATGCAGACCTGGAGAATTAATGATGTGGCACGAGCAAAGACAGAACAGGAGAGAAAAAAAAAGGGGAAATGCTCATCAATTAAATACTTACTGAAAGTCCTTCAGCCTCCCAGCTTTCAAACTACAATGCCAGCACTCTACAGAGAGAAACTACTGCAAACTCTGGGATCTGATGAAAGTGATGGTGATAAAGGACTTTTAAACCAATATTCATAAAAATAACTCTTCTGGGTCAGAACTGTGTGTGACAGAATGTTCCTCTCTTGCAGCACCTCAGCCAAGCTGATGAGACTCTGCTCTAATTCTTTTCTTAAGGTGTTTACGTGGCTTTTTTTATTATTCTTTTATTTTCTGTATCTGCCAACACCCACCCAGTTCAGGACACAGACTCAATAGATGCAGATTAAAGAACTAAATATTATTCCCAGAAAAATGATCACAGTTTTAATAAGTGATTAGTAATTCTGGGAATGGGATATGAAATACTTTAGAAAGTCTTGGTTTTCAGAAGAGATGGGAGCTGCTAGAAAACTGTCCCTCAAATTGACTTGCTGAAAACTTCTGCTTAAATTCCTTTCAGAAGTGCCTGCTTTGACACCCAAACTCTGAAATCTTGATTGCCTTTCATGGCTCACCAGAACAGCAGGTTCAGCACGTGGATTAAAAAAAATAAGAATAACAAATTTGTTTTGTGCTGAATGAGTCAGAGCAGCAGAGAAAAGGCTGAGACAGAAGAGAAGCATCGCTGCTAAAGGAAAAGAATTCTCTCTCACTGAAAGGCTCCACGAAAAAGGCCTTGCCACAGACTGTAAATCATGTAAATATGGACATAATTGATTGGTTTTAGCATCCTATTTTCTTTTCTTGTCACTAAATATTGACCACAAGACAGATATTTTTTCCCTCTGTATTTGCTTTCTTCTCAGCAATAAAACTGTGGAGGTGTTCCAATGCCAGTTTTAATTTAATGCCTAAGGTCTCACAATAAACCTGGGAAACCTGGGGCAAGTAAAGTGAAAAAAAAGATGCTGATATTAGTATTAGTTCTTGGTGGTTATGTAATAACCATGGATAACAAAATTTAGAAGCCAAAAAATTTGATCAAAGGCTGTGGGAAATTGCCAAGGCTGAATGAAGCAGTTTGGATTCTTGTCCCTCTCCCTGTTTGACTTCCCCTTTCTCCAAAAATTAGTATATTTTCCAAGCAGTAGGAAAAAAACCCAATAAATCCTTCCTTTCTGAGATTATCAAACTGATTTTAGGTCTTTCTCCTGCAAGGCCTTAAGTCAAATCCTGACCTCAAGTAATAATTACAGCAGAATCATCTGCTAGTGATGGTTTTCAGCCACATATGCATTAAAAGCTGTTCTGATTCTGAGCTTATTTCTAAGAAAACTGAGGCCAAACTGTCAAAAAAAGTTGTTGCTTTTTTTTTTCCCCAGAAGAGAACAAATAATCAGAATTGCAAGCAAGCATTTATTCACTACAATTCCAGTAGAACCACAGCAGAATTCAATTGCAGTGGGCAATTTCTTGACTCTTCATAGAGGCAAACTGTGGATCAACAAATCTCTTTACATCTGAGAGAAAAAAAAGTAACTTCACATTTCTCTTTACTGCACCAGGTGGCAACAACTTAAATATCATTAGTGCATTCAGAGGTGAAAAAATATGATTATTATGAACTTTGCAACCTGTGTTGGTACATAAAACAACAATGTAGAATGCTAACAATACTGATTGTGTGTGTATCAATTCCAGAGAGTTAATCACAATTTGTTTAATATCATCTCATTGATATTTGTTTCTTCATCAATATATAATTCTATATTAAGCAATAATGACAGAGGATAAGGCAGAAATTGAAAAGGACATTAATTTAATTGCCATTTTCTACAAGTATTAAAGGTGAAAAAATATATTTTTTTTGCACTCCCTCTTCCATCCTTCACACACAGAGTTAGGTGGATGGAGAATCACAGCAGAAACATTTTGAAGGCACTGGAATTTTTCCTATGTCCATAGCCAGAATGACAATTTCAGCAAGGGAATGAGTTGCTTGACCTAGAACTGGAACTTCATTTTAACTCCAAAACTTTGCCACATCCTACATGAGGAATTCTGTTCCAGGAAAGGTCACAGAGCATTTGCCTTTGCTGCATTTTTTTGTGACTAAAAGACTGAAATTGTGACTCAACATCCTTCACAAAAAAGCCTAAACTGAAGATGGCCCTGGTGACAGCACACCCTGCTAGAAAGGAAAGATTTGAAAATTAACAAAAACCCCCAAAAGAACAGAAGGATAAATTATCTTTCCTAATAAATATCTCCTTGAAGCTCTCAGAAAGCACCTCAGGTTTCAGTGAGGGCTGCCCTGGGCACTGAGAGAGGAAATCACAGGAATATCAGCAATATCACACCTTTGAATGTGCAGCTTCCTGAATGCTTACCTGACCCCACACCAGCTCTCCCAATCCAATAAATACACACCACATCCACTGGTCCAGCTGCAGGGGAGAACAGCTGAAGGGTTTTCCTCCAAACTGGACAATTACTATCTACAAAGAGAAGCACGAGGGAAAAGGGGTCAATTTTTCAGGGAGAAAAGGCAACAAAACTAAAACAAACATAGCCAGACAAAAAAAAAAAAAAAAAAAACAAAAAACTCCAAAGAAACGCAACCACAAACAAAAAACAAAAACACAAACAAACAAAAAACCCTGCAAAATTTTGGTCCCCAAAACCTCCATCAAACCCCACAAACCTCTGCATCCCCAATTAAAAGTGAGAGAAAGAAATAGCAGTTCAGACTGAAGTTCCTCAGCCTCATATTTAACAGTGGTCAGATATGAATGGTCAGGAAAAAAGAGAACAGGACAGTCCCCATGTGCTCTCCCAGCTCCTGATTTTTTGGATTTATTGACTCTGATCCAGTTCATTTTGGAATGTCTATTGCAAGAGAGGCTTTTCCCTCTGAGTAACATTTTATTGTGTATTTACAGATGTGCATCATGGAGAGACAGAGGGTACAGAAAATTCTAGATCTGTTGGAGGAAAGGGGTGGGAAAACCCCACTCCTTCAGCAGGATAGCAACACACAGAGTCTGAGCAGACTGAGAAGGTTTTGCTAACTGAAATTCAGATATTATTGATATTTCTTGTTAATATTGCTGCTAAAAATCAGGGACCTGAAATCGCCTCCAGAGATTTAAATTGTCCAAGTTTTAAACTCATAATTTTGAATTAGATGTTAAAGACCATCACTGTGAAGTTCTGTTCCTATCACTGCTGCCCTTCCTCCAATACTCAGTTTATTGAGGAGTTTCCCTTTTTAAATCACTGTAGCCCAAGCTCAAACTGCTCCTTCCTCCTCCTCCTCCTTACTCCCAGGAGAAAGATGCCAATGCTGAGCTGCCACTGCAGAGCTGAGCAATGACAACAAGACAAAAATAGATTTCCAAATTATATTATAAAATTGTATCAAGATTTCCAAATTATAATATAAAATTGTATCAAGATGGATGCCAGAAAAAGAATGGATTCAGGAGCAGAAGGGGGAATTCTTACAGAAGAAAAAATTGGGGGAAATGTGTATTACTGTGATAATATTCACTTGTGATGGGACAGCAAAGTCAGGAGGAACATGAGGAATGACAATCCAGGGGCATTCCCATCATTGCTGGGAATACTGAGCAGCATTGGGCAGTGGCATTGAACAGAAGAACAGTTCAGCATCAGCTGTTTGAAGGTATGTTTGTCTTTTCAAGGAGTAATAAATAATTGTAAAAGGATTTGTTGGTATGGTATTAAACAATTTCTTCTTTAAAAAAACAGCTACAATATCAATGATAGTTGTTATTATTGTACGTGCTAAGACTAATTTAAGAATTAACCCAGTTATAAGGATCAAAATCTCTGTTTTATTAGCATGGCTACACAACATTTTCCATTACTAACACTTGTATTGATTGAGAAAATACACAAAACCAGGTGGTTTACTCTTAAATGGGCCTCCTGCAGCACTCAGATTTAAAATTAAAGAAAAAAAAAGAAAACACAGAGAAGAAAATCCCCAACAACTTTGTGTTTGATTTTTTTCAGTGGATTTGTGATGATTTGGGATGGACAGCAAGTGATTCTTGCCCAGAGCTTTACCTGAATAGCAAAGGTGCCCAGGACAATAGTGCAAAAGATGGGGTTTCTGAAGATGCCGTCGAAGACGTTCCTCTCGCCGTGGATCTTGCGGGCGTTGATCTCGTTGAAGAGCTGCATCATGACAAAGGTGTTGAAGATGATGGTGTAGTGCTCAGAAGGAGGAGAGTGAAGAGGGGCGTTCCTCCCACTGTCAATCTTAAACATTTTCTCACCTAGGTGTAAGACAGAAAGAAAAGTTTCCTCTAGAATGAATCAAACCAATTTATATTCCACTTGTAATCTTCAGCCTGCTGCCTTCTCTGCTCTGCTTTTCTAGATAAAACTTTTCTTGCACCAATGAGCAAATCACATCTCAACTGAGCAAGAAGCTGTTCAAATGCTGACTTTTATCTAACAATACCTAACTGCTATCTAACAACACCTACACAACATTGTCAGTCCTACTCTTACCTTCCCAAGCAGGAATTACTCTAAGCACTCAATTCTTTCATGTGTAACAAAATCTTAATGTCATTGCCAGAGTGTTTGAATTTTCTACAGTGATTGGAAGCCACCCCTCTTCATCAGGTTTTACCCATTTACTAATCCAGTAACTTCTGCCAAGCATTGAAGGATATCAGTCACAAAAGACACAGGCATTCCTGGTTTTAAAGAGATTTGGGGTTGATCAGCAGCAGGCACTGCTGTTTAGTTTGATAATTTGGCTTTCACTCATAGATCAGACCAACCAAAAAGCAAGATAAAACCCATGATGAGTAACTAAAAATGTGGTGAGCTTTGAAAAAATAAAGTTAAGGTTTTTTTTGTTTTATACCACAGCCTGACGGGACCAGACAGGGAATTCTGCATTTCTGAAGTCTCAAAGACATTTACATTTTGTGTGTTCAAACACAATGTATTTCTAAAAATAAAAAAGATAAAAATTTGATGTACTGGTCTCTAAAGAAACCTCCTACAAAAGAAAGGAAGTATTATTTGACCAAAATAGAAATAATTCTCATTAATTTGAAATTTAATTATGGAGGCACTGAGTTTTGCACATCATGTCACTGCAAAGCTGAGCCTTGTGGAGTTTAGAAAGGAAAAGATTATTTCCAAGGCTTATCAGAAAATTGTCTGGGATGTGTCCTTCAAAGTACGCAGGAGTTTTCCAAAGACACACAGGAACAATTAGAATGGGGGGGAAAGCCTGGTTTGCCTTTCATCTGGCTCAGTATAAAGTATTTTAAACCATAAAATCCATCAAAAGCCATTCTAACTCCCCATAAAGTTCACAGAAATTCTTGTTCCAGGATGCATATCACATGAATTACCAAGAATTTCTTCACCTGTTTTAAAGAACCTGAAATTCCAATTTCCTAATGCAGACATTCTCAAAATTCCCTGTAAATCTAACAATGTTAGAGACCACCTCACTTCAGAAACTGGCTATTCTTTTGGTTTAATTCCATTGTGAATAGACCATTGCCTCCTCTGAGCATCCCAAATAAGCTGCCAGATGGCCATAAAGTGGACAAGGCTTTCACAATGGAGCTCAAAAACCTCCAAAAAAATCATAAATTTACATTTGCAGCTTTTCTGGAAGTCTGTGTATAAGAAAAAAAAACCTGAAAGACAACACACGTGATTTAACAGCGACTACAAAGTGACAAGAAGACAATACCCAGCTGAAAAAATCATCTGTCCTTTGAGAGGGTTCAGTTATTATTGTGGAGCAACAGAATCTATTATTAGCTCCTACTATTCCCTGCAGCAAGAAACATTTCTCCTCCTTCCCTGCCCTCTCCAAAATGCAACCTATAAAAAGCATCCATTGCCAGCAAGGCCTGAAGAAGAATCCAGTAATCCAATAAATTAGACTTTTTGCCCCCTTTTAATATCCATTCCAGAAATTAAATGTCAAAGCACAGTATTATTTGTATCACTTAACACTGATTACTTACTTTCCATACCACTTAAGATCAACATTATTTCTGGACTGTGGACAACATTTTGCTCTTGGTAAAATGGATCTTGATTTTTATTGTGGTTTGTTTTGTGGGGTTTTTAAAATTTGTTTTTATGTTCCTACTCACGACAACAAGCCTCACAATGAAATCTCAGTATAGAAGCAGCAGGGTGGACACTCCTATTACAGCATAACCTTCTATGCTGTGTTTGAATACAAACTTTTGCCAAAGCCCAAACCTGTATTTTATGAGGGGAAAAAAGCTCAATGAGGCCATTCCCAAGGTAACAATACATGTAAAGTGACTACAACATGACACCTTCTGTGCTTCCCATCCCATCCACCAGGATTCACAGAATCACAGAATGGCTGGGTTGGAAGAGATCTTGGAGATAATCGAGTCCAACCCAGCCTCAACACCTCAGCTAAACCATGGCACACATGGAGCAGGCCCTAACACCTCAAATAAACCATGGCACACATGGAACAGGCCCTAACACCTCAAATAAACCATGGCACCTCAGGCCCTAACACCTCAGCTAAACCATGGCACCCATGGAACAGGCCCTAGCACCTCAAATAAACCATGGCGCCCATGGAACAGGCCCTACCACCTCAAATAAACCATGGTAACCAGTGCAACATCCAGGCTTTTTTTAAACACATCTAGTCATGGTGACTCCACCACCTCCCTGAGCAGGTCATTCCAGTATCTTATCACTCTTTCTGTGAAGAACTTTTTCCTGATATCCAAAAAGAAGTTTAAGGATCACGAAGGCAGGCACTAAACGCACATAAATTCATTACATTTAAAGCATTTTGACACTTCAGCCATCCAACCCAGCTGCTCGTGAGCTGAGCACCGAGTGTGGGCGAGCTCCTCACCGACAAAGAGCAGGGTGAAGATGAGGGTGAGCTGGTAGACGGCGTGGCCCAGGATGTTTTTCATCATGGTGCGGGAGATGAGCGGCTTGTTGCGGCCGTAGGGTTTGCGCAGCAGCAGCGCCTCGGTCGGCGGCTCCGTGGCCAGCGCCAGCGAGGCAAACGTGTCCATGATCAGGTTCACCCACAGCATCTGCACGGCCTTCAGGGGAGAGTCCTGAGGGGAAAAATCAAAAATGTTTGTATTTCCCAGGAAAAGCCTGGCTGGGAGCTCATTTTTCTCATGGGGCTCAGAAATCCATGCACTGAGGAATGTTCTTCCTTTCCTTCTGCAGGACCAGGAGCACAATGACCCGAGCAGAGAGAAATTATCTCCCTGCAGGCATTTAATCAGCACCATTTGCAACCACAAAACTCATACTAAGCATGACAGTAACTCCTTCTAACACCTATGGCAATGCTCTCCTTTCCTTCATGCATCGCGCTTGAATTTTCAGCTGAAATTAGATATAACTAGAGAATCCAAGTTTCTCTCGTGGAAGAATCATTATATTATTAAACATATTAAAAAGTAACATTTCCTTTATACTAAAACCTACCTGTCTTTTTTTTTTTTCAGAGACAGCTTGAAATTATTAAAAATTTATGGAACAATTACAGTGACATCGTGATACATTACACTTAAATAAGAGCATTAACAGTAGTGACATAATAAAAAAAAGCGCCTGATATTTTGATTTTAAAAACCCCTGAAACTTATTAAACTATATCAAATATGCAAAATCAAGACAACCTGTTCTTTTATTACTAAAAGGAAAGCATATTTGTCACAATGGAAATGGAATGAAAAACTCCAAATACTGGTATTTGATGCAGGCTGTGGTTTTGGAAGCAGCTCTCCAGTCACTAGAAGGAGCTCTTTCCTCACACAATCCCATAAAGTCTGTGGTCATAATACAGAGGACTCTAGGTCATGTTTAAAAACCCCAAAATTAACTAAATAAAGCAAAGTTACACAGATCTCAGGAGAATGCTGGACAACCCTTAATGAAGTTATGATGTGTAACTCTCTGGGGCAGCTGTGAGGAGAGAGAAATGTTTCAAGGAGCCAGGGGAAGAAAACCAAAAAAACAAACAAACTCCTGTGCCTTTAGACTGTATAAAACAGGCAGCATTAGCAAGGTCTGCTTCCTGTTCCAAACAGACCATTTTTATGAGGGAAAAAAGAATCACCAAAGTAATAAGGCATCAACATGACAAACTTCATCATGAAATTGAGTTACTCTGCTGTGTGAAAGCTGGGAGAGGCAGCACTATTTTTATGTATTTCATTACCATGGTGCTGGAGCAATGAAACCAAAACAATGTAGAGGACAGGATACAAACAAAAGCAAAGCCAACAAAACTCCCTGAGAACTCTGCCCCTTTCTTCAAAGGGTTAAATGTTCATTTTTAATGAAATACCAGAAAAGAACATGCATTCAGTATCTCAAGGACTGATAGAAAACAAGGGTAAGTGCTTTGGTCTCTTGAGCATCTGGTTTAGATTTCAACTCTCCCTTGAGATAAAATATTATTTGCCCTTAAAAACACATTTTTAACACATTTACACAGATTTTGATGCATTTGATCTATTTAAAAAAACACCGATTTTGGGGTTATTCAAAGGGACGGAGAAAAGAAACCTCCTGTTTCTCAGTCTTACAGGTTGGGCTCATCACAGCAAAGAGGACAATTAGCATTAATAGATTCTTGACCTCTTGGTTATGGGTTGCATTAACTGGGCTTATCTAGAGAGCTCAGCTCACTCATTTGAAATGCAGCTGCAGAAACAGGAAATATCTTTGTCTTTAGAGATGACTGAAAAACTAAAGATGATCAGGACAAACTTAATCCCAAATTGAGGCTTCATTCATTTTTATTAACACTAATGGCTCCAACAAAGAGAGCACTTGCAGTAAAAAGCAGTTTGTGGCTGGGGCTCACAGACCCTCGATGGGACACAGGTAAAAAGGAGAACATCTTTTCTGCTGAAGAATTTTCCTTATCATGTTTTTGCCTGTCTCATTAATAAGTTTGAGCAAGCTCCTCTGCTTTGATCTGTTACAAAAACTCAATTTCCACTCACACACTGAATTCTCTGTCAATAAAACCAAATTTCCCCGTTAGATTTAATAGATGGAGTCAGAGATTCAGGTGTCTATCAGAGCCTGCCATATTCCCAGCAGTACAGGAAAAGCAGGGTATTTCAGTCTCTAAATCACACAACTGTAATTGGCAGTCATCAGTTTTGGCAACAACATGTTCTCACCATTTCACACTGCCAATCACCTTGGGTGGCTGTGGTGCCCCTAATAATTATCTATTATTGGCAGTGCTACACTGCTCAGCAGAGTGTGAGAGCTCATTCCAGGCTGAAGCCAAAACATTAAATACACATTAGTCTGGGCAGGCAGTGGAATGAAATTTCCACTGTAACTCTATCTGATTTCTGATTAGTTGGTGGAAACTGAGGGAAATACATATCAGCTAAGGAGCTTAGGCTTCCACTGCAGATTTTAGTCACTTATGCAAGTGGGATGCAAATCAACCTTCTTTTCTTTGTGTTTTAGCCACTAACTGACTGGCCAATAATTTTTCATTCCCTCTCTGAAAACTGGGGGATGTGAACCACCCAAAATCACCACTTGTTCATCAAATTCCTTTCACTTGACCTTGGAATAGGTTAGCCTTGGCCTAAAGGTAAAAGGAAAATGTCCCTTAAATCAAGTGATGTTACACTTCATCTTGGAAACACTTAAAAGTACAAATTGCCAAAGGCTGGAAATAAACTACAAATCTTTTGTGACATGCAGAGCCTCACAAATTTTAGAGCTTGTTACTTTTGATTTAGATGACAAGCTGCAAGGGAACAAAAAGGTATTTTCACCCTTACCTTTTTACTCCTGTTTGCCACAGAACACATGCAGGTATTCAGAAAAATGAGCATTTCTGGGAGTTACCTTTCTATACATTAATGCAAAAAAAGTCCCTGTGCTGCAAGATCACACTGTCTGCTAATTGTATGGAAGTGGCATCCTCAATTCCATCCCCATGCCTTGCCAAAACAAAGCTAAACAGTACAGACTTTGATTTTATATTACAGTTTTTTCAAGTTTGCCTGTGCTATTATTTTAGAATTTGCCAAGTACAGTTCTGCAGTAAAACATTATAACCACATAAATTACTCCCTTTTACATGTAAGTATAGATCATCCTAATTTTTTTGAACAAGATCTGTAAAAACAATCAGTGATTCATGCAGCAGTTCATTGCTACAGTGCCTTTTAATTAACATTTAATTTTCCAAACATAATGTCCTATGGAGTCACTGTTTTCAGCTCCTAATGTCTGCTAAAACACCAAGTCTCTCTCAAAGCGCAAGAATAATAATTTGAATGTAAAATGTTAAAACACAGCCTTTGTCTTCCCTTTTTTCAGTGCAAGCCTTTTGAAGAGTTACAATTGCCTCAACAGTTGGAGCCACAGACCGAACCTGGCACAGAGAGAAACCCTCTTGTTTCATGGCTCCAGTAAAAAAATGTTTCCATTTGACTGAGCTGCATTTTAAAATCTTCATTTTGTTCATAGCCAGATCACTGTGGACAGCTCCAAATGTAATGAGCTGATGTCCTCTGGGTGCTGTGTGGTTTTTGGGGACAGGGAGAGGGGTGAGCCCATCCAGGGCCCTATAGGACACCCAGAGATGTGGAGCACTGACTCACTGCAAGCACAAAACTCACAAGAATCGTAGGCAGAGCTCCAAAGAACCACCCTCACTGCATCAATCAGGGGCTCTGCAAAACTGTTATTCAGAGAATGAAGTCAGAATATAAAAGTTTGTAGCTCATAAATCGGCTGGAAAAACAAACGATGGGTTTAAGCTGAGGCAGTGGCTGCAGAAGAGAAAGAACAATTCTGCACAAATCGGTCAAGACCACCACAGCCTGACCACACTAAAAGTGTGCAGTGGGCACCACAGGGAAGGCAGCAAGAGGGAACTGAGTTAGATTAATTAAAAATAAGGTGAATGAGCCCAGCTCGGCTGCACTGAGCCACACAAACCTCTCTGGGAGTAACCAGAGGTGTGAACTCCTCTGGGGTCTGTGCACACACACAGACAGAGCTAAACCCACCCCTGCACCCCAGACTGAGGCTCCTGAGTCACCTTCCCACCAGGGACTTCTCCAAGCTCTGCTTTCCTGGGTGACCCAGATCTCAGAGCCCCTTGCATAATTACAGCCTCACAACACAGAAGTTCATTACTAGCTGAAAATTCAGATCTTGTGGCTTACAGATTGAGCTGCTGTAAACTGAAACAGGGCCCCGTGTAAGTGAGATCTCTTGGAGGGCTGGTTGTGGCAGCAGCTGTGCTAGGCTTGTCAGCAGGTGACACTGGATCTGTAATTCTTATGCAGCTCAGAATATGGTTGCTATCACCTTAACACGACTTCATGCTGGGAGCCAGACAAGAGAAACAACCATTTGCATTGGTCCTGTGCATAATAAATTCTTTGACAGGCCACTGTTTGTCCTGCATGAGCTTTATCTGGCACTGGAGCAGTACAGAGACATTTTGTACACATCACTATCCACTGGAACAGCAAACCAGGACAAAACAGAAATCTCAGATGTGGCAGATATTCTCTAACAACAGCATCTTCTTGAAACAGGCATTGGGTAGATGAAGAATAAAATGATATTTGCTTAAAATTAACAGAATTGAACTAAACAGCAGTTCCCTGAAGTGGCATTGGCAAGGACCTTCATTTCATTAATCTACTTGAGGAAAAAAGCAGCAGATTATTAAAATGGCCACTAATGGTCCCAGGTTCTGCCTAATGTTTTTCTTAAGCCTCCCAAGGTGCCCTGAACCAAACAAATCATCTCCTGCGTGGGCAATGCACTCTCTGGGTGCCCCTCGGAGGGCTGGCTGCACTCCCACCACACTCACACAGCCATTAATTAATTCATTAATGCAGAATTGCAGTGCTTTCACTTGGAGTTCTGCAGGGAGATGACCACATCCTCATATTTACATGTACATCAGAGCAAGTGCAGCATCAAGACTGAATAAAATTAAGCCCATTATGCTGCAAAGCACAAGCCAAGTATTAAAAAAAGATTATTCCATGCAAAGATTTTATTATCTTTGTACTTCCTTTAGGCACAAACCAAAAAGAGTAGGTGAGTGTGCTGGTCCCAAACTGCAGAACAGATTATTTGAGAGGTGGCATGAGGAAAAATAGAACAAATGTTATTACCTACAGAGAATTTTTCTCATTCTAGATATGAAATGTCACCAAAAGAACAGCCTGTGTAATGTTCATTAACCTGAATCTTAATGATGGACTGAAATTATATTCTGTGTGTCAGAGAAAGACAAACTGACCACCTAAATCAATGGAAAACTCAGTCCAGTGAAGATTTTCTTTGAGTTCATTTTGAAGGTCACAGGAAGTTGTGCTGCCTTTTGGAAAAGACAGATTTAAGCTCTGTTTGTTTGCTTGCTTTTTTGTTAAGGACTGAAACATTTCAGTCAAAATCTTTCATTCAGACCTGTGCACAGTTCTGCAGATTTGGATGTACATGTGTGCTCCTAGACTGTTGTAGCAGGATTTTTTTGGGAGAGTCCTGCACTTTGTGCTGGAGCTATTTTCATAGCAACCAGAGGGTACAGCATGTTCCCAAGCGCAATTTTTAGCAAAGCTTTCAAGCCAAACAGAATGTCCTTTGGCTGGCTGGAGTCAAAGCCTAACACAATAATGTGCATTTGTGAGGCAAAATCCTTCCTGAATGAGACAGAACCGGGAGCAGCTCGAGGTTATTCACACTGAGTGTAAACAGTGGCAAAGGACAGACCTGCTGCCTTTCTGCTTCCGTTTCCACCTCAGCTTCCCCCACACCTTTCCTTTGGGTTTGCACCTTTACTGCCAAATTAAGGAATTACACAAGAATCTGCAAAGCAACCCAGGAGTTCCAGGTGTCCACTAAAACCTGTGAGCAGGGACAACAGGCCCAGGGATGGCCTCACAGACCTCGGGGGCAAGAGAAATGCACTGGGCCTGATCCAAATCCTTCTAGAAACCAAAGGAATGATTCAAAGGATGAAAAAAGCTCCAGAATTAAAAAGGGGGTTATGCTTGTACTGATCATGCACTTCACATCCACTTAACTTGATTTAAAATAGTCCTTGCACTGATCCAGCAATGTTTAACCTCCTCAGGGATAAAAAATTATTTGGTTAACAAATAGAATGAGTTTGCCTTTGTGCTTCCACAAAAAATTGAAGTGCTGAGCATTGACCAAGAAATTTCACCTTAAACAAACGCTTCTAGTCAGACACTGATTGTCAATAAAATCAGTTCCAGTGATGGTGCTGCTGTCAGCACCTTGTTCTGGCTGGGTTTGTACCACGTGTAAAAACCTCCCAGAGTTTCAGTCCTCATTCCTGTGTTACCAGCAACAATAATTTCACAGCTGGGCATCCTCAATATGCTGGGAAATATTTCCAAAGGGAAACTCATCCAACTTTGCTGCAACTCCACAAATTTTGTCCCTCAGCAGAGGCTCAGTGGTGACAAGAAGGGACCTCCAAGGCCTCTGAATGTCAGCCAGGGCACAGGAGAAGTTTGACCTCATGGGTTTGTTAAGGTACCTGGGTTTCTGGTTGCAAGGATCAATTCCATGATTCCAATGTAAGTTTAGCCTGGAGCAGAGTTGATGACTTATTCATTGCTTTGCTCAGGTGTGCCTGGGCTGAAATGTACCTGCTGAAACAGGTATGGGCATCTGGGTGATGCACCATGAGGGAAGCATCAGCTTTCTCACAGTGCATCCCAATCAAGAGAGGCACTTTGTGACAGCACCTGTCTGCAGCATCTAAAATATATATTATTTTAGGCACTGATAGCACTAAAAACCACATCTTGTTATTTTCTCATTAAAACAAAAACCTTGCACTGCACTGCATATATCCTGTTTACTCTCTAGAGTGGAAAAAAAAAGCAATTTTTTCCTTTTGCCCAAAAAAATTGTAAATTGAGAAAAAAAAAATGCTTGCTTTGAGATATGCTTCTTGCAAATGACCTGGATATGTTGCATCTGCACCAGGATTGCAATGAAGGATTAATTCTGCCAGAAAGAGAGGTCTAAGTCCAACTCTCTGTGTCACTTAATTGGTTTGTCATCTGCATCTGGAATTAAAAATAACTGCCTGAAAGCAACAAAATAATTTTATCAGTCAAAAAGATTGGGGTTACTTCCATGGGTCAGCACTGCTCTCTTGAAAATAACCTCATTCCACAATGCATTAAAAAATATGTATTCATTGGTGAGATATTCTGAGAGGAAAAAATTCACATAACCTGTTCCTTTCACAACCCATGGTGTTTTCAGTTTGACCATCACAAGCTCAGGGATGACAACACTGAGGGAGGCAAAAAAGCTCCTAAAAGTGAGTTCATTTGGGAAAAAAGCGGGATTAATCCAGCCTGATGTCAGCAGCTCTTTAAGCCTCAGCAGCTTAATCCTTGGAAGTCTCAGGAGAATTTCCAAAGGTTTTGATGCCACAACAATTTATTGTCTTTTCTTTTTATACCTTTTATGTATTCTCAGTGCCCTTAGCATGCATACTTGTAATTCCTCAAGTCTGATAACTTAGCATAGTCCTGGTATTCTATTAAGCCAGAAAGCCAAATATCCTAAAGGCTCCACAGTTAGAGGCCAGAAAGCCCTACGCTATCTTGAGAAACCAAGGTCTCCTCTGAAATACATCCTGTAAACTAAGATTAAGCTCATTCAGGGAAAAATACTTCAAGATAAAAAGATACCACACTATTTATTCAAACATCTCATATCTTTGTTAGATATGCTAATTTGCAAGGTCTGTAAAATTGCACACGCGATCTATCGTGTATACGCATTTCAGTGTCCTCCACCATGATGAGGTGTTACACCACAAAAATGCTTATTAAATACCAAGGTAAAAACCCTTTAACCCTTAACCACGCCTAGTTCTTCATTTTAGGACCAAGGAAAAGGCATCCTCATAGTACCTGTAATCCCTCAAGTCTGATAATTTAGCATAGTCCTCGTATTCTATTAAGCCAGAAAGGCAAACATCCTAAAGGCCTCACAGATAGAGGCCAGAAAGCCCTACGCTATCTTGAGAAACCAAGGTCTCCTCTTGAATACATTCTGTAAACTAAGATCAAGCCCATTCAGGAAAAAGTACTTAAAAAGATACCACACTATTCATTCAAGCATCTCATTGGGGCATCTTTGTTAGATATGCAAGGTGTATAAAATTGCACACGTGTGTACGCATTTCAGCATGCTCCACCTTGGTGATGTGTTACTCCACAAAAATCCTTACTAAATACCAAGGTAAAACCCCTTTACCCTTAACCATGCCTAGCTCTTCATTTTAGGACCAAGGAAAAGGCATCAAGTGCTGTGTACCAAGCAGGAATCAAATGCAAGGCCCCATCCACTGGGAGTGCGGATCGCGGTGGGATTGCGGCGGGATCGCAGCAGGATCCAAGCAGGATTTCAGCAGGATCCCAGCAGGAATTGCTCACCTGGGTGATGCAGGCTCCAGTGAAGGCCACGATGACGGCCACGATGTTGACGGTGAGCTGGAACTGCAGGAACTTGGAGATGCTGTCGTAGACGTTGCGGCCCCACATGACGGCCTTGACGATGCTGCTGAAGTTGTCGTCCGTCAGGATGATGTCCGAGGCCTCCTTGGCCACGTCCGTGCCCGCGATGCCCTGGGGAGAGGGGTTGGGAATGAGATTCCCTGCTGGACAGCACAAATCTCCATAGTCAAAGCCCACAGCTTTTTATATTTCCTGGAATTTTGTTAATTCGGCCTGGTTTTGATGTGTTGAGTTAGGCCGCAAAAAGGGAATTGACAGAGAGCAGAGAATTCATGTGGTGATGGCTCTGAGTGTTTTATCAGCTTGAAGACTGCTGATTATCTGAGGTATTTTTGTCATTGATGATGGTTTTTTATTATCCATGAACAGAATTAGTAACAAAAATGAGAATTATGTGTCTTTATATATAGTCGGAGTACACATGGAAGACACCTTTCCAATTATGGTGGATTTTACCACAGCAAAAGAGAACTCCAGTGTTGTGAAGAAAAAGTTCCTTTTTCTGTATGGGCACAGGATTCTGCATAAAGCTAATAATTAATTAGACAAAATCCTGCAGTATCAAAACAAGCAATGCCAGTGAATCCAAGTGAATTAAAGGATTCTGAGTCAACATAACTCATTCCCACCAATATATTCCTTCACTGACAAGTTATTACTTGCAGTGTATATAACTTATAGTGCTTATAACTAAGCAACTTCACATTCAATGAATGGAAAAGCCCTTACAGCAAATTCATAATGGCACAAACATCAAGATTATACCATTGCAAAGCCAACATCAGCTTTTTTAAGTGCTGGTCCATCGTTGGTTCCATCCCCAGTCACAGCTACCACCTGCCTCTGTTCCACCTGTGTGCTGTCAATAATACCTGCAAAAAATGTATGTATGGGTGTGTGTTTACAGACATTTATAATGTCAATGCAATAATTAGCAAGATAAAACATCCCTGTAAAAAAGCAGGGTCTGTATAATACAGATTGGATAACACCACACAGTTTTACAGAGATTAAAAAGGCAGATCTTTAAGGAAAATAATGATAAAAGCTGTAGCATCACCACCATCCACTACTAAACATCACCATTAGGATTTACATGGAAAGTTCTGATCCTGCATCATCAACACATTAACACAACCTGCTCAGGCTTCAAAGGCAATGAGAGCAGCTCATTATGTCCTTCTGGCAGATTCCTGCTATTTAAAGTGTCACAGCCCAGAACTGATCAAACATCGATGGAAAGGATTTGCCAAAACCCTAAGTTCATGTTTAGGGCTCTCCTAAGCTGGGACCCAGCTGTAATATCAGCTTTACTAAGAGGCCTTCTTAACAAAAGCCATTGATGAATTTTAAGTAGCTGGAGAATTTTAGCAAGCATGTTCAATTTTGCCAAACAATGATTAAGGAGATACAAACTAATTCTTTAAATTCTAGAACCAAGCATTTTAATAAATAGATAGAATAAATTAATTCCTACTTTCATTTTGAGATTATTTGAGAGAAATAAAAACACTTTTCACTTGGTGAATCAAGTTTTTCACACAACAAGGCTGCAGGGAATTATTTTCCACTTATGCAGATAATGAAAGTCAGGAAAATAATGAAGAATTTTTCAGAGGCTACAGAAGCAGCCCAGACTTTTATAGGATGAAGATCATTCACGATTCATGCTTCTATTTCCATGTCAGGGTCCATTTGAGTACAAGTCCGGAACACAGGATTGTTGTGTAGGATACAAGAACACCTTTCCATATTGATAACTCAGGGGAGGAAAATGACAGAATTCCTTTTGCTAACACATTTTGCACAAAGTCATTACCTTCAAAAACAATTATCCAAACCTACCCAGTGTGAAAAGCTTTCACTCTGCTCTGAAAAAAAAATTCCCTTCCATATCAGATAACCAAGGAGAAATAGGAAATTGCAGATTACAGAGCAATAGCTGCCTCTTGGCAAGGTTCAGGCTTATCAGGCACCAGAAGATTGCAGTGCCCTGTGCAAGCAGTTAGTGCCCTGTATTTTTCAGAGTTATGAAAATGAGAAATAAAAAAGCCCTATTCACTTTCCACTGGTAGTATGATTTCAGAAAAATGGCAATTACTCTGATAAGATCTCACAATTAGAGCCTTCAGTTTGTCGGGGTGATTTGCCTTTGGTATTACCAAATAAACAGGAACATCATCTGTCACTACTGTTAAAAGCATTTACTTTGTCTTGTTATTAACACATCCTTTGATGTTAAATTAATAATTTAAGCTTCTGGGAAAAAAAAGTCATTAAAATCTCTGGCTCATTAAGGTATTAACTGCTCCAGAGAGGTCGATAGTATCTGCTCACAACTGGGCTCCAAGTGGGAGCACAACCCAAATCAAGTTGAAGAGGCTCAAACAAATGATCTCCTAACAGAGATAAATGGATATAAATAGTGACTGTGCTGGTGACTGTGCCACCAACTGCCCTCCATCAGCCACCTCCTGGGTGCTGCCAACTCATTCACAAGGTTTAGGAGACATTTTTATCCCAAAATCCAAACTGTGCAGCCAGGATGAGCCCAGAGCACAGAGCTGAATGCAGACATGGAAAACCAGATGTGAAAAGGTCTCAGGTGCCATCAGCACCTGAGCCCCAGACCTTCCCCACAGTGCCCACAGGAAAGATGTGGAATTCTGGGCATGAATTTCAGTGCTACCCATGGAGGAGAGAAGGACTTTGCAAAACACCCATCTGTACGTCAGACAAATTTCTAAAATGGAGCAGCCACGATTATTTGGGATTCCGAGGATTTATCACAGCTCTGCCAACACTCCCTGACTTCTGCCTGCTCTTTTTAATCTCTTCCACCTCCCATTGCTGAATGTTTGCCTTCTTCCCAGCACGTGCCTCCCTCCAAACACATTAAGGTTTGTTTTTAATATTATGTCAATGGCTGTGATAAGGTTTCACCTGAAGAATTCTCTTCAGTACTGAGAAATGTGCACAGATAAAATTCACAGTGTGAGGAGAGCAAAGAGAAGAAGGATGCCCAGGAAGGGCTCTCCCTCTGAGCTGTGGGGATTAATCTCTGATGTGATCAGGGAAAAATGTGACTGAGGGCATGAGCTGACAGGCTGCCAGTAAAGAGAACATTCCCTGGCCTTTGCACTCACTCCAAGTGGCTGAAAAGAAGCTCCAGTAATAATCAATCATGTCTAACAACCAGGAAATTTCTTCCAACTATACAGCTTTACTCCAGCTGAATGCTTACATACAGGATTTTAATAAAAGCAGGTTTTCACAGGGAATTCTTCTACTCTCAGCAAAGCTTCCTGCCAAAACAGCCTTTGCTCTTTCACTGGCCTCTTCCCTCTGTTGAGCTGTTTGGCCACGACTTTCTCCTGTCACAAAGAATTTCATTCAGCAGCCCCAGGAGCACACCTCGAGCAGAACGTGACAGTGTGCTCCACACAGGGATCCCGCTGATGTGGCAGGAATTTGGGCAGGAAATTTGGGCAGGAATTTGTCCTGTGGCTTGCATAAGACACAAGTTTCTCAGAGCAAACAGCTTGTGTCAGATGAGGGCAAAGATCAGATTTAAAACAACCATGCAGAGCTGTCAAGAAGGGCTCTAAATGCATAAGCCTGCCGTAAAAAGCACAAAATACAAGATACAAAACTGAAATTTATCCTGCATCTCCCACCTTCCTCCCATCTAACACTAAGCAAGCATTAAATCAAATCCACTCAGGATAATAACTCATGGAATATCAGCCAACAATGTCTTCTCTGCACCCATGGCTCAGCTCAAACCCATCAGAGCCAGTTTCAGGTTCTCCCTTTGTCACAGGACAAGTGCTGCTCTATTTAAACAATCCTTGCTCGTCACCCTTAGAGTTACATCAGCAAGAAACTCCTGGGAGAAAAAAAAAATCCTGTTTCAGAGATTTCTTTCTGTCTCAACTGCTTAAAACAGGCAGGAAAATTCAGCTGCAGCTGAGGATTTCAGAGCTGAAGCCCAGTTCAGGGTTAGAGAGGCAGGAAAGCTGATCCTCCCTCAGGATCACACAGATTTGTGTTTCTTTGACAAGCTAAACAGAGGTACAGCCATGTATTTTCATAAACACGTCCTCTTCAGGTTAGTTTTTAATATTTTCAAACTTCTGGAAGCTCCCTGTTAACGTAACAAGAATTTGCAAAATCTGTCTGAAGGAGAAAGCTGAAATTTATTTCAGTTACATGCTTGGGTACCTGCCTGGATAGAAGTTTAAAGGTTTTTTTATATAAAAATGTTCTATATGACATTACAGCCAGCATTGGGAATTAACTGAAAATTCCTCCACAAAGTTCAGGATATCAATTAATACAATTTTCTTTATTTTGATTATTGTACCCATCTCACAGCTTTCCACATTAATGAGGTTATGAACATACTACCATGCCATGAAATTATAGTTGAAATATTTGAGTAATTAAGGCTAATTACTAAAAATCTTTGCTTCTTAAAGTTCCCTTTCTGTTTGATAACAAATTAGCCCTGCATGAGAATAGCTGTTTTTAATATCAACAAAAAATAATTCCAGTCTAATTTAAATATTTTGGAAGGTACCACTTGTTTAATTGGTTAACTGAGTATTTCTTTGATCTTTTCTATTCCTTCTGATGATATTTCCCATCAGTGTTAAACAATTGTTTCCCGCAGTGTTTTTAAAAGATAAACTGACAATTTTGAATTATTTCAGCAATAGCACTGTAACCTCACATCAGTATAAATGATATGTAATTTTACTTGTTATATTTGGAAATATAGTTAAAAATATGAAATTTTAAATTTGACAAATAATAATATGAAATATGAAATTTTTAAAATATGAAAAGGTGTCTTAAAACCCATCCCAAATTCAGTGGGACTGAGATTTTGGTTTCACTGATGAACTTTGTGATGATAAACCATTCTGATGGGTGTTTTTCCAATCTACCTCTACTTCAAAGCCACAAATGTTTGACTGCAAGTGTCTGCCCAGGCTGAAATGCTGAACCATGCCTTTCTCTGGTCCCTGAGCAGCACTGAAAACAAAAGTGAAAAATAAAAATGATCTTTTTGCTGGGTGGGATTGTGCTATGTTAAGGGGAAAAAAGATTCCCTCCAGCAGCTGTATGTCATTAAAAATTAAATATAAAAAAAAGTTTATTTTCTGATGTGTGTTTTTAGCCTAGAGCAGATAGAATACATCAAAGGGGAGAAAATCCTCTCAATCCCTCAAGTGTCTGAGAAAAAACATAACATTTTAATAAGAGGCCCAAAACTAGTGAACATTTAAATAGTTTCTTGTAACTTTTAATGGCCCTTGGAGTATTACCAGCCAAAAAATTCCATCATGATTTCCACAGACTCATTCTTGAACTTTGTTAAGACACTTAATTGCTCTCTCGACCTTGTCACATCTTTGAAACATTAATTGTGGTACTTGCATGTGGCATTCAGTAGGAGTAAATATCTTTTGGGCTGTCCAAGTGCTTATGCTACAAACCATCAACAATTTGCTGTTCCTTTTCTCTCCAGCTCTCTATTGATTTCAATTTCCCTGGCAAAGGTTTCCTGCTCCTCTTGAGGGAAAATCCTGAATGATTCAGACGAGCACTCCTGAGGGACTTGGTTAATCCACTTAATGAAACACAAATTGTTGTGTTTCTGAAACAAATCAGCTGCTGGGATGAACAAGGGCTGTTCTCTGAGAACAGGATCCTGGAGCACAGGGTTTGAGATGCACTGCTCAGGAGACTTCAGCTGACCTTGGGCAGGTCTAACACTGACCCATGAAGATAAAAATACTCTCCAAACCTTTCCAATCCTGGACAAACCCTTGCTGGAAAACTATTTTGGAGCATATCTCCCCAAGAAATGTGTATTATTTGTGTATTATTACACATAGGTACTGCCATACTAATAAATTTTGTACATTATGAGATATAAAAGGGGGAGATTGAGATGATACATTCTGTCTCCAGCTGCCCCATCCAGCACCATGCCAGAATGATCCATTTCCACCTGGTCTCAAGCCCAAAGAACCCAACTGATCCAATTGTCTGGGACTTCTGCTCTAGAGCCTTTTAGGCATTTTTAAAAATTGCATGATGCTCAAATGCCTTTGTATTCAGTCATGTATGGAATTATAGAAGAAAAACCTAAAGGATTTCCTACCTAAATGTGGTTTAATGTTGGAGTAGTCAACAGCTGAAAACAGGTATATGATCAGCTGGATCTTAGCCTGAACTTTAGCTGCTCCAAGAATTGCTAAAAGGGGCTCTCCAGACTTTCCAGGGCCTTAGCAAAGTATTCCAGCTCTTTCTTCATCAGGAAACAGCAACCTGCTGACAGGGTTTCTACCTGAGCACGGCCAAAAATGATGTTATTCCTGCTCAGAAACTGCCTGACTTCACCAGCCATCAAAGTCACCTGAATAAGATGTCAAGTCATCAAAATAAAGAAGGGAACTGCAAACCAAACCATCTTTAATGGCAGCATTCCATCTGCAGACAGTGTGGGAGAGAATGGAGTTTGTATGGTGCGCTTTACACAGGGCAAATTCTAAAAATACAGGAATCTAAAGGGAGCCGATGCAAATCAAATAGTTAATTAGCTCATAGGAAAAATGGAATTGGCTGAAAATCCCCATCTCCACTGGGCAGCTCCCAGTCCCACCATCCCAATAAATGCTGCTGTGACAGGAAAAGGTTTTTTTCTCTTGGAATACTCTTTAGGATAATTCTGGGAGAAGAGATGCACTGGAGTGGCTGGATTCACTCTGATTGAGATTGCTCTTGCTGCCCTCATAAAGCAGTGCAGGCAAAGACAAAAAAATCTACGTCTCTTCTTGTTTATATCTTGTTCCCCAGCAATATTTTCTTTCTGCCCACCAAATGCACATTTTCCCTCCCAGCTCGAGTCTCATTCCAATTAAAAGTCACAAGGCAAATATGAGATTGCCTAAATCCACTTGCCAGGCATCTTGTTGCTATTTCTCTTATTACTGCCAAGGAGTTTCCTATTATTTTCCATGTCAAGGCTGAGGCAGAACACAAACACAAGAGTGCAAGAAAACTTCCTTGTGTGGTGCAGTTAAAGATGACAACTCAGGTGGGTTTGTAACAGTGAAATCAAAGCAGATGATGTGCTTTAACACCTTCATCATTGATTTCCAGCCCCCCACAAGCAGTTTGCACCCACCTTTCACCAAAGTGTGTTTGTCCGTGGGGGAAGAGCGAGCAAGCACCCGGAGCTTTGGCCAGATTTTGTCAATCCGCTCCTGCTCGATCTGCAGGGGGAGAAGACAAAAAAAGAACCCAAACAGTAAAACCTCCAGCCTGTGATAAGCAGAGTTTATGTCATTGTGTCAGAAAATTCCCTTCATTGCTCAAACCTGCAGCTTTTCTCCAAAGCACAGAAAAATTCCAGCAGCCATCCATGCTGCAAGGGAAGACAAGGCCAGTACTAACAGGGCTCAACTGCTGGCTGACACAGGTGAGATTTTCCCCAATACCTAACCAGCCTTTCTTATCATCTTTATGGATAATCCCACCCAGAATCATCACTCCAGATAAAGGATACTGGAGTTTCTCAAAGCTGATCAAACCTGTTCTCAAGTTTGTTGTTCTACTCTGCAGGAGAACCCAAATCCTTCATTTAGCACCAATAATGGCAAGATTTGCTCGTGTAGCAACAGGAGCAAAGCCAAGCTTGTTGCATTTACTAACATTTCCAGTATTCCACCCATCCATGCAGGGAGCACATGACTGTGTCCACTCATTTAAGGTGTACTCAAGAGCCAGCTTAGATTTTTCTTTTTTAGAACTGTGTCTGAGCTCCATCTTTGATGAGGAGTTTAAAACCTTCCAAAGGATAGATCTTTTTATGCAAATCATTGCTGTGAGTATATTAGAGAAAGTGGAATAAATTAAAGAAATGAGAGGAGCTGGTTCTCAGTAGAGATTTCATTTTAGAAGCAAAATTGCTGTTGAATTCCTTCTCCTCCTTGCCATAAACCTGCAAGATTCTTCTCCTCCTTGCCTTAAACTCCTGCCTTAATGGACTTCGTTTTGATTTCTTGTGGAGTACTGCAGTGGTTCTAAAAACTGCAGAATTAGGCCTGCACTAAACTGATATTGGAAAAACAAAAACTGGAATTTCACCACTGTTTTGAATTGCAAATATTTAGTGGGAGAAAAAAGGAGGAATTTTTCCAAGCGGTCTTTACAAGGCACATATCAGCGCAGGAGAATATTTTGGTGTTTTCACCGGGTTTTCTTTACCTCTCCCTTCTCATTTCGGATCCTCCTGTTGAACTCCTTGCCCTCGAGGCAGAGGAAGTCCTCTCCGGGGTGGATGATGCCACACTTGATGGCGATGGCACGCGCAGTGTTGATGTTGTCCCCGGTGACCATGCGCACGGTGATCCCGGCTCGCTGGCACTTCCGGATGGCTTCTGGCACCTGCAGAGACCCCTCAGGGCTTTAGCTTTTGTAGTTTTCAAATCCTGTACTCTAACTCTAAACTCCACATAGAGTGCTAGTTAACTGTCTTCACATTTTGGTCAGATAGAATTATTGATTACACATAGGTGCTGCCATACTAATAAATTGTGTACATTATAAGATATACAGCAATTCCTCTCTGGGCCTGGAACTCAAGGACACCTCACTGCCTCAGGCCACAAAAAGTATAACCAAAAGTGAGTTGAGAGGAGCAAACTGGGGGTAAATGATTTCATTACCTGCAGCTCTGATTGGAGCATTAACCCCTGATCTGTGAATGCCCAAACTGATAATTGTGTGACAAACTCGTGCCCATGGCCCACCTTGGGTGCAGCCTCTGGAGGCTGTGGCTGCCCAGGCTGTGCCTGCTGAAGGCTTTCATAAATCCCCACTTTATTCTCTGAACCTTGCCTGGCACCTCCAAGGAATCACAGAAACAAGGCAAGGGCAAAGAAAACTCCTGGATCAGAGATAAAATACAAGGCAGGTGTTCCCATCCAGAAAAATTAAGGAATGCCTGAAGCAGGAAGAGGAATCAGATGTGTTTTGTTCTAACTTGACTGTTGTGGAGTTGGGGTCACTCCACAAGCAAGGTAAACCTTGTATCAAGAAGTAAAAAATATCTTTTAGATCAGTTCCTTCAACTTTCTCCTGGCTTGAATAAAAATGAGTGCTCTGCAGCTTTTTTGACCTTTAGCAAGCTGAACATAACTACTCAACACGTGTAAATATTAATGGACAATACAAACTTTCTGTACAGAAAATGACTTTACTTCTGATCCAAACCTTCCTTTCAACAAGATTTTAAAAGTTATTGTGATTTAGCACTGCTTAATTCATGCTTATCAACAGGTGCAATTCCTAAATACAGGAGTTTAAAATTAACATTTTACATATTTCAAAATCATTAACATGAAGCCTGATTTTACTAATGCCTTTTCATGCATGAGATAAACTTCTGCACAGGAAATATATCAGGGAGAGAGAAATATTCAGGGTATAAGAGGGGCTGTGAAATTAATGTAGGAGCTCCATTCTGACTTGGCAACATATATATCTTATTTTTAAAAAAATAAAATCAGGAATTAAAAGAAAAGATTGATTCCTAATAATTAAATAAAGCTGTTTTAATACAGTACTTCAGTAAATGAAGGCTATAGAAAGGTTCCATGTTTTTAGCTCAGTTTCAGATGGGGAAAAAAAATTATGTTCCCTTAAACTACATCCTAATTAATTATAATTTCTAAGTAAATATCACTAACCAATTAATTCTGTCTCATCACATTTTTGCATTATTTTGCATTATTGTTATGAAAACATTATTTCTTCAAGAGAAAAACAGCAATATTATTTAAAGTGGGAGAATAAGGAATGTGTTTAACATGTCCAGAACAGCCTGGATGTCACTCTTCAGCACAGCACCACTTCTCTAAATTTCCTTTTTACCTGCAAGAGTCTAGAGCACCCCAGGATTCATCATGAAGGCTGAAGCCCTTCACAGAGCTACGGGGAAGTGAACTGCCCTACTCAGAAGATGGCAATGCACAGTTATTAAAAAATATTTTAAAACCACATAACTATTTAAGAAAAGATATCAAAATGGAAATTACTGTCTATATTCAGTGCACCTTGCTGATCACAACCTCCAGCACAGATATAAATTAGTTGTGAAACTCAATGACAGTTTGAGTGCATTTATCTCATCCATTAGTGCAGAAAATGCTGAAGAAAGGAAAAACCATCTCCAACATTACACTGCTAATTTTGTGCATTTCTAGATATTTTCATTTCCTCTGTAGCAACAAGCAAGGGACACCACTGAGTGTGTGTTTTATTATATTATTATATATCTATTACAAATACTTTACACATACACCACTGAGTGTGTATGTGTAAATCATTTATGACAATCCTTGCTCTGAACCAGAGTGGCAAACCTTGGGCCCTAAGGGATTTCCTGGGGCCAGGAAGGCATTGAAAACCCTTAACTCCTCCACCTCACCACAGATAATGGTTCTCCCAACCTGGGAATAATTTTACACCAGGTCTGTGAATATTTACTAAAGGCATTTTGTAGAGTTCCTGTTTTCCAAAATGCCTCCCTAACCCAACACTTCAGTGATGACCAGAGCAGCATTTTCCCAGGATTCCCAGGAAAATCCCTCCGCCCTGAGTGTGTCCACAGGACGTGCTGTTTGCAGGGCTCTGTCAACACAGGTCTCAAAACCAAGGGCAGAATTCAGCAACAGAGCTTTACCTTCCCATTTCCTCACTTCTAACTGGGAATATTTTCCCTACAATTGTACACCCTGGAAAAATAATTTCCACCTGAAGCCTTTTAGTGATGTGAAATAGGTTTCTGTAGGGGAATGAATGATCAGGTCCAGGCTGTTCCTTGAGCAAATGACCCCTGATCTCCCCTGTTTCCACATTCATAATCCTGCCTGAATCCCATTTGTCAATTGGAAATGCTTTTGGTACCCACTTGGAGCTGTGGTGACCCTCATGCATAGGACAGGACAGATTTAGATGGAAATCTGGAAAATCAGCCCAATGGAAGGAGAAAAATAAATTACAGTGCAAGCAGCAAAAAAAGGATACTCCCCTGAAGGGTCAGTCCCATTGAACAAGGTCAGGGGAGGACAGCCCCACTTGCAAACACATCTCAAACTCACATCTAACTGGAGAAATCATCCTGTTTTCCTCTCCTGTCATTTTCTGGACAGCTGGTGGGTGGTATCTGATTTAATAGTGTGTACAGTAATTACAGTTAAAATATTGTTCATATTTTTTTTATTGCTGTAAGGGAGAAAGAGTGTTGGCAGACTGAGTGGGCAGAGGAAGCAGATATTTTCCATCAGTTTTGCAGAGCTTAAGTACACATTTCACAATTTTTTGGGGGTTTATTTTCCCTCTGCAAAGCAAAATTTCCAATGCAAGCACGCATGCACCAAGTATCCAACGCAGGAATATCTTTCCCAATCAGGTGACAAATAAATAGGAGATATTTGGAAGGGATTTACGTTCATCTCCCAGAAATAACAGACTGGAGGCGTTTTCTGGCAGATCAGTGTGAGCCAGTTCAGGCTCATTAAAATCAAGCCAGAAAGAGTGTCAGGATCAACAGAGAATCTCTGCAGGAGAAGGGCATCACTCTGTTTGTTCTCTTCCTGTGTATTTATCAAAGAAAAATAAAAAACACATCCACAAAATATAAATATCAAGCAAGTAGTTCAGTGCTTGCTAAATCCAGCAGCTGCTGGTGTCTGAATTAACCTGGGAATATGGAAAAGCCACGGGTGTCCATGGTGGGCATTCAAGAGAAAACTCAACACTTGCTGGACATCAGTGATAAATAACTCATTCAAATTGGGTTTTTTAGTGTATGGGGAGATGTGAGTGCCAGAAAGCTCCCTGAGTATCCCAAGAATATCCCTGGAAGCAGGAGGGAGGAAGGGTTTCTCCAAAACAGCTGGTGTTCCCACATGGGATCATTCCTGGATTCACAGGAGCCATGTCCCACAGGATCCACAGCACAACAGGGAAAAGGAGAATCCTGATTCTTCCCCAGAAAACACAGGAATGTAACTGAGGGGAAGGTAAAGCCTGCCAAGACTGGGACAATTTTATTTGAATTACCTGATTTATCACTTCCATCCAAATAAATCCTGACACCGGTGAATATTGAGAATATTGATAAAACAGCACATTTAGTAAGAATTCTTATTTTTGTGTTCTTTTTTTCCCTCTGCAGAAAGCACTTTGAAAATGCATAAGCTCCAGTGGGGAGTCAATTTAATGAGCAGATTTCATTCTGGCAAAATATTCCCTATAACTGCTCAACATCTTGCTATTTGCATCAGCAATGGGGATTTCACACATGCACATTACAATATTCCAACCAAGTCAGATATTCCAAACTTACAGAGTTTTCTGAACTTTATGTTTTTCTCCTGGCTCAGGGTTTATTGGTTCATTTATTTCCCCTAAAGTACTGCTTCTTATAATGTGCAGAGTAGTAATAATTTAAATATTGGTTTAAATATTTTCATGATGTTATTGCCACTCTGAAGCAGTCAAAAGAAACAAGGTGGAAAAAAAGAAAAACCCAAGTCCCAAATGTCCAAAATTTGCTAAAATCCTGAAATTGCAAATATTTTATTGTGTGACTTGCACTAAAATAGAAATGTTTCTGCATGTTCTGGTGCTAACCTGCAAGAAATTCAACACAATATTCAAGTGTTTGTTTAGAAATAAGATGTTTTCCTGCCTTCATCTCTTTAATTCTTTACATAGAAGTCAGATTTGCCTTCTATTTTTAGCAGAATTATTCACTTTTACCTCAAGCTCCCAAAAAAATTATTCCCTGCAAGATAAGAGCAGCTCTCTTACAAAACACCCTCCTAACAACCACATGAAAGGAGAGTTTGCAGCTATTTTCCATAATAACTGCAAATCCCACTGCTCCCCAATCCCTCAGTCTGTCACACCACACGGAACCTGACTTAAAGCTGTTTTCTAACGTGGATCATGATTTAATTTAGGAGGGGGAGAGGATTGATTCACAGTTCCAGTGGCCACTGACAAAATATTTCTGAAAATATCTATATTTTCTGCAAAATATTTTCTGAAAAATATCCGTATATGTGAGATGGAGCATTAAAGGAGCACTGCAGACAGAACTTCTAAAGGACATTTTCCAACATTTTGAAAGCCTTGCAATGTCAGCCGTGGGGACAGATGGATTAGCAGCAGGAGACCATCTGATGACAGATAAAGTGGATGCTGTTTATCTGCTCTTTGTGGAGATAAGGAGTTTATCATCCAGTTGTCACCTACACAAGATTTACTTTTTATTTTAACCTTCATATTGAGGAGAAAAACCCAATAAAATCCATTCTGAGGCAAGGCACAGTCGTGCAGTTGGTACCTGAGGTTGTGTTGTGCTAGTTCCAAAGTTCTGTCACCATTTTAAAACCCTAACATGGAATTAATAACTCTCCACTATTATCAAGCAGCAAAGAGATCAGAATTCTCTAACTCAATCCTTTGTATTTCTGTAGGAACGTAATTTACTAGTGTAGAAGCAAGGGTGTGCTTCCCATGTGCACACCTACTACTGATTTACTCAGATGAGTGGAGTAAATTTTATATATATTTGTACAAGCCATGTAAATGTGATATCCATGACAACTGCAGCCTTTCCTTCTTCAAATACAACATTAAAAATAAGTTTTCCTGAGTAGGTACAATCTCAAGTAAAGTGACAACTGTTACAATAAATGGCAAAAACTCCAGTTTTTCTGGAAACTGTCATTATAATCATGGCAATTTTAATCACTGCACTTGTCTTCCCTTCTTTCAAAGTTGTACATCACTACACTGCTTAAAGGAAAATTCTTTAACATGTGGGAGCATTACAAAACCTCTGCTGATCATTTCAGTCCTGCACTGCCAAAAGCCCTATATTCCTTTATTTAAATATAGTTGAATTTTATCACCTTAATTATTTGGCTTTTTATCAAGTAAAACCCATTTCTAAAGCTGATTTTCAGCTTCTTTGAAAGAGCTAATTTGAAAAAGAGATAAAACCTGTAAGAAACCATTCAGGTTATGTCCAGTTGTACAAAAGATAAAAATTGGACGTACCTCTGGCCTTACTGGGTCTTCAATGCCAACGACACAGATGCAAGTCAGGTCGGATAAGATGTCGTTCTCGTTGTCCCAGTCAGGCTCAGGGCTGCTGGGGAAGTCTCTGAAGGCCACACAGATGGTTCTCAGCCCATCACAGGCCATGGGCTCAATCACCTTCTTCACCATCTCGTCCCTGTCGCGGGGCCTGAAGATGCGCGGTTCCCCGGCCGCGTTGAGGATCCTGGAACACCTGGTTTGGGCAGGGAAAAGAGAATAAAAACTGAGTGTGAAGCCTTAGGATTTTAGTTTGTATGTTTTTCATCTATTTGTACTCCTGCAGCTCTTTGGTGTGTAACTCCAAACTCCACACCCAGTGTCAGCTGCAGCTTCCCCATTTTGGGCAGACACAACAATTCCTCTCCAGGCCTGGCAATCAAGGACACCTCACTGCCTCAGGGCCCAGACATGGGAACAAAAGGGACTTTTGGGCTCAATGACTTCATTACCTGGAGCTGGAATTGGCAGATTAACCCCCAATGTGCAAATGGACCAAACCGATAAAAGTATAAAAACCCCTGACCCATGGTCCGTTTTTGGGTGTAGCCCCTGGGGGGCTTCATCTCCCCTAAATGTACCTGAAGGCCCTTCAATAAATACTCTTTTATTTATCTTTCAAGGGAATAAATATGCTTTTATTCCCTTAATTCTGTCTGGCGTCTGTTTTTAGGTAGCTCCAAAAAGGCATCAAGTGTGCATCTGCACTGACTGCCAAAGTATTTCCTGTATAAGCTCATTTCAGTCAAGGCTTTCCTCTTCTGATGTCAGGTTTTAAGTTTCTAATGTAAATTTCTAGAAGATTCGGTACTGAAATATCAGAGAAAATTTGTAACTTATTGCACAGACAGCAAGAGCCCTTCATGCATTATTTTCTCAATAATCAATGAGCTGGCAGCTTAGTGGGAAATTGAAAAGTGCTTATTTCCCAAATGGGTCGAACATAAAGAATCCATTTATAAATTACCAAACGCAGACCCAGTTCTTTGGTAAGAAAAACACGCCAATTTCCCAGAAACACTTAAAAAAATTTAAAAAACAATAGTAGTCCCTCATGCTGCTAAGGTGTGTCACATTTCTGGCGCAGGCAGCAAACTCCAAACACCAGAAATTCCACATTTGAGTGTCAGGATGTTTTGAATTTTGGAAAAAATGAGGCCTTCACTCACTTCTTGAGAACAATCTCGGAGGCTCCCTTGCTGTACATGCGGAAGCTGCCGTCGGGCATTTTGATGACCGTGCTCATGGACTTCCTCACGGAGTTGAAGGTGTAAACCTTGTAGAGCTTCTCCTCGGGGATGAGGCTGCGCACGGGCTCGTAGTCCTGCTTCAGATCCAGCACAAAGCCCAGGAGCCCACACTCTGTCTTGTTGCCCACCTGGCGAGGCAGCCCGCCCTCCTTTTCTGGTGGCTGGAGAGAGGAGAAAAGAAACTGGAGATTAATTTCTCTCATTTCTCTCACAATTCTTAAGTTTAATATCTGAGCTGTGCAGGTACGAGTCTTTCAGTTTTTAAAAGCAAGGTAAAAATTCCACAGAGCTCCAACAGAAGCATCTTCTCACCAGGAGAAACCTTTAGACAATATTTGCCACATTTGGTCCCTTGCATTTCTCTTTTCTTAAATTAGCCATTGGCAGCTTGTGATGGTTGGGCAATCCATTAAAAAGGAAGTAACTTTCCTTAGGCTGAAAACCAAGCAATTCTCACTTGTCACGAACAGAGGATTTCCTTTTCTTTCTTGCTTAGAATTCCATTGGTTTGCTGATTTTCACAGCTTTAAAAGTGAGTTAAAGAAAGCTCTATCGTTTTCTTTTTTTTCCTGCCAGGCATTTTTATATAAAAATAAATCTCCATCCAACCATAACAACAAATCTCAGTGAAAAAAAATCTATGAAATAATAGTCCTGTATCTAAATGTACTTGTTTCTAGAATTACTTTAGTCTGCTGCTTCAGACAAATAAATTCTATGTATGTTACAGAAAATGGAGTAGGCTGAACACTGTGCAACTTCTACCAATTTTTAGTCCTTCTGAAGGAGAGAAGGAAGGACAAGGAGAACTTCAAATCCCCTTTCAAAACAGAAATAAACAATTAAATTACAAACTTTCTTGGGAGTGTTGTACACCCCAAACAAAATATTCCTGTGCCAGGACGCCAGACTTCAAGTGGCCAATGTGTGAACTATAAACTAATGATAACTTACAGTTTCTTATGCTCAGTAGAATTAAAAAGTGTTCCTTAAGCCAGGGCTAAACTGCCCTTATGGGAATAAAAACAGGAAATCATCTCACAGCTTTAATTTGCACTGAAAACAGATTTTGATTTGGCTCAAGCAAAGACTCTAAGTCATCATTCTCAACGTGATTTAAACATTTACCTCACATTTTGCAGAATTAGGACTGCAGGACTGTATTCAGAATCTGTGTTTAATTTCACTTTAAAATCCAGTTTACTTCAGCAATGGGATTCCTAATAGATGGAACTTCCTACATTGTCCATCACTGGGATGAGGGCATACAAAGGGAATGATTAAAGCTGCAAATCAGCTACCCTACTGGATGTGAATTCTTGCAACAAGTATGGCCACCAAAAGGGAAAAGGGGGCCTTTTAAATGAGCTTTAATAATTAATTATCCCAGACAACCACCAATTGCAGCTGGTTTAAAAAATGAAGGTGAGATAGCTAACAGACTGGTCTAGAACTGAAGTAAACAAACATTAATTTTTCCAAAAGAATCATGTCCCTACCCGCAGGAAGATTGATACCTGGTGACAGGTAGATTAATGTATTTTTTTTTTTCAGAGAGAAGCAGCTACAAAGAACAACACAGAATAAGCCAAAACTCTCCGTCTGAAAGAGATTTATCCTTCCAAAAAAGGATTGTAACATCTTTCTTTTATGTGAAACATCATTTTTACTGACTAATATGGGTCAGTCTGGTGCTGCTGTGACATTTTAACATCACTCCAGGGTCACTGTAAAACACTGACATTCAGCAAAAATGCCAGTGAGATACATTAATTTTATTACCTGCTATAACAACTTGTCCTGCTGTAACCTCATTATACTGTGATGTAACTTCCCTCTGGATTCTCAAATTCATTTAAGAATCCCTAATTCAAAATGGAAGTGTTCGTGGTGAGGTGTATCTGGAATTCAGTGGAGTCAAAAAATACCTTTTAAAATCCAGTTTTGTTTACTTAAATAAATTTTATGTTCCTGGCATTGCAGGAACAGAATTACTGAAATCTGCCAGGAAGTTCAGGTTTCTCAAAGCAACAGAGGAACCAACTTCAGTGCCTGGGTAGTGATGGGTGCCAGGGAAGATCCATTCCTCTGAGAACATTAAATCCAACTCCTCTCATTTTAGATCTAAATCCTCATTTCTGCTTCTTTTTGCCACTGAACTCAATGAAAATTGTCATTGAACTAAATGTGAATGTGGTCAGGCCACTGGAACACTCCTGGAACCCAAAGAAAAACAAAGTTTTCCATCAAAGCCAGACAATTCTAGACAAGAATTAATTTATAGATATGATTTCATCGTGCCCTGATGCCAACGGAAATCAAGAAAATAAAAACCTGCTCACATTTCTCAAAACAAAAAACTATCAGAGTCCTTCCAGAATCACCTTTATTTCAACAAAAAGTAGATCACACTCCCCTGTTCTTACCACAGCCTAAAAATAGATTCCTTTCAGGGAACATCTTTTGAATGCAAATACGTAAGCAAGGCGGAGAAAAAAAAATCCCCATGAAAAGAAAAGGAACAGACACTTCAGAAGGGTTTCAAAATCTAACAAGTGGCCACCTCCCTGCAGAGCAGCTGCTGTCTCCATATTCTTTGTGCATTACATTAGGGGCAAGCATATGGTGCTGAGAGCTGGCACGGAGCACTTCCTTCCCTGCACTGTTCCAGCTCAAAATCTATATGCCAGGAGCAGCCTCCTTGCAGATTGTTCTTGACAATCCCTTTGCAGAAGCTGCTGCCTCTGAAACTTCCTGCTGGGCTGGAGCTAAATTTATTTCTCGCTGAATTCTGCGGTTCATGGCACCTGGAAAACAAGGACAGCCCGATGGGGTTACTCTGCAAGGATTCACTGGGAGCAGCTTCAGTGACCCCTCAGAGCATGGAACTGATGCCTGAGCATTTTAGCTTGTCTATTTTTCATTTATTTGTACTCCTGCATTTCTTTAGTGTGTAACTCCAAACTCCACACCCAGTGTCAGCTGCAGCTTTCCCATTTTGGGCACACACAACAATTCCTCTCCAGGCCTGGCAATCAAGGACACCTCACTGCCTCAGGGCCCAGAGATGGGAACAAAAGGGACTTGGGGGGAGCAAACTTGGGCTCAATGACTTCATTACTTGGAGCTGGAATTGGCAGATTAACCCCCAATATGCAAATGGACCAAATTTATAAAAGTATAAAAACCTGTGAGCCATTGTCCATTTTGGGTGTAGGCCGTGAAGGGCTTCATCAGCCCTAAATGTACCTGAAGGTCCCAGAACTGCTTTTTATTCCCTTAATTCTGTCTGGCCTCTGATTTAGATAGCCCTGACACAGCATCACTCTAATATTCCTCAGTTTCATACTGATTTTAGCAGAATCAACCACTGTCATCGTTATTTACACTGCTGCATTCCTGGCAGTGCTACTCCCCCATTTATTAACAGGTGCAGCTGGTTTCACAACAAATATCTCAAAAGCCTGACAAATATTCATCATTTGAGTTTAATTAGAGGCAGAGTAATGGGCTAGCTGGAAATTCAGGGATGACAAGTGCAAAACCCCAAGCAGAACCCCCAATATGCAAAATGGACCAAACTTATAAAAGTATAAAACCCTGTGAAACATTGTCCATTTTTGGGTGTAGCCCCTGAGGGTTTCATCTGCCCTAAATGTACCTGAAGGTCCTTAAATAAACAGAACTGCTTTTTATTCCCTTAATTCTGTCTGGCCTCTGGTTTTAGGTAGTCCCACAAAGGCACCATAACCCTTGGAAGCGGGAAGAGGGAAAGGCTCTGAGCTGAGATTTACCACAGGGAGCTCCAGCAAGGACCTTCTGCTCCCCACAGGTCACCTGCAATCTGTTCCATCACCTGCTTGCAAGGGACTGAGCCAGGATCCTCCCCCAGTCATGACCCTTGCAAAATTTTTTTCAAACATCTCTCCCAAGCCTTTGGATTATTTCCCCACAACATTTCGATTGCAAGCAGCTTCTCCCATGCAGAAGAACCCCCAGACAGATGTTTAAAAAGCCCTGGTTACACCCAGCAGATCAAAATAGGTTTCTAGGTCAAACTACAGCTGCATTACCAAGGCTTAAAAATACCAATCCAAAGCCAGTATTGACCTGGTACTGGCTTTGGATTACAAAGGGAATTTTCAGAATTGTTACACTGGGAAATAATTGACTAATAAAAGGTTTTAAGAAGAAAGATAACATTCTGGGCATAACTTAAAGAGGTGATCCAACTTGTAAAATTAGATTAGGAAATAATTTCCATTTTTGTCCTAACTCCATGCTAAACCTCCCTTTTTTCTCTGCAAGAAGACCCAAGAAGTCCTTCCACATTAAAATGTCAGGATTTTCCATATTATCTGAAGTCTTAATTTGTTGTATGTAACTCTCCTGTGTTCTACAGGTTGAACTACTCCTTTAGAATAACAATGACATTAAATATTCTACTTTATTAACATTGAAAATGAGCTTTCCTAGAATAACATATCACTATGGAGTGTTCTATTTCAGCCCAGCATCTCAACAGGAAAACAGAGGAAAACAAAAACTTTTAAAAATTAAATTGCAAAAGATTTCCACTTCATACTCTAATTACTCAAACAAAAGACAAAATGGACCAAGATGCACAGGAATTTTTCTCTGTATAATTAAAAATTTAATATGTAAAATTTAAAATAACCAACAAGGACGAATGCTGTTCAAACCATGTGATATTTTGATTTTTGAATTCCTAATACTGCAAAAAGAACTACTAAAGAACTGTGGTCCTATCAGACAGCTTCCCTTGCTACATAATTTTAATCAATATTTTAATGTAAGACATCTAAAGCAAGATTAAAACATCCCAATTTATAACCAAATGTTCCAGCTTTTTGCAGATACAACTTCCTTCAACTGCCTTCAAGCTAAAACAACAGAGATTTTGCCTGTTTCTCTTAGAGAAAAGCTGCAAAATGAAAGGAGTGAGTCTTTTTTAGCCAAGGATTAAGAATTGAAAACTTTGCTTGACTAAATAAATTTTCCCATTACAAAATGGGAAACGGTTCCAGGAGCTCTGTTGGCAAGAGGAAGGCAGTGAAATACCAGCCCTCAGCTGGTTTGGAATTTGTATTTAGAATTTCTCTGAGACAGAGCAATGGTTTAACCCCAGCTGGAAACCACAAAAGGAGCCTCTTGCTCACTGCCCCTTCCCCCTGAGATGGAATGGGGAGGAAAATCAGAAATACATCAATGCCTGGAGTGGGATAAGAACAGATTCCCTGCAAACACCTGGCAGCAGCTGTGTGCCACAGACATATTTTATGAAGAATTCTTTCCTTAGGATTTTTCCTCCTGAGAAGCTGGGAGGCCTCAGGAACAAAATGTAATCAATGATTATCTGCTGCTGTGGAATGCAACAGGTGCATCTGGGATTGGTCTCATGTGGTTGTTTCTAATTAATGGTCAATCACAGTCAGCTGGCTCGGACAGAGAGCTGAGACACAAACCTTTGTTATCATTCCTTGCTTTCTATTCTTATCTAGCCCTTCTGATGAGAACCTTTTCTTCTATTCATTTAGTATAGTTTTGATATAATATATATAATAAAATAATAAATCAAGCCTTCTGAAACATGGAGTCAGATCCTTCATCTCTTCCCTCATCCGAAAACCCCTGTGAACACCATCACAACAGGGTGTAAACAGAAATTTAAATACAGAGCATGAAGTGCTTGGGAGTCCTCAGCAGTTGTTCAAAACCCACCAGAGGCAGTGGGGCTTTGATCAGGCCTCTGAAGGAGGATCCTTCCCACCATGGCCATCAGAACCTGGCAGCACCACAAGAGCCAGCACAGCTCAGAGCAGATCAGAATCTGATCTAGACTGTCTTGCTGCTTATTTCACACTGAAGGAAGCCAGACATCCTCCACCAGATGAATGATTTATACCCGTGAAGTCACCACCTCAACCATTCCTACCCTGACAAGTCCCAACCAAGGCTTTGTTTGCTCATTGGCCATCTTTAGTGGAAGAGTTGGCTCCATCAGTTCATTGTCTTCCTACCCACCCACCTGGGAAGAGGCCAAATTATTGACAGCAAAGAGGCCTCCCAGGGCAGAGGAGCAGCTCAGGGGCAGGGCCCCACTGGGGGAATTTGCCAGGCAAAACCAAACAGAGGGGAGGAAGAAGCTTCTCTGCAAAGACTTTCCGTTGGAGAAAAACTCAATTTTCCTCCTAAATATGTGACCCAGGGGATGTTTGCAGTCAGAGCTGGGCTGGGCACCACCAGGGCCAGCTGCAAACACAGCCCAAATCCTCTCTGCTCTAATTCCTGCTCAGGGTGCTGCTTTTGCTCAGCACAGCAACAGAATTGCTCTGCTCTGTAGTGCTGGTCCATCCCAAAGAAAGAGGAAAAGAGGAAAAGAGGAAAGGAAAGGAAAGGAAAAAGGAAAGGAAAGAGGAAAGGAAAGGAAAGGAAAGGAAAGGAAAGGAAAGGAAAGGAAAGGAAAGGAAAGGAAAGGAAAGGAAAGG
>JAWWEX010000036.1:17632557-17656548 GCA_035583215.1 Arremon brunneinucha | reverse complement strand
CTTTCCTGAAATTTCCTTTCCTTTCCTGAAATTTCCTTTCCTGAAATTTCCTTTCCTGAAATTTCCTTTCCTTTCCTTTCCTGAAATTTCCTTTCCTTTCCTGAAATTTCCTTTCCTTTCCTTTCCCTTCCTGAAATTTCCTTTCCTGAAATTTGCTTTCCTTTCCTGAAATTTTCTTTCCTGAAATTTCCTGAAATTTCCTGAAATTTCCTGAAATTTCCTTTCCTTGAAATTTCCTGAAATTTCCTTTCCTTGAAATTTCCTTTCCTGACATTTCCTTTCCTTTCCTGACATTTCCTTTCCTGAAATTTCCTTTCCTTTCCTGAAATTTCCTTCTTTCCTTTTTCCTTTCCTTTCCCACCAACAGCAGAAAAGTTGCTCTGAAGCTAAAGGGATGCAAAATCAGCCCAGCCAGCAACTTAATCTTGGAAAGCAGTAAAAAGAGCTATATTTAATGATGCTATTGTTCAGTTGGAATAAATTGTGTTTAATTTCTCAGGGAAATTCAAATCTTTTATGCCAAGCACTGATATTATTCCCTTTTTATATTTTTATCAATGGTTCAGTTGCCCCTTAATCAAAAGACAATGCAAGAGGGAATATTTCTCATTCAGCAGAGCATCTTGACTAATTTTATGGTCCCATATGTGATCCTTGTGAACAGAAGTTCACACAAAGAGCAATTTACAGCACACATGTAGCTGGAGAGCTAAAAATAGAATATGCAAAACTCACTCTTGGCGACAGAACCCTTCCAATGCCCTTTGGGTTTCAGCTGAAATTCACAATTTGATTAAACATGCTGCAAGAACGAGTGCACGAGCGTGCATTCTGTATTAGCAGGAAGGAAAAGGATTCTGTCTATTTATCCTGGAAACAACTCCCTCAGGTGCTTTTCACTGTATTTATTTGGGACGCAAAATGGGCTATGGAACAATATCTTGTATCTTTAAGGTCAGCTTGTTCTAAACTGTGAATAAAATGAAATCCCCTGAGATTGGAGCTGTGTTCTCGTGGAGGCCATGTTGCAAAGCTTTAGCTCATAAGATCTAAAAGATCTCCATTAATTTTAAACAGATTTTTCAAGTAGTCACTGATCTGCATCCAGAGGATTTCACCCCTTTATCAGTTTAGAATCAGTCTCTGTGCAAAGCTAAAAAAGCATTGAAATTATGAAATACGGCTCTTTTTTAATAGGCACATAGAACTAATTCCAACAAGGAGCAATGAAGCCAAGTCAGAGAAAAAAAATTATATTGAGACCATTTTAGAACCAGTATTGACCAGAAATGTTTCAGTAAACCACAAGAAAAAGACAGATTAATAAACTTAATATTGCAGATGTGGAAGGTCTGATGATTTGCTCTGGATTCAGAGGGGTGAACTGGTGTGGAAGCTGAGCAGAAACACTTTGGTACTGGCTTTGATCTCAGAATGAACAGCAAAATATAAAACTCTGTATAAGCCTCTGCCAGTCACACCTGACTGAAAAACCAACCCCCTGCCTGCCCTACTGCTCCCTGGGGATGAGGAAAATTCTGCTGACACTGGGAATGTTCTCCCAAAGCCTTCCCAAAGTCAAACTCTGTGCCTTGTCCTGATCCTGGCTCTTCAGGGTGTTTCATTCTCCAGGAGGAAGCACCTGAGCTGACTGAGGCTGTAACAACATTTAAATAACCAAGGAGCATTTTCTTCTCCCCCACAATCAAATATTACATTGATTTGTGAGAGCAGGAATTACCCAGTAAAAACAAACTGTTCTTGCTGGTTTGGAAATGCACAAATGAAATTTAAGTAGCTGCTGCCATAAAATATCCACTCTGAGTTATCACACAGGATTTGTTATCTCTGATTGCATTTTAAATGATCACTTTTAAAACGAACATCAAGTACATGCTTGACTTTATTCTGCAGCTCAGCACAGACGTATAAAAAGGACAATACTTGTATTCATAAACTAGAAAGTAAAAAAATCTATTTGTACAGCAACAGTAACATTCAGCTTGACCTTTCAAAGAACAAATCTATTGGAATTGCAAAAAAATTCACTCTCTTAATTAGTTCTGTACAAAAGAATCCAATGCCACAAGCAAACAGGATATTTTCCATTCTGGCCTCCTGTACAGAGTGAATAAAATACTTCAGGATGTAACTCACCTGAAACCACAGTGAATAAAGGTCATTGAGCTCACTGATTTACCAATCCAATTTGTGCTCTTTGAGAATTAACTGAAATTTCTTAGACACACAAAAATCACTTTTCACATATGAAGACAGTGAAAACCAGATGTGTTACCAACACATTTGTGTTCCCAAATTTATCTGCACCAAAACTGAGCTACCCCAATCTAATGACAGCAGGAGTTTTTTTTAATTTCTCATGGTCTTGCACTCTTAAATAAATCCCTGTCCTTGAAAAAAACAATAAAATATACAGTTTTTAGAGCACCTGTTCTCATTTTGAAGACCTCAACAGTATTTAATGCTTCATCATTTACAATAACACGTTAGGGAATTAACACTTAAAAAAAAATTTACACCTCTTTCTGCTGATACCTGAGGTTTTAGCTTTTATTTTTCAGATTCTGTGCTGCTTTCGTGCTTTCGGTTAGAATCCTGATGCTGAAAATTTTAAGCTTTCTGTGCTGAAAGGCACAAACTAGCAAGAAAACACTACATTTAACCTGAAGCTGTAGAAAAGACTTCCAGAATTAAGTAATAGCACTAAGATTACAAGTGTGTAGTTAGTTAAAAGTGTGTAATATGACAAAGTAGCAAACTTAGAGTTTTAGAATATAAAAATAAATATGAAGCAAGATAGAAGTTTTAGAGCAGAAGCAAGCTGTTCTTCACCTTCTTCCTTTTTCATGAGTTTAAATAGTATTTTATAATTAAACAAAAAAGTCTGCATTGCAAGCTTCAAAAGATCAGTTATTAAGTTAAAAAAGAAAATAATCTAAGTATCATTTCTTAATTAGACTGTTTAGTCTTAAAAGACCTTGTAACAAAATATAGTTAAGTAATTAGTAAGGCATTTTGTGCCTTTCTAATAAAAATCTACCAAACTCATAGCTGTAAGACTGTTTCACTGATAAATAATGAACACCTATGTCCAAACATTAAATACTGTCTCAAGGGCCTTCAATCCCAAAGTTAATAAAAGTAGAAAATACAAACAAAAAATTCACAGGTCTGGGCTTTATATAAGAGAATAGTAAACTCTCTTCACAGAGCAGGGAGACGAAACAATTCCTTCTCTAGCTGGGACCAAGGACAAATGATCCAAATCTCAGCCCAAGAGCACAAACAACATGGGCTGAAGAGAGAAAAACAAGAAGGATGAGATTCATAACCTAAAGCTGTAATTGGACAATTAACTCCAATATGTAATAGACCAAAATTAATGAAAGTGAGAAAACCTGTGACCAGTTGACCATTTTGGGACCATTTTGGTTCATCTTGGGTGCAGCCCTGGCTGGGCTCCTGTGCTGCCCAAGGTGGATCCACTGAGATTCTTTTAATAAATCCCTAATTTATTCTTTAGCTCTGTCTGGTCTCTGTTTTAGCTCAGCCCTCACAAGGCATCACTGCTAGGCCTCACTTAACCACCCAAAATAAACCAAGCACCTACTCACCAGAATTTTGGTAGTGTAAGCACTGTTGATAGCGATTGCATTGACCAGCAGCTCCATGGTTTTGGCAGGGATGGAGTCGGGGTCGGGGATCTCCTTGTAGTGGACGTCGCCCACGTAGGCCTGCACCACGGTCATGCGGTTGGTGGTCAGCGTGCCCGTCTTGTCCGAGCAGATGGCCGTGGCGTTGCCCATGGTCTCGCAGGCGTCCAGGTGCCGCACCAGGTTGTTGTCCCTCATCATTTTCTGAGGGGAAAACCCACCAAAAGCCAAGTAAGGAACCCTTCAATGTCAGCTTTGACAGGGTTTTAGTCATAAAAAGCAACGCAGCCCACATGAGAACGTTCCCTAAAGCAGAGCTTTGGGGAGGGCCAATAACCCCAAATCCAGGTTACAGACAGCAAAGATGTGCCTATCCCTGAGGTAACTTTGCCTTTCCCTGAGGTAATTTTGCCTTTCCCTGAGGTAATTTTGCCTTTGATAACCTAAAAGAATTGCATTGTTTTCCTGCAGAAGGTTTGCACCCACCAAAACCCAAGTAAGAAACCCTTCAATGTCGGCTTTGACAGGATTTTAGTCGTAAAAAGGAAAGCAGCCCACAGTTTGTCTTGCTGGTGAGAACGTCCCCTAAAGCAGAGTTTTGGTGAGGGCCAATAACCCCAAATCCCAGTTATAGAAAGCAAAGCTGCGCCTATCCTTGAGGAAATTTTGCCCTTCCCTGAGGTAATTTTGCCTTTGATAACCTAAGACAGTTGCAGTATTTTCCTGCAGGTTTGCATTCTAAGGAATAGCTGGAACAGGTTGTTAACCCTCACCATTTTCTGAGGGGAAAACCCATCAAAAACCCAAGTAAGAAACCCTTCAATGCTGGCTTTTGAGGTTTTTAGTCATAAAAAGCAAAGCAGCCCATGGTTAGTCCTGCTGGTGAGAACGTGATGTTCCCTAAAGCAGAGCTTTGGTGGGGGCCAAGAACCACAAATCCCAGTTACAGACAGCAAAGCTGCGCCTATCCCTGAGGTAATTTTGCCTTTGATAAACTTTTAAAAGAGTTGAATCATTTTCCTGCAGTAGGTTTGCATTCTAAGGAATAGCTGGAACAGGTTGCTCTCCCTCATCATTTTCTGAGGGGAAAACCCACCCCACCAAAACCCAAGAAACCATTTGATGCCGACTTTGATAGGATTTTAGTCATAAAAAGGAAAGCAGCCCATAGTTAATTCTGCTGGTGAGAACATTCCCTAAAGCAGAGTTTTGGTGAGGGTCAATAACCCCAAATCCCAGTTACAGACAGCAAAGCTGTGCCTATCCCTGAGGTAACTTTGCCTTTCCCTGAGGTAATTTTGCCTTTGATAACCTAAGACAGTTGCATCATTTTCCTGCAGTAGGTTTGCAGTTTCAGGAATAGCTGGAAGATGTCATCACCCCTCATCATTTTCTGAGGGGAAAACCCATCAAAAACCCAAGTAAGAAACCCTTCAATGCTGGCTTTTGAGGTTTTTAGTCATAAAAAGCAAAGCAGCCCATGGTCAGCCTTGCTGGTGAGAACATTCCCTAGAGCAGAGCTTTGGTGATGGCCAATAACCTCAAATCCCATTTACAGACAGCAAAGCTGGGCCTATCCCTGAGGTAATTTTGCCTTTGATAAACTTCTAAAAGAGTTGCATCATTTTCCTGCAGTAGGTTTGCATTTTAAGGAATAGCTGGAACAGCAAAGATGAGCTAAAGGAACCAGAGATTTTAAACATTATTGTTATAGCAAACATTTGGGATTTTTTCTTAGCACTGCTTGGAATGCCAGGATGTTATCTGGCAGCACACAGATGGACCACACGTTTTGCGGAAAAAGCAAAAGAGAAAGGGTGTCAGAGGAAGAACATCAGGAAAATTCGAAAACATTTTCAAAGCAGCTGCATTCTTCATTAGCAAAACCCCATCTTTGAGACTTGCTCCTTTTTTAAATAATTGTGATATTTGGCTGCACAGATGCCAAGAGATTCCTTCCTAAACTTCCTAAGTTAATTTGTTTACATACTAAATGGAAATCAACTTTACACCATCTTCATCTAAGATTCCAAGAATGTTTAAATCATCTAATTAAATTGCTCAAGTAATCCTGAAATCCAGGATGTTAATCCTCTTTAATTTCCTAATAGAACCATTTACATTGACTTCAAAGAACTGCAACTGCATTTAAGAAAAGTACATGAAAGCTTCAGTGAAACTCTTAATTTCTTTGAGAAGCTCCAATTTCTCTGAGAAGTGTTCCTGAAGACTTCAAATCCTTGTCAAAACTTTGTATAGTTGCACAAGAAAATCTGAATACAAAATTATTCTATATCAAAAGACTGGACTATTTTCAGAGTACATTCTGCTCAATAAATTCCTGGTTCCTAGCAAATTAAGTAAGTATTTCTATTGCTTGATATTCCTGCACTGTGCAGTTTTAAGGAGATGTGTTGGAAGATATATTAGCATTTTTGTTAGAAATTCTTTCAATATAAGTGTTCTTTAAAGCAATTTCATGAAGATTTTGAGCACATAATTTTCAGACCATTTTTCATCCCATCTAATAAAACCTGAGGACCATCTCAGTGGTGAACTCAAACAAACAGCACTGTTCTCCCTGGATTATTTTGGATGTCTCTTACCTTTACAGAATAAGCCAGAGAAATAGTGACAGCAAGTGGGAGTCCCTCAGGAACAGCAACCACGAGCACAGTAACACCAATAATGAAGAATTTAACAAAATACTGAACGTAGACAGGAGTGCACTCAGGCAACCACTGCTTCTTGTTGACCACAAAGGTGTCAATGGCAAAATACAGTACCAAGATGATGACAGTGATGGCAGACATCACCAGACCTGGGAGGAGAAATCACCAGTTACCATAAACCCAAACAGCACTGAGAACATGAGCAATTAGAAACTGGGATTTGATAGGAAATTACTTTTTCTTTCTTTGTGACATGTTTCACCAGTACCAATAACAATGATAAACCATACAATGAAGAAAAAACATTGCCATAATATATTTACAGTGCACAAGGAATTCTAGGAATTCATTTTTAAGCACTTACTGCTGCCCTTACAACTTCCCAGGCAGTGCAGGAGTTCTACTGTCACTTAAGTTAAGCTTATTCAATTTAGCACATTACTTTGCCTGGTACAACATTTATCTGTCCTTTTAACCCCCACCTTTTACAAATTACTTGTCTATCCATATTTAAACACCTTTCTTCTAAGTAAGTATATCTTTAGAGGCTTGAGCAAAGGAGCTTCCCATGTTGCTGTATAAAATACTGTAGAAAAGCCCTACAGATGAGGCTGGGTGAATATGAAGATGCAATAATGCAGAATTATCCACAGGACAGTTTTTCACTGGGTTTCTTTAAAATGTAACTAATACTGGTGTTTCCAAGGTGTCCCTTTTCAAGGGAACATCTGCAGAGTGTGTATTTTCATGGGCAGAGGTTCCAAAGAGACAGAGCCACCAATAAATATTTCACAGAAATCACAAATTGTCCCAAGCATTCCATTCACTCTCGCAACTGCTGGGATAGCACTCCTGCCCCACAGTTTTGTCCCTGGGTTTGAGTACACAAATAAAAATTTCCACTATAGCCTCAGCTTTGCCTTGCTCTGACAGCCCTGTTTGGCAGGTTTGTGTGAAGGAATTAAGCCTGCATTTTGGAATAAATTAATTTCTCCCTAATGAGATCATAGAGTAGAAAGAGAATGCTGTGAATTTCATGTCTTGACTGCAGTTTTTAAAAAATTGGTAAAGCTGAAGGATGCTAAGGTTGACAGGAAACAGATGAGTCAGGAAGATCACTCTGTGCCAGAGGATAAAGGAAAATCTATTAAAATATTGCTCAGGCAAGTACTCCTGACAACACAAGACATCCCCACAGGCTGCTCAACACCAAAGAAAAACCAAATGAGGCAATGATAATTAATTTAATTCCTGTTCCTTGCCACATTCTGGTCAGAAATCCCTACACAATTACTTCAAGAGTGATGTTCACGTGCCAGAGCAGAAGTCAAGGCAATGTAGAAAGTTATTTAATCCAAGGAATTAATCATCAGGGGAAACAAAGGAGAGGAGCTGGAGGAATATGAACTGGGGCAAGGCATGAAATTGGATATCAGGGATGATAATCCTGGATTTGGTCACACTCTGCTCAGGCAAAGGGAATTGGCATCGTGGGGTGATGTGATCAACTCCTGTGATGAACTCACAGGGGGATGGGAAGGGGAAAACCCAAACTGGGGGAGATGGAACAGAAGTAAAGGGATCTGGGAGGGCCTCCACCAAGGAGCTGAGATCAAAATCCCTTTTAGAAGATCAAAATCTCTTTATTACCACGAGAAAAGCAAATTTAAGGAAATTTAGGCCCTTATGGAAGGTTTCCACTCTCTGCCCACATGTTGGAGAAGTGCTGCTTCCAACCCCAGAGGCCAGATGGTTCTGGATACAGGAGTCCAGAGATGTGTCATGCCTGGGGAGAAGGCAGGAATGTAGATATTTGGGGAGAACAGAATGATTTCAGAATCCATGAGAGGGAAATACTGTGTGAGTGATATTTTGAGGTGGTATTAGAGATTCTGAAACTGTGCACTCCCAAGTTCTGAGGGGAGAGGAAATTAAATACGTAATTACTGCACTTGGGAATATTAACTCTGAGAAAAGCCGCACTTCATTTTGATTCAAATATTCATTACAATCCAAGTTGCCCAAAGCTCCTTGACAGTCAAAGCTGATTTTTAGGAGAATAAAAGATCTCCATCACTACATATTCTCCTTAGAACAGCTTTGTGATGACCCATTTCCAAACCTTGCAGTCAAAACAGGGCCTGTCCCTTTTCAGAACCATTTGCTTTGCAGCTCCTTGCCTCCTGTGACCCAGAGGGCTTCGGTGTCACCCAGCCATACCTGCTTTGCCAATCTGCACTGCCAGCTTGGTCAGCTTTCCCTGCAGGACGGATTTTTCTTTCTTGTGCATGTTGGATTTCTTCTTGTCCTTGTCGTCTCCCTCTCCCCCTTCCGCGCTCTTCAGCGGCTGCATCTCCATGGCAGCAGCCCCGTCCTGCTGCTTGGCTGATAACGCAGAACAAAACTGTTACTCCAGAGCTTCATCCCTTCCTTTCCTCCGTGTTCATCCTCTCTGACCCAGCCAGCACCACAGGGGCTGCCTGGGACAGTCTGTGCCAGGGACACCCTCGGCTCCCTGGAGAGCCAGCAGGGCTCTGCAGGACACAGCTGTGCCAGCACATCCCTCAGGACACGTGGGCACTTGGGCTGGAAAGCACTGATTGGGGTTTATCCCTCATTTGGACCCCCACCCGTGATGCTCTGGGCCATACACATATATGTCACTGAATGTCTTGCAGGTGACTTGGCAGGTGACAGCACCAGCACTGCAGCATTCCCCGCAACAGCAGAGCTCCACATTCCTCTGGATTTTGGGTGCCTATTAGAATGCAATGTATATTCCCAATGCAAATATTTTGAGGGCAATGTGGCTGCACAGGTGGCCTGTGTGCCACCTCTCTGGGTTGCAGTGGCACCTCAGTGACCAGGGGACCACCCTCTGTCATCCACCCTTCCAGAAAATCCCTCAGTTATAAAGTTTCCTCAGCATTCCATGATCAAGGTGCTCAGCCCTCGGGTCTGGTGGTGGTGGCATCACCATTCCCCCACAAAACCCACACAGAGTTTTAGGGCTGATCCCTCCTTTCCTGACAGAATGCCAGCAGAAGGAAACTTTATTTTTACCTGTTTCTGAAAAGCAATGACATTGCAGTGGATATATGTGCATGGGTCTGGTTTGTACTGAGCACAATAAATAAAATAGGATGAGATGAAACAGCTTTGCTTTCGTGACGAGATTGTACAAGACCGTGCTTGTTTGACCTGGAAATCTAATTTATCTTCCTAGCCTGAATGCTTATTATTTAATAGCATTTTATTTGGTACTTTTGTACCATGAACCACTGAGTTTCTCTATCCAGTATCTGAGCCATCACCTTTGCAATGTTCAATATTATCTGAGAAGAGAAAATTGTCATTTAATTTGGTATAACCCAAAGAGCTCTTGATAGCTGCGTCTTATAATAAAAAGGGAACCATAACTTTGCTTCAGAGAAAGCAAAATATTGATTCCAATTTCTTCCTGACATTGTATATTAAATAAGAAACACCTAGGACTCTCAATCTCCCTGTTGTTTTCCCTCATAAAAGGCTTTTACACTGCAAGATAACACCTTGGCTTTAAGGTTTCCTCTTTTATTGCTTTGCCTTTCCCCTGCAAATGAAGAGATGTCCAGACAATGCCATCAGACACCAGAGATGACGAGACATAAAAAAACTGGGCTGGAAAATCACTAACAACACATAGGATACACAACTTGCACAGGAACAATTAATCCAAATGAGCTTTGTGAGATGAAAGCAACATCCATAAATGGTCCCTTTAAAATGCTCCTCTCCTAAACCTCTGCAGCTTGTGGGAGTTACAATCTCATGGGCTGGGGTTGGCTGTTTGGGGTTTTTTTGGACATTCTGAACAATTAGGGCCAGTTTCACACACAGGCACAGACCACAGGCTCTCACTGTACTTCGGGACAGGGTTGAACTACATGCTAACAATGCAATCCACAACCTCCTGAATAGCAAAGAAGATTACCTTTGTTCTGGTTGTTCTCCATATTCCCATCCTGCATCTTGCCTAAATGATGAAAAATTCCAACAGACAACAGACAGTAAACAACCTTCAGCCGAGACAGAACACGAAAATGGGGATTTATAAAAATGGGAGACAAAACCATGAGCACACCACGGGCACCTGGGCACCATCCCCTGCCCTCACACCTGCACTCACAGAGGGGCCAAGGAACTCCAGCCAAGTTCGGAGCTGGAACACCTTAAATGCTGAATATCAGCAAGTATTTTTGAGGAATCTGCATCAATTCAGAGGGGGAAACTAATAAAGTGGATGTGGTGGGAAAATGAATTGGAATAATATTCCTGAGCTGATGTTTCAGAGGGCTGGGACTTAAAAATTCTGGCACACACCAGTATAGAGTTTGGCTTTCCTAATGTATTCCAGACTTAAATTAATCATGTTACAAAATTGAAAAAAATAGAAACAATGGTATTAATAAATCTAAATTAATAAATTAAAAAATGTAAATCAGATAGGATTTCTACATTACGTCTTCCTCACTTGGTTGTACTAATTAGTAAATTTCTCCTGGAAGTACAAGTGCCAGGTGACCTAAATTCAGATTTATCCTGAACATAGAATTACCATGTGCCTCTTTAATTTCCAGCTTGACATTTTATCCACCAACAGTTTTACCACAGCAAAGTCCTTATTCCTTTGTGCCTTTTTCAAGTGGAAATGTCATTTGAAAGTGTGCATGAGATAAAAATGGTAAAAATGTACAAATCACATACAAAACTTTGGTATTCAAAATTACAGCCAAATATTTTCAAATGGATTCAAAATTTCTTGGTGGGATCCCTTAAAAAACTTGCACAGTAATTATACGAATTTATAGAAAAGGCTACAACAAATATTATCTCAGAATGGATGACAATGTCTTTTGGTAGTTATGTAAAATGCACAATAAAAAATGATGCTAAGGAAAATTCAGTTAAAACACCATTACAGGATTGTTGACACATTCTAATAAGAAATGTACCATCAGAATTTATTAAAAAATGTGCCAGCAGGTACATCTTGTTCTTCTGACTGCTATGTGGATTAATTTTCTCACTCTGCTGTGAATAAATCATAACAGAATGGAAAAGTTAAGATGCATCTCTTGCATGTTGGTCTTTGCATTAAGTGGGAGAGCAAAAGTGACCAAGTCAGTGTTATAATTGTCAAAAATAGGCCCCAGTGCCACACTGGGAAATTCCAAAGCCCAGAAGCAGGGCCTAAAATAATCTCAGAGCTCAGGTGAGTTACCGCAATGAACCACTGGCCATCAGCTGCATGTCTGCATTTCTAATTCTATTCCTACCCCAGCAATAACAGGACTTTTAAAAATTCAGAATCCACCTTCCAGAGCTTTACACTTTGCACAAGAGCGATCCATGAACCTGAGCAAACCAAGCTCCTTTCCACAGTCAAATTCCCTATAAAACCTTGGCCTGGGGGGCACAGTTGGACTCAGTACCTGCCTGGTGGCTGTTTTTCTTAGAAGGGCTTTTAATAAAGTTACTGGAAGACACAAAATATCTCTGGAGATTTGGATTTCTGGCTGGAGCATAAAGCCATCCCTAAGAACTGGAAGGCATTAATTTAGAGCAGGCAGTCTGCTCCATTTCCTGCTCTGGAGATCCTTTTTGCAGACTGCAATTCCAAACCTCGGAGTGGCAAAAAAATGGAACAATATTCAACTCTCAAAAAGATAAAAATCACCAACAAAACTCAAATGTGACTGTCTCAACTGGCAGACAAATCACAGAGATTTTTTTTCTTAATCAAAATATTTACTTTTAGGACATATATTTGCTATTTGATAGCATAATTATCATAATAAATTACACCAACAATTGACTGGCTACCTGAAAATAGCAGTACACAAAATAAACAATCATTAACGACATTTTAAACTCAGGTATTTTAAAAATACATTCTCAATATTCTTAATCTACTGCATTCAGGTTATTGAGTGGGGGAAGTCATCAGAGGTAGTTACAGTTCAGTTATTTAGACAGAATAACAAAGAGAAGTTAATTTGGGTAATCAAGATAAAGAAAAGGAAGCTGTAAACTCTTTATATCCTCCTGTGCCAAATAATTTTAAGGCTGCACTTTGGTATAAAATATGAACAAGGAAATGAAGGCAGAAAGAAAGGTGATAGAATCACCACTGCTGAGAGATCCTTCCTCCTTCCAGGTACAAATACTCCCCCATCCTTCTCTCCTTGCTGCATCATTTAGAATTGTCAAAAGATAGAGTATTTATTAATATTTTGATAGCATCATGTGAAATAATTCTTTAAAAATACAGTATTTTTTTACATAATTCTGGAAATATTTTCTTCTTTTCTGTTTGGAATGATAAATAAAACAAATGTTGTTTGGGCTGGAGAAATCCATCTGAGTTTTTCATCACTTTTCTAAGCAAGCATGAAAAATCAGAGATTTAGAATAGCATTTTTAACATTGGCATTCTGCAGCTCATTTGAAAGTTCTGAATTTAAATATAGATATTTTTCACATGCTTTTGCCTCACTAAAATTCTTGTATTTTGGAAAGGACTCGTGGCACCTTTACTGACTAAATTCTTACTATAAAAGTCATGGAATTCACCAAACAAAATTCCCAAGAAAAGCCTCCCCTTTATCTGCTGCAGCCCTTGAGGAGGAGCCAATGACACAGAATAACAAAGTCCTATCACTATTTTGGAAATTATTTCCCTCATTTGGAAATATTTATAATTGGAAGAAGTGTTTGGAATCAACCAAAGAAAATAATGGAATTATGTTGCAAGTGCTGAGAGGGAACCACTGTGTTAAACAGGAAGTTTTAGATAATCCTTCTATGCATTCAATAAATAACTTCACTTACAATTCAGAAATGGATTAAAACATAAATTTAAAAATGTATTTAAAATAGAAAAATAATATTTTTAAAAGAGTTCAAACTGCAAATTGCTTTGCAGGAGCAGAAGTAGCTCAGTACCTATACTGGGATCAGCTGTAGATGTGAAATATTCCAGCAGAGATTTCTCTGAGTCTGGTCAGCCATTTCTATGCCTTTTCTATATTTTTTAAACACACATTTAAGTAGAAAATTCTCTAGCTCACAAATGCCAAAAAACCCCAACAAACCACCCTGGAAATCCTGATTTAGGAAGGTGGCAGTGCTCTACTGGAAGGAAATCAAATTTGGGGTAATTTGAGCTACTAGAAGGAAATCCAATTTGGGGTAAACAAGCTGTAAACAGTGATTGCTGCTTCCCCGATTTTCATTTTTCCAAGTTACCTTTACTAAATATAATACTTTGGAATGAGATTATTTTTCCTGAATTACTATATTTCTGCAAAATTTTCTGCTCTGTTTATGGCCTTAACTTGCAACCTGTCAAAAACTGAACATATTGTCCATAGTTCTGATAATGAGATCAGCAACAATTGTCTATTTTGATCTCAACTACTAAAACTCAACATTTATAAAAATTTCCAAGAGTTCCTTTAGTACAGCACATAATACACAGGCTGGGTCACAAAGTAAATGAATTTATCACTACAGGCTCACAGGCTGTCAAGAAACTCTTTCTTTATATCAATTGTTTATTGACAATTAAGAATGAAAATCTTTTATCTGAAATGTAATTGGTTAATTTTTCAAGCAACATTTCCTGAGGTTTCAAGCAACATTTCCTGCTACTTATTCAAATATAGAATTATTAATTCTTATTTTAAGATACTTTCTACACAAAGACTGTAGGTAAAATTCTTGTTTCTAGTCATACCTCAGGAAGAATTTTCAGACTTTAAAAAATATTCATTTAAATATTTTTTTTTTAATTTTTAAATGAATATAAAAATATTCATTTAAAAATGCAGCGATTGTGCATTTCATCCAGACCAAAGGAATATGCAGATGAATTTGGGGTCCTTGCTTTGTAACTTATCCTCTCCTTCCTTTCTCCCCTCCAAACCATATCTACATTTTCAGTATTTAACTCATCATAATCAATAGTGCTAACTGAGAAATTACCAGAAATCTGGCGTTGCCCATTTCCCAGATAATTCCAAAGCACTCAGACCTATGTTTGCCTGCCTGAGTTCTCTGAGCAGTTGAACTGTGGAAAGCCTCTTCTGCCCTTGTTGATCAAAGACCAGCAGAATTATTGACCTGCCCCATCTCAGAGGAACTAAAATCCAAAACATCCTTAACTGCACAAAAAAATTCACTCCACACTGCAAAGCCCTGAGCTTGTATCCCTCAGCTCCAGGATAAACACGGGCAGGAACTGTTGTTCCTGACTGGAGAGAGGATGATGGAAAATCACATCCCTAATTCCGACACTGATCTAATATCCCCTGGAACTCAATTTCCTCATTAAGCTCAGCATTAAGCCCAAACTCAACAGGGATTTACCAGGCAGCCCCAGCTCTGAGCAGAGCCCAGGGCTCGTTCTGCACCTGCTGGGCACCAGCAAAGAGGGGCTGAACTCTGCTCCCATCCCTCCTCTGCAGCTGGCAGGGATTTTACACTCACCAAAGTGGAATTATCACAGAACTATCACAGGATGGTTTGGGTTGGAACCTTAAAGCCCATCCAGTGCCACCCCTGCCATGGCAGGGACACCTTCCACTGTCCCAGGCTGCTCCAAGCCCCAGTGTCCAACCTGGATTTGGACATTCCAGGGATCCAGGGGCAGCCATAGCTGCTCTGTGTCAGGACCTCTGCACCCTCACAGCAATGGAGAATAAAACACAACTCATTCCCTGGTTCTCACCCTCTAGGGAATCTGGAACAAGGGTGATGGAGGTCCCTGCCATGCAAGGAGATGTAGGGATTGTAAACCCTAGTTTTCCAGAATGGGTTTTAAATCTGGTTATATGTTTCTTTTAAATGATTTGAAAATAGGCTTAAAGATTTCCTGTGTCACTGTTTTAAATAAGACCCTACAGCAGTAAATCCTGTTCCTTGTTTAGCACTTGATATTGCTGTCAGAAACTCTCATTCCACACGTGAAATGCAACCTGCATGGAAAAACACTTTTCACCAATGTGATGAAAAGTAGAATGACATTACTCAGTATTTTTGGCTCTGCACAAGAAGCAAAGGTTGCTTGGCAAATAAAGGCTCATGCATCTGATTAGCAGCAAAATACAGCTGATGCCTACACTAATATTGACCCATTCAATCCAATTTAACACTGGAATTTCACTGTTAGGAGAGCCACTGAAATATCCGCGTGCTAACAAGCGGGGTCAGGAATCTGTCCTGGGACACAGTCAAAACTGGCTGCAGGAATGGTTTGCTTTGGGTTTAGTTTGCACAGGCAGGCTCAGGAGAAAGTCACTGAGGGCTCACACAAATATCACAAAACTTTTGCTTCCTTCTGAAGCAGATGCTGAAAACAGCAAAAGTTGTTCCAAACACAGTGTTGGTTGAAATGGAGGCAAATCCCTGATCCCAGCCCTCTCTCAGAACTGTGTGAGAATTATGAGGAGGAGAGGCAGAGAGAATCCCTTTCTCATGGTGCTCTTCTCCAGATCTATGCTGAATAATGAAACTTTATAATAAAACATCAGGTGAATCTGCCTGAAAGTTTCGAAACTGGCCTGACATAACTGCTTCTTTTAATTGCAAATAAATGGCAAATAAATCACGATTCCAAACTCTGCCTCTGCCAGGCTGAATTCTGGGGGGATGAAGCTGCAGCATCCCTGTGGCCCCTCTGCCAAGCTCCTGCAGAGCGTGTGGAGCAGGATCTCTCAGAGTGCAGTCACACAAACACAACATCTGTGCAGGTCAGCGAGGGGAGAGGGAATTTGACACAGTCAGGAGAGAAATCCATCAAATCAGACAAGCCGGGGGTTGTGACGTACCATTGACTAAGCTGGCATTTGCATTATCAGTGGCATTTGCACCTGCTGCACCATCTGTGGCTGGAGGAGGGTGGGAGGAGGGATGGGAAGAATCTACTGAGCAATAATGGATAAAAAAATAAATAAATAAACAAAAAAGCACAACAACAAAACAGCAAATAATAAATAAATTAGAACAGCAACACAAACGAATGCACGTGACAGAGCGAAAAGCCTTCGTGGCTTTGTTTGCTCCCAAAATCAAAGAGTTTGAAATTAATTAACACAAATTTCCAAAGCAATGTGGCATTGGGAAGGTGTCACAAAGTAAGCTGAAAACTCAAATAATAATGACAACAATAATAATAACAATAATAATAACAAAAGATAAATAAGAAACACATTTAGCAAAGTTAAAGGAGCTGGTGAGAACTGGCTGTACACAGTCCTGTGTACATTGCTTTAGTCCTTTTATGTCTTATTTGTTGTACTTTAATGTAATTTATGCATTTTTAAAGTGGTTGAAATGTTTCCTTTGGAGTTAATTTACACAATGCACGTGTAGCTTTAAAATCTGCATTTTAAAATGTATTATATCTACATCTATACATACTTCTACATAGGACAAGGGTAAATATTTTATGTTTTAAATAATTTTGCACATTATGATTTATCATCACTGATGCATCCCAGTCAAACAGGGCTCAACCCATATCCTGCCATCACCCAGGTAAAATGCACATTGATCTGAGTAGAAACATGGAATTTTCCTATATTTTATGTGGAAAAGGCAAATATAGTCTTAAGGAGAATAAGGGTTTATTTTGAATCCAGATAATGTACATGAGACATTTCCTGGTTTGTGATGACATGAAAGAAGAATCAGAAAAGAAAACCTCTTCTTTTCAGCTATTATCCACATATTAGAAAAAACTGGACAAGAAATCTTTCCTAACAGGAAATTGAAAAGCTTGAAGAAGGTTTTATCATTTTACTATGTTTTTTATAGTGAAGTTCAATAAAATTAGTCTCTGCAAATAATAGCTAATATTTATTTTGTTTTGTTTCTGATGGTTAATTGCTCACAACAGAACCAAGTCCTCCCATGGATCCTGACTGAGACTTCAAACTGCTCCAGTCCTTGCCCCACAGGGATTATTTCATGCTGTACTGGGCTGGTACTGCAGAGGAATGGGCTGATTTTATTTACAAATGGCAAATTGGGAGAAGAAAATAAACAGCTCCCAGGATTTAAAAACACACCCTGTGCAACTGCATGCAGGAAAATTTCAATTGCAAATTTGATTACTGTGGAGGCAACGACTTAAACTGTTTTGGTGACTCGTGCTCGCTCTTTATTCCGTTTGGATCCCCACCCCAACCAGCACAGCGTGAGCTGCTAACAGCAAATCAAGTATTCCACATGAAATACTTTGCAATTTACTTCTGGAGAACAGCTGATTATTCCAGCTGAACGGGAGGATTTGCAACACCAACAATGCCTGCTCACCAAAAGATTTGGCACCAGCAATCTTGTTGATTTGAAATAATTTTTTAATTTCAACTTGAGTGATTCGAAGATGATTATTTCAATCAGCAGTTCACCCCTGATTTGCATCATTGGATGGGGTACAATTCTTACTCTACCTGGAAGCTGCTGCTCCTCCTCCTGTTTCACACCTGCATGATGATTTTTAAAGTGTTAATGAACAATAAAAGCACACACCCACACAGACTGAAAGGGGCAGGGTTTCTGAGAACTGCAGGTTTATGTTCCAGAGGTTTTCATTTGAGTTGGTGCCTCCATCTGCCACCAGCTCTGCCCAGGCACGAGCACAAAGCTGCATCAGAGAATGTGGAGGAATTCTCTATATTATGGATTATTTATATTTTAGGTGTTTATACAGAGCCATGTTCAATTAAATTCTGTGTCTGCATCCAAATCCTAACACACTTCTGTAAGAATCTCTGTCTCTGGGTAAGTTACAGCCACAATGTGGGGAAAGCTCCCTGATTTCTCTTTTCCTGCCTTTCCAGGCTCTTCCCTGTGAGACCTGAGAGAGCCAGCAGTGTCCTGAGCAGAGCCTAGGGAGCCCAGCCCAGTTAAACCCAGCTCAGGGAGCTCTCAATCCCACAGGGCTGAAGCTGCTCCTCCTCTCCCCCAGACCACACAAAGCCTCTGAACAACAGCAAGAGCAAACTCCAAGGTGCTGCTCAAAACTGGTCTGGTATAAAAGAGTTTTGCTTTGTGAGGTTTCAGTCTTTTCTCCTTTTAATTCTCCTGGAGCCCCCCCATGCCTGGCAGCTATTGTGCTTTTCTGAGCAGAAATGAAATGGTAAACATTTCATTTAGTAAAAAGGGATTTCCTCAAAGCAGCAAAGAGTCAAAGGGAGACACTTGCTGAACACACTCAGAAATGGAAATTGTAGGTCCTCAAAACCATTAGAATTTGGCCTTCCTATCTGCAGTTTCATATAAAATGATGGAAACAAAAAAAAAGTTGGAATCATATTTCCTGAGAGATAGCAAATAAAATGTTCAGTAAAGCTTTAACTGCCTTTTTTTAATTAATAGTGAACACCACTAGAAAGAGCAGAAATGTCTGAAAAACCTGTATTAATTGGCCCTTAATCATGTCTGAAAGACAACTATTCTTAGGACAGACTTGGAACGAAATTGTGGAAGCAGAACAATTTACAAGACTGTACAAAGAAAAACTGGCAAGGACAGACATTAAATCACATTTCTGCTTAGTGTGCAGCCCATAAATTAGCAAATGCTTATGACATCACACTGTAATAAGGTGAAAAGCCCAAAGAGGCTTCTTGATTTCATTAACTGATGCAGGACATGAAAGTAAAACTGTCTGCTAACATTTACTGCTACATTCTTGGCTTTTACTATTCTTAGCTCGACCTTTACACCTGAAGAAATTAAAATGCCTCTCAAGTCAGCCACTGACATTAAACAACCAGGCTAGCAAAGAGCCACAGCTTATCTTTATTTTAATCCTGAAGCTCCAAGACAGATGCTATTTCCATGGCCAAAGGGCTTTTTTCCTGGGGAAAAAATATTGAATTGATAGAAAGGCACAAAATCTTAGCACACTGTAGGTGAGCATGGATTCATGTAGAGAAGCCACAGCAACTGGAGCATGCCCAGGTATCCCCTTGCAATTCAGTATGGACTGGGAGCCTGCAGTTTCACACTGGAAAAACATCTTGTTATCCAATGGATTTATTGGTTAACAGCTTCAGCTGTTTTTCTGTGTGACATGTGATGATAAAAATGTGTCATAACAAAAACAAAAAAAAGGCAGTTTGAAAAATCCCATGTGTTTGTCAAGAGCGGAGGAGAGCTCTGGCTGCACAAAGCCCAGGAGCTTTCTCTGGAGCCTCCTGGTGATGGGAAATTTACCTTTCTTGTCTTTCTTCTCCTCCTCTTCTCCCCCAGCTCCCAGCAGAGTGAAGATGATGCCAGTCTGAGAATTCACCCCCACAGCAGTCACCAGCATCCGCCCAGAGCCTTCCATGACATGGGTGCCTGAAAAGAGGCAAGACAGGTTACAGAGAGCTAAAAATAAATGTAAAAAATTATGCAAGGCCGTTCTGAAAGTATTGAGAGAGATTTGCTACACTTTATAAACCTATATTGAGGGGGATATTACCACATAACCAAAATAAACCCTGTTGTGCATTATTCTCAACCAAGAATTAATGCTTAAGCACAAACCTCAGGCTGCACATCCATCACCATCAGACTCTTTTTTTGAAAGAAATATTGTCACCAACCAAGTTTATCTTCTGCAAGAAAATAGTTTCAGCAAAAAATCACAAATACACAAATTAGGTAAAAAAAAATCCCAAAATAAATTCCATTCAAACCTAAAGATCAGAAAATATCTTTAAAAGCCAGCAGAGACTTGGTTGGTTCAGTTGGAAAAGAAAAGCGCTGCAACCTCCCTCAGAAATTTATCAGAGCCTCCTTTAAGATGTGTCACTATTTCCAAATACCTTTTAATTAAGAACTTGCTATTTGTATCCCTGTGTTTTGTTCTGAGGGAATCTTCTCCTGAATTGGATGACAAAGGTGGATAAAAATACCCTCCAAAAAGTGCCCTGGGCTCCCAGAGCAGCTTTGGCAGGCAAACAGGCACCCAGCAGAGCTCAGGCTGAGCTCTGCACACCTGGAGAGGGCAGAGCAGGCAGAGGGGATGGGATGGGGTGTGGGGGTCCCAGTTCTTGATTTCTCTGGGTCTGGATTGAAGGCACTTGAATGGTAGTTCATGTTTGGACTCAGGAGTTTATTATTTCTTATCAGTAAAACAGTCTCATTACTGTGAGTTCGGCAGGTTTTCATTAGAAGGCACAAAATGGCCAACAAGCTCTTGTTACAAGGTCTTTAAAGACTAAACTATCCAATTAAGAACTGACACCTGGATTATTTTTCCTTTTAACCCAATAACTGATCCCACAGAGCTGCAATGTGGACTTTTCCGCCCAATTACAAAATGCCACCCAAACCCATGAAGAAGGAGGAAGAAGAAGCATGAAGAAGAAGCTTAGGACAACACCCTGTGCCCTCCATCTTGCTTTCATCCACAACACACTAAAAATCCCAAAACTAAATTTCTCACCAAGTGATATAACTACACTACTCTCTATAATCTATTTTACACTTTTGTGGATTCTGGTTTATCTTGAAGTCTGAGAAACTTCCTCCATGAGTGAGGGTCAAAGTCAGAGCTTCCCTGGGGGTCAGGGCACCCCAGAGCAGACAGAGAAATATTCCCTTTGCTCTGGGTTTCCACAGGGAACTGACCTTGTTTGGTGGCTGCTGCAATTTGCAGACAAAAAGGAAGAAAAATTTCAAAGAAAAGTTTCTGTTGATGATCCCTAAACCAGAGCAATTCACAGCCCAGGAGCTGCTCAGCTCCTGCTGAAAGATGGATGGGTAACTGTCAGGAAGAGCAATTGCACTTGTTTATTCACACCTGGTACCCAGTCACGAGCTCAGAGAACTTTTTCAGACCCAATATTCTGTCAGGATGGAGAAAAGTCCTCCTGTTTGTAGATTCATGTCCCCATAAACAACAACAATAATAAAAAAGATGGCTCAGAGGCAGCCCAGGCTCTAACAAGTGTTGTTAGAAGTTAATTGCATCACTGAGTAGGGAAAGTCTCTTTCATTTTACCTCAAAATAATATCTTTGAATTGTATACTGAATGGAAAGACTTTTTTTTCACGTTTGGATCCCACCAAGCTTGGTTCTTAATTCCAAGCTTGGTGAAAATAGCACCAAAAAAAAAAAAAAAAGACATCAATGTGAGTCAGATTATTGGTTTGGAGAAATTTTCTGTTGATCTCTGGTCTTGACCATAATTTTGATTTTGTGGAATTAGAGCAGAATTGTGTGGCTTGACATAAGGATGAGCCTGGATTCAGGAAGCCTTGCCTCTCTCCCTCACATTTAATATTTTAGCCAGCTCAGGCTGTTGTACAACAAAGGGGAGAGGGTGCAGTTGTGTTTTCTGCACCAGAGGATTTTCTCCCCTATTTCCAAGCTCTACTGCAAGATATACTGAGCCATAACTGCAATAGAAACCAGAAATACTCCTACTTTTGGAATTGACTTAATTTCCCTCCCACGCTGATGTGAGGAGGAATTACAAAGCTTGATCTGTGACTGAGGGCACATCCAGAGGTGACACAGCTGATGGCAAGTGGCACTGCTGAGGACAGGAGCAGGGTGTCAGCCCACACATTTCTGTCCCTCTGCTTCACCTCAGAAATATTTCATAAAGCAAAACAAACTTTCAACAGCAGAAACAACATTAAGAAATGGAGTTTAAGAGCTTTGCTTCCTTTACAAAGGTCTTCCAAGCTGCCACCTCCTCAAGTAAAATGTGCACCACAGATGTTTAATATTTATTTAGCACATGCATTGTGTTCTTTTTACCACTCTGGAAAACTTGTGATTGTGGGATTGAGAATCTTCAGATGGATGAAAAGTCAAATCAGGGGTATCCACAGAGCACTGAGGAAGAAAAATATTTGAAATCACTCCCAGCACTTCCTTATCCACAGAAATTATTCCCATTTAATCTCTGAGCAAGAATAACAACAAATAAGAGGGAGACTTTATTCCAGCTCTGAGTATGGACATGGAAAATGATTTTGGTACCAGAGAATGGGGTGGTGGACCAGAAAACCCTGTGGGGTTGTTGGTGTGCTGAAATGCACACAAGGCCCACTGTCCTTTCTCTCCAACTTTATTTTGCTGCCTTTTTCCTCTGATATTTTGCTGAATTATTCCTCTGATATTTTGCTGCACTCCCCAAACCCTTTAAAAGCAGGAACATTTAAAAGCTGGGATATGCCAGATAAGAATAGAATCACGAGCAGCACTCGGCGAGGGTGGGCAGGAACAGAAAAATCCCATTGTCTAATTATCAAATCTATTCAGCAGCCTGGGGAAGGTGTCAGAACACTCAGGAAAATTCATCCCAACAGCAGTGCTGCAATCAGGGAGGTGCTCCGAGCACTGGGGAGAGACAACAAAATGGGAATCACAGCAAAGTCCTTTTAGGGTGCCCAGTTCTGTCCTCAGATGTTTCTTCTTGGGGTCTCTGGCTGGTCACAGTGACTCTGAGATGTGTTAGAAAGTCTCTTTTCCCAGCCTAGTGGTCAAAGGAGGAGTCAGAACTCTTTATTTCTCGTTCTCAAGGTTGTTTATTGTTTTTTATCTATAAAATTCTTTCTCCTGACCTGCTGAGGTCTGTTCAGCAGGACAGACAGAGGCACTTCCCAACACCTGTCACCTATGTTAGACAGTGAGCTTCCACCTTAAACCATTCTAAAAGTGCCAACATCACAGCAGAAGATGAAGGCCAAGAAGAAGGAGTAAGGCAGGACATACCCAGATCCCTCCATCTTGCCCCCTGAACCCACAATCTAAAAACCCCAAAAATCTACTTTTTCACCCTGTGATAAATTCACTATCGTTCTACTTAAACTTTCGTGGTTTGTAATTCTTCATACAAGGTTGGTAGTTGTTTTTTCAAAGGGCTGAATCAAAGGTCTTGGGCACTTTGTCAAGGTCTCTGAGCCCCCTGGTAAAGGGCTCAAGTCCTCCAGGACAGCCAGAGGAATTTCCTGGGTTCCCACAGTTTCTCCCAGCAGGGCTCCTCACCTGCCTGGGTGAGCAGGGTCAGAATAACCAGAAAGGATCGGGAGAGGCCTCAGGAAAGGGAATATTTGGGAATATTTGAGGTGGATCCCAGCCTGTTTCAAGGAGAAAGGCAGTGGGGGCAGAGCTTTGGGTCGGTTTTCATGGAAGGAGGAAGAATTCCATGAGGTTCCTTTTGCCCTCCCACTGGGGCTGGGTTTTTGGCAGCAAAGAGATGGAAATGGTGGGATTGAGCAGCAGCCATCAGGGATCTCCTGGATTCACTCCCAAACCTCCCCAGGCTTTGTGTGCACCCTGAGTTTGGCATTTCTGGGGTGGCTCTGGAATCTGCAAGAGCCAAGGGGTGGAATCTCAACTTCCATCAAAGGCCTGGCACTGTCACATTGCTGAAAATTCCCTTTGCCAGGGTTATTTCTCCTGGGAAGCTGAGAGGCCTCAGAGAGGAATGAAAACAACAATTATCTGATTGCTTCTCCTGTGTTTGCTGCTTTGGAGTGTGGACTGGACATTGTTTACCAACTGGTCAATGTTTGATTGGTTCCATGTGAATTGTTTTTAATTAATGACCAATCACAGCCAGCTGTGTTGGACTCTGAGGAGTCAG
>JAWWEX010000036.1:17620614-17632457 GCA_035583215.1 Arremon brunneinucha | reverse complement strand
AAGTCTGAGAAACTTCCTCCATGAGTGAGGGTCAAAGTCAGAGCTTCCCTGGGGGTCAGGGCACCCCAGAGCAGAGAGGGAAACATTCCCTGTGTGCCCTGGGTTTCCACAGTGGGGCAGATCTTACCTGACAGCAGCATCGGGTCTTTGTCCACGGATTTGCGGACCTGGTCGGACTCTCCAGTCAAGGAGCTCTCATCGATTTTGAGGTCATTGCCTTGAATAAATATCCCATCAGCAGGCAGAAGGTCACCTGTGGTCAGAACAGGGCAATGGAAAACCTCCATGAGATAGTTTTTATAATTACACTATGGGTTTTGTTCCAAAATCACAATTAATTGCATGAAAAGGTGAAATGAAAGGAGAAGGGAAGGAATTACTCCTGATTCTGTCCCCAGGAGCCACAGTAATGCAGTCCAGCCAGGAAAGGCCTTTATTGCAAACAGGTTCTGCTTCATGCTATCCCAGAATCCAAATGTATCACATTTACCTCACAATGGACATCTCCATCACAGGAGTTTGGCAGGGAAGTGCTCCTCACATCACCTGAAGGTTTCTCCATCAGGCTTCATTAAGAGCAGCTAATTAATAGCTGAGCTGCCCTTTCCCCTTCCCCCTCAGGGAGCCCTTAGGTAAGTCCAGGAGAAACTGATGGCTGATGGAAGGGGGATATTGCTGGAATTATCAGCTCCCTCCAGAGCACACAGAGCTCCTGCAGGAGTCTCTCACTCCACTGGAGCACACGGCTTCCCCTATGGCATGGAATTATCAGGCACCTCATTTGAGGGGTCAATCTGGATCTGAAGCAACTCATGAGGTGATCACAGAGGCCCAATTCCCTTCTACACAAAAACCCTTCCTCTTGTCCCTAACTGGACAGAAATAAAAAGAAATTAATCTGAATAATGTAATCCTCTGTGATAATTACCTTTGTATGAATAAATAGAGAAAACCAGACAGACAAATACAGAAACTGGAAGAACAAGCACAGAAAACTGGAAGGAATTGGAAAACTGACCAATCCTTGTCCTGGTCAGTGAAAGAAGTTTCCACCAACTGAATTGATTTCCTAGTGCAGCTTTACAGCAGGTCTTCATGTTCTCCTTTGGTCCTGAGAGCTCAGGTGTCACCTCAGCATGGCCAACACTGATTTTCTGTCCTATAACCCTGCCAGGGAAGTGTGTCCAGAAGGGCCAGCAGAGCAAGCCAAGGCTCCAAAGGCCGTGCACTCACCATATTTGACCTGTGCAATGTCCCCAACCACGATCTCTGCCACGGGGATCTGGATGACCTGTCCCCCTCGCACCACGGTGAACTTCTGCTCCTGCTCGATACGGCTCTGCAGCCCCCGGAACTGCTTCTCCTTGCTCCAGTCGTTGAAGGCAGTGACCAGGACCACGCAGATGACAGACAGGAGGATGGCAGCACCCTCAATCCAGCCGGCTTCGGCCTCCCCCTCATCCTCAGCTCCTCCTGTTGCAGTACCACACCCTGTGGAGATGGTAAGGATCGGTTTAGGGAAGGTCGGCTGTACCACAAGAAATGAAATTTGCTGTGATGTGACAAGGTGAGGGGATGGAGCTGCTTCTGCAAGCACTGCCTGCTGATGAAACGTGGCAGAATGGAGGAAAAGGACAAATAAAGAGATCTGTGAAAAAGAGCAAGTAAATAAATCAACAGAAATCTTTGTCCTTTTAATTTTTCTTCTGAGCGACCCATCCTTGGTGAACCCAGACTAAACAAGTGAAAGGAGAAAGCATCAATTCTGTTTTGTGACAGAGGACTCAGAGCTTCACCTGAGCCACCAAAACCTGCAGGGTAAGAATAAGAATAATACTGAAGAACAAGAATAATACTGAAGAATATGAATAATACTGAAGAATATGAATAATACTGACGAATAAGAATAATACTGAATAAGAATAACACTGAAGAATATGAATAATACTGAATAAGAATAATACTAAAGGTGACAGGAAGGAGTAAAACAAAAAATGACATTAAATAATGCAAAGCAATGGCATTAAATTCGCATTAACAGATGCGAATTTAATGCCAGATTAAATTAAATAATTTTAACACAAATTTTTTAAACAATTTTCAACACAATTTCTAAATGTTCAGAACTAAACACACTTATAGGGAGCACTCCTTAAAAGAATACTGGGGTCAACTGAGTTTCTCAGCATTTCAATTTAATAATGGATGTATTAAGGAACACTGAGTAAAAACAATTCCCTGATATTAATTTATCAGTCTTCCTACAGAGAAATGCACTGGGATGCTTCTAGAACTGCAAGTCCATTACTGCTGCCAAAAGCAAAAGAGCATTAAGAGAACCACTCTGTTCTGAACTGTTAATTCTGAATTACTTTATATACATCTGCTAATTATTTATTTCAATTAAAATTTAAATGGATAATATTCACCAAAGGAAAGTGACATAGCTCTCCTTCTTACTGGGAGAAATACTGGACAGGCAAGGGCACATTCCAGAGCCACAATCCAGAGAAATCCCAGAGCTGGTGGGAGAGAGGAGAACTCAGCCTGGCCAGCAGAGCCTCCTCTCCTGGGGGATCTGGGAAGAATTGTTCCCATTTTCCATGAAGAATGGGACCAGGCAGGAATTTGACATCACTTCTCCACCTCACCCAGGTACCAGGGGGTTCAGCAACTTCGCTCCCACCTCTGACTGAAGTTTAATTTGGTTTATTCATCACCTCTCACTAGAGAGAATTAACAGCCAGGTTGATTTCTGTATTTAAATTACTTACTGGAGCATCATAATCCATTAACCAGCTGAGTAATTACTCTTGCACGTGAACAATAACAAAACCACCAAAAGTCAAAGGAAGAAAGATGAGCCTGAACAGCCACTAAGAGAGGAAGAAAATGAAAACAAAGGGAGTTTTTAGCCAAGTTTTCTGTAGTTTACACTGAGTTCCTAAGGGCAAGGCAAAGGCTGCTCCCAAGGGCAGGGATGTCCTTCCACTGCTGGCCCACCCAAACCTGCAGCACAAGAACCTCACTAAAACCACTTTTACAGCACTCAAGGAAGAAATTAAAAAACTTTTTTATGTCCAGTACCTTCAGCTGCTCATTCAGCCTCAAATGCAACTCAGAAACCAACCCTGCAACTTCCTCCTGCAGCACAATGGGTCTTTTGGGAAGGAATTATGAATTTTGCTCTGTCTAAACTTAATCCTCTCAATTGGGCTGTGTTGGATTTTTAGATTCATTTTCCAAATCAGCAGATTCACTTTTGTCTTGATTGTTTTAAATTAGTGCAAGTAATTCTGTTTCAGCAGATGTAACACCAGAATTCACTCTCCTTTTTTTTTTTCATTAGATATGACTTAGAATTAAATATGATGAATATTCTGGTTTTTTTAAGAGCAAACCTCTTCTTCTATTTCTCACAAAAGAAACATGGCCTGGTCTAGCCACAGTCAAACACTGATTTTATTTCCTTTTCAGATGGTTGAAATTTAACCCAGCTTGTACAAAATTAAAAAAAATCTGCTGCAGAGTAATATTTCCAAGACCCTTCAGTAAAAAAAAAACCAAAACCAAAACCAAACAAAACAAAAAAACCCTTGATTAAGAAAAATCAGATAAAAAATAAATATTTTCCTTGATTTGAGCAGTGAGGTTAATTTTGAGTTTGATCTCCATGTTGACATAAATGGTATCATGGAGCATGCAAATAATACAAAATATTATCATTAACATAAAAGGAATTACCTGTAGATACCTTGTAGATTAAGCACAACCAAACAAAAGAATTCATTTTTCAGCTGAAAATTTTGTTTTTATTCCAGCTGAAAAAAATTGTTTGTAACAATGGAAGAAAATCTGAAGGAAACAGATTGAACTTAGATCAAGTTCTTGGAAAGTGTCCCTAAATCTGACAAGCTTCCACACTGAATAAAAAATTATGTTTATTACTTAAAATCATGAGACGATCATCCACAACCCAATGCAAACAACAAACTTTTAAATGCATTTAATTTTCTTTTCTGTTCCTTTCATCTGACAATGATAAATTCGGGTGGAGCAGAGGTGGTTGAGGGGAGGAGGGAATTTCAGGAGTGGAGGAATTACTTGCCAGACCTCATCAAAACCTTTGAGAGGATGGAGGAAATTCTGAGTTGATTTTTGAGTTGTGAATTGTTGAGATTCAACGTGGCCTCTCTCAAACCCCAGGGCCCAGGTGAGAAGTCAATCAGACCATCAGAATTTCCCCAAATTTTGCTTTTGCATTTTACACTCCGCAGAAAGGAGAGGGGATAAAAGTGCTACATAAATTAGTGCAAAATGTTCTTTTTTAGGAATAAACTCTAGCAAAAAACTGCCTGCTTCTTACAAGAGCAAAATTTCTGAGCAGATTTTAAAAAAAAAATATGAAAAGCAAGATTTTAAAATGCAACCTCTGCCCTTTACAACATGACCCATCTGTCAGGGAACATTAATTGAATTATGTGGAGTTCTTGCTTTCAAACTGTTTTAGAGGTGTCCTTTTGATAGGAAAACAAAAAAATAAAGGAAACCTGCATCTCTATTGGTTTGTGTCTGTCTAATATTTTCTTATATACTTACGGAAAAACAATTGGGTTTTTAATTCTTTTCCTGCTGTTATGGTTTTCTAGAAATTATAGATAGACTTACATGGATTTACAGAAGGAAACTTTATGTATTTATAGAGGAAAAAGACACAAACATCTTAACTCTATATTTAGATTATCTGTCCCTATAGCAGTGTAAAGTGACCCAGTATTGACCTTACAGATAAGGAGAAAATAAGAAATATTTATAAAATACATAAAATACATAATATTAATATACCTAAGTAGCAAATTTGAGTTTAAAGCACCTAATATTTATTTAAAATGTTCATATAAGCTTGAAAAATTCATGTTGAGGTATAAGATTGAGTATTTTGCTTTCACAGAGAACATGTGGCTCTCAATGCTACCCAAAAATCTGCCTGAGCTTTTATTGAAATGCACAGAGTGAAAAGCAGCACAAAAGAGTTGTTAACATGCAGATGTGATTTGTGGCAGGGTTTCATTCCAAGACAGCAAATTGTGATGTTCTCATCTTAAATTCCTTTTAACAGAGGCTCTATCTGTCAGAAAACCCAAATGCAGAGATGTAGAAAAGTTTAAAACATGGAGCTCTTTTCTCCCACAATTTTGAATGTGCCTTGGCCAAAGTCACAGAAAATGTGCAGGGCTTAAAACTGAGATGCTGAAAACCTACAAGTCAAGGCTGCAAAGGGCTGGGACTCCTTTGGCACAAAAAAAAAGAAGCAAATGGAGCCCTAAAATGGATCAATTTATCCCAAAAGGAGCACCCAGGCGAGCTGGAGCTCCCCAGGAGAGGGAGAACCTGGCAGCACAGCCTCAAAGGAGGCTCAGAAACACAAAAAGGGACCAAGGGGACTCTTGTGCCCATAAAATATCTGAAAGGACCAGGTTTCCAGAACCTTGTGGAAGGAGAACAGAACTTTAAAAAGCTTAAAACTGGGCCAGAAATAGATCAGCAAAGCTGATGGAAAAGTGTTCTACAGAGGGGAAATGAAAGGAAGGAAAAATCCAAAGGAAAGGAAAGAATAGGGAAGAGAAAGAATAGAAAAGGAAGAATAGGGAACCCATCACAGGCAGGGAGCCCAGCTGAGGTGGCAGCAGCTGGATTTCCATCTCTGCAGGGATTGGAAGGCTCCAAACCTGCTCAGAATTTCCATTCTCAGCCCAGCTGAGGTGGCAGCAGCTGGATTTCCCTCTGCAAGGACTGCAGGGCTCCAAACCTGCCCAGAATTTCCATTCTCAGCCCAGCTGAGGTGGTAGCAGCTGGATTTTCATCTCTGCAGGGATTGGAGAACTCCAAACCTGCCCAGGAGCCTGGAGGGTTGAGCAAACACCCAGATACTCACCTGGGCTGCGCTTCATCTCAAGAAAATTCAAAACTGGCCTGAGAAACCTCCTCTGCATGAACAGAATTTAATTATATGGAAGGGTTTAGAAAGAAAAAATTGAAATTAAAAAAAGGAAGAGAGGCATAGGTTATTAAAGGGAAAGTTAGAAAAAATTTGAATGTGCTTGTGGTGAAAAGGGGAAGAAGGAGAGGAGGAGGCACAAGAACAGGTTAAAGCATTTCAGGAACAGTGAGCAAGAGGCAGTATGAGGTAATATCTGGTGGCTGTTATTAATAATTTCAATTTAGTGAAAGCTAGCAAGCAAGAAAGGGAATGAATAGAAGTCCACAAAAAGCCAGACAGCATCACCTGACAGCTTGGCAGGCTCATGTCCTGTTGGATCTGGGATGCTTTTACACCATTTCAAAGCACATTTCTCCTGATATCACCCAAATCTGGGCACATACAGGAGGAGGCACATGGGCTCAGTGCAGCTTAAAAGAAATATCTGCTTAAAATTTCCAACAGCTATCAGGAGATTCTTTAAGCTGCTTTGAATAACATAATGATTATAATTACAAACTATACAATCCTGAGCAGCAGCACAGTAATTTTTAAATCAGAAAAAGTACATTTTTAAAAATCTGGGAACATCTGTATTCCTAAATCCCAACCTACAGCACATACCTCTCAGCTACTCATTTCAACCTACACACTGCTATTTTTAAGCTGAGAATACCTTGTGGCATTTAAATTCCCTAGGAAAATCTCCTCACACCCCCAGAGGTAATTTTTTTAGTCAGTCAAACTGGTTTTGTCACCAGAAAGACAACAGCTCCCCGATAAAAACTTTTTATCGAATCTCTTTCTCTCTAAAGACATTTTTTCCCTCGCTGCAGCTCCAGCACTGATGTTATTAAAGCAAATTGAGCAGCTCAAAGTTACAGCTCTGTCATCAGCTCTGCTTCCCAACAGCACCACTGATGATTCTAACTTTCCAAATGTATTTAGCTGTGTAAGAAAAGGAACAATAACCCAAAAATTACGTGCTAAAACCCATAAATTCCCCTCCTTAACAAGGCTTTTCGAGCTGTAACAAACACTGCAGCGTTCATTTCTGCAGATCCCTCCTGGTGTCATGTCTTTTGCTCCACAAGGAGTCCCAGGAGTGACTGGCACCACCACTCCTGCCCCAAATCCTCCTCGGCATGACGATGCATCAGCAGATGTTGAATCACTTCCCACGAGGGCAGAGCAGCACAGGGCTGGCTGCGAGCCACAGCCCAGGCACAGGGGCAGAAATCTCTGCAATTTCACCCATTTCTGCCTTTCCCTCACTCCCCCCAAGGGTTCAGGCAGCCTGACCAACATTTCAAGTGAGAGCAATAGTGGATTTGTCTTTCCAAACAAGCTGGTAGATAAAACCAGCACTGGGAGATAAAAGAAACAATGGGAAGGACTCCCTGATTGATGAATGGAAAAAGACATTTGCTTTTACAAATAAACTGTAGGTTTGCTGATAAATGAAATTAGACACTGAAAGATGAAAGAAACAATGAGGAAGAAAACCTCCTAAATTCCGTAAGAATTATCAATGAAAAGGGAGGGTTGTGCATTAGAGGGAAATGTTTGGTATCAGGTATTTTGGCAAGTCTGAAGCTCTCAAGTACCTCAGAAATGGGGAAACAGAAAAAGGAAATGTGGCTGGGAAATTGGGATAAAAAGGATTGGGTTATATATTAGAGGGAAAGGGAGGGTTATACATTAGAGGGGAATCTTTGGGATCAGGTGTTTTGGGAAGTCTGAACCTCTCAAGTACCTTAGAAATGGGGAAAGAGAGAAGGGAAATGTGACTGGGAAATTGGGATAAAAAGGAAGCTGCATACTCCAAAAATGTGAGACCCCAGGGGATGCCCCATGGCCTCTCCCTTTATTCAAATATAGTAAAAGGACTCCTCTGTCTCCTTTTGGACATAAACCTCTGGTGTTTGTGGGTTAATTTTCCTAACACAAGCAAGCTGCAGGATCAGTGTTCTCCAAACCCACAGAGGGGATTTATGAGGGTGACAAAATTACCCCACAAACATCAACATTCAGGGGGTTTAAACATTCACTAAAAGCCACTTTTGGACACGTCTTTGAAGCCAATATGAGAATTCCTGGCTTTGTGATCCACCAGTTTGTTATGTAAGGGCTCCAGGGGGGCAGGGAGGGGGAAGCAAGGAGCTGCTGTCCCTGTGGGTTTGTTATGTAACTGCCAGCTCCAGAGCTTCCTATTAAATATTTACACTTTTTTGGCATCTATATGCAAGGAAACAAATCTGGGGGCCCTGTAAGCATAGATAGATATAGATATAGATTATATTGATTACAGATATAGATAGAGATGTAGATTATATAGATATAAAGATATAGAAATAGAAATAGATATAGATGATATAGATATATAGATTATATAGATGATATAGATATGGATATAGATATGGATATAGATATAGATAAGATATAGATAAATATAGATGAGATAGATATAGATATAAATATAGAATTAGATAGATATAGATTATATAGATATAAATAAAGATGTAGATATGGATAGATATAGATGTAGATATATATACACAATAAAGATATAGAAATAGAAATAGATATATAGATGAGATACATATAAATATAGATAGATTAGATATAGATATAGATATAGATATAAATACAAATATAAATATACCTTAAATATAAATAAAAATATACCTATAAAATATAAATATAAGAATATTATATAGTTAGAGTTATAGATATAGATACACATATATCTATTTATCTCTCTCTACCTATATATATATATACATATATATACATATATATATATATATATATGTATGTATTTTCACACGTTCTTCAGCCTGATCACAAATTCATGAGCACAGGAATGTTCATTGAAATATTCCCTCCATTTCAGGAGACAAATGGGGTGTGTCAAGCAGGATTCTTCTGCCTGGCATCTCCAAGGAAATTCATTTTTTGGAGATCAGGCAAAGTGATGGGTCCTCACTCCACCAAAAGACCAAGCAAATACTTCTACAGTGTTTATATTCAATTTTGTTTCCTTTTTTTGCCAGAGAAAAAAGAGAAATGCAAGGAAAAAAAAAATAAAAGGAATTTTCATCACGAGTCCTGTTCTAACGGATTGCAAGAGACAAACCTTGATGTTGGGTTGTTGTACCTTCACTTATATTGCTCCAAGCTAGGCATGTCAGGTAAATAAAACCTCATATTCTAAAGGTAAAACATGGGCTCCAAATGCAGGAATCAGACCTTGAAAAGTTGCTCTGTGTTTATTAACAAGGATTCAAGTGCAGTTATTCAACCACTTGACTTGCAAGGGCACGTCCTAGCCGAGTCCTACTTGCAGAATTAATATTTCTGGAGGATCTCTTCCTGGGAAATATGTGAGAAGACTTTTTATGCTGTCCCAAAGTGCTAAATCTCATTGCCTCTTCCCCAGCAGAGAGCTGAGTCGTGCCTGGCACCCTGGCCATGTGTGATGAGCAATATCCAAGAGTTTTGTCAGAGATCTGCACATCTCTCATGAAGGGAAGGCAGCTGGGGGACCTCAGAATTTGCATCCCAACAGAGATTTGTACAAAGCAGATGTGGGTCACTTTGCACTAGGAAATAATTATTTAATTTGCAGGTCCTACATGACAAAAAAGTGCACATTTTGCACTCTACAAGTGCTCAATGTCTTGTTACTGACACCAGCTTGAGACTAAACTTCTGTAAGGAATTGGCTCCCAAAGCTGACCTGGTGTGGGGAACCCCACAGATTGAAATAAATAAAAACCAATATAGAATAAATGAAAAAACGAAAAATAAATTAAAAATTAAAATAAATAAAACCCAATATAAAATAAATGAAAATAAAAAAACTCCACATTGTAATAAATATATCAATTTACTCAAAAAACCCCAAGCAGTGCTGGATGGGCAGGATCTCCTTTGTTCTCTCATTCCAAAGGTGATGGATTTAAAGTAGAGGGCAGAGAAAGTCATAAAGACAGACTGGCTGGCTGGATATCCAGCCAGGAAAGCAGGAAATTAAGAATCAAGGATTTTATAATAGGAGGCTTCAGAAAAGACAATTTCTACTAATAAAATTTCATTCATAGACTGCACTCTCAGCCTAGAAGCAGTTCCTTGTAAGCATTTTAGAATATGGCAAAAATCAAGATGGGTGTATTCTAAAATGACCAGTGGAAAATATCTTCATCAAAACACCTACAAAAGAGCAATTGCATTCACTTAAATTTCTGCAGCCCAGTAGGAATTTGCAGAAAATGTGTTTTACAAGATTTTTACCCCTGTAAGAATAAACAATTATAAACAGCCTCACAGGCACTGCTAAACAAACAAAAAATACTTTATATTCAAAAAAGACAAAATAATTAAATTTAAAAATCATTCCTCTTTAAAATTCTGCAAGTAATAATTATTTGAGGGATTAATTGAGAGACTGTGAGCCAAAATTACAGGACAATATATTCCACAGTGCAAGGAAGGCTGTGCTGGGATAATCGCTACAGTGACCTTCTCTCAAAAAGAAAGAGCTCCTAGTATGAGCTACAACTATTCCATAAAGAAATATACTTAATATTGTTTAACTCTCTCTGTAGAAACAGTAAAAAAAAGAATAAATCAAATATAAAAATAAATTTGTCAGTAACAAGTGATTCTCACATTTCTCTTCATTTCAGCACAAATATTAATGTCCACAAGGAAAATTCTGGTGCAAGTTGAAGCTTTCTTTGTATTCATGCAGGATATATAAAAATAGAGCTACAAAATTCTCCACATTTAAGTCGCTGTTCCAAGAATGCAGAACAGGTGCACATGGTCTTAACCTTAAATAGTTTTGCTCAGTTTAGAAAAAACCCTTTTTTTCTCAGGGTTTTTCATGGAAAAAAGCTGGACAGCCTCAGCTCAGTTCCAGTACAGAATAAAAATATATTGAGAAATCTGGTTTAGCAGCCAGCCTTGATACCCCCAGAAACTCTACCAAGAAAATGTGTTTTAAATTCAGACTTCATCAAAAACCAATTTACAGCAATGAAGAACACACAGCACAAACAAGGGATCCCCTTCAGATTAAGTTGTTTAAATGTCATAACTATGAAAAAAAAAATATCAATGTAAAACACAAACTCTGTTAGAAGGATGTATGGAGTAAATTGAATTAGCAACATGGGGAACTGTGATCCCAGAGCTTTGGATGGAACACTAATAAATGTCATTGGCTAATTCAGAGTAAAAGAAGGAGGGAAATAAATCCTTTTTTTTTCATGATCACATGTTGCAAGACCACATTTAGAATGGGCTATTGTGCCAATGCAAACAAATCATTAGGAATAAAACCAATTAGAAATTAGAATTTCTGTTAGCTTGATATTAGCAGGGAAGTGGCTGTCCATATGTTGGCATTTACTCACTTGGAAAAGTTTAATTAAGTTTGATTTAGAATTATAACCTTGCTATTAGAAAAAAAATGAAAGAGGGAATGCTGCAGCTCCTGGGATAAAGTTGTCTTTTTGAAAATGAATAGATGAAGGAAAAAATATATATATATATAGTCAGGAAAATCTGCTAAGTTTGGAGCTGCAGCCATGTCAGAGATAAAGGTGCAGCTGGGTTCTAAAAACAGGAAGAATGCTTCCATTTCTCATGGAGCAATCCTTGGCTACTTCTGATGCTTTAGGATTTTAGCTTTTATATTTATTATTTATTTGAACTGCAATTTCTTTAGTGTGTAACTCCAAACTCCTCACCCAGTGTCAGCTGCAGCTTTCCCATTCTGGGCACACACAACAATTCCTCTCCAGGCCTGGCAATCAAGGACACCTCACTGCCTCAGGGCCCAGAGATGGGAACA
>JAWWEX010000036.1:17585159-17619982 GCA_035583215.1 Arremon brunneinucha | reverse complement strand
AAGGGACTTGGGGGGAGCAAACTTGGGCTCAATGACTTCATTACCTGGAGCTGGAATTGGCAGATTAACCCCCAATGTGCAAATGGACCAAACTTATAAAAGTATAAAAACCTCTGAGCCATGGTCCAATTTTGGGTGTAGGCCGTGAGGGGGTTTGTCTGCCCTAAATGTACCTGCAGGCCCTTCAATAAATAGAACTGCTTTTTATTCCCTCAATTCTGTCTGGTCCCTGTTTTTAGGCAGCCCAAAAAGGCATCACTTCCAGCACTTGTGAAACGCAGCTGGAGGCAGAGGAGGCTCTGAGCACTTCCTCAGCTCCCACTCCGATCACTGAGAGCCCCAGGAAACACAGAAACCGGGGCAAATAAAGAAATGTTTCCCAAAAAGCAGCTCTCGTCGGGGCACTCAGCTTTAAATAGAGCCCTGCAGAACGTTTCACATTGACAGAGAGCAAGAAATAGCTGAGAAATGCAGGAGCAGAAATGAGAGCTGTCTGTCCTGTGCCCGTCCACAGAGCCTCTTCCCTTTCTGTCTGAAGCACGGGGATGAAAAGAGCAAATCCCTGCAAAAAGGGTTTTGGGGTGGCATCTGCCTCAGTGATGGTGCTTGTGCTGTTCCATCCCTCTCTGACTGGGTTCTGATAGAAATGAAATGTGCTTGCTTCCAAAAATATTCTCCTTTTTTTTATTTTTGATGCTTTAAAACAAGGTGTTCTAACAGGGAGGATTTAACAGAAATATTACCAAAAATCTACCTGCAAAAAACAAAATTGAAAAAAGGTTGGCTTTGCCTGGAAATCTTGACAGATGTTTTGAAGTGATATGTAGAATAAATAAACTTATCTGGGCTTTTTTATCTCTTGGTGTTCTCTGGTATTGTTCTTCATGCAAGAAACTTCAGAAATTTGCATTTTCCTATGCCCTTTGTACCATGGCAGAGGTTTCTTAAGTAAAAAGGTTCACATTCAACACATAGTTCTACAGGCTAAACTTTAACTGCTTAATCCATATTGCTATTTCAAGCAAACTCCAAAAATCTCTATTTCAATTTCACTGGAGCTTCTAAAACCCCGGGAGGAGCAGGGGATGGAGTGGGGATGCCTGACCACACTCACACAAACATTTCTGTAGATGACTGCAGTTGCTCTGGCTGTGTTCTGTGCTAGCAGAAGCCTTTTCCAAGGTCTGAAACACTTCACACACCCAGACCATTTAGAGAGAATTTGCCAGCTTTTTCCACCCTGCAGAGAGAGGTTACTGAGGAAAGGTGACTGATTTAACAGGTCCCCAAAGAGTAATTCAGAGTTTTCAGAGGTTCAGGGCTGGAAAGGCACTGATAAAGGAAATTTGCAATTGAGGAGCTTAAACGAAAAAAACCCTGCAATCCCAGAAAATTCAATGATTGCCCTTGGAGTCAGTCCTGGAACACCTGGGCCTCTCCTGATGCTCTCCCTGCCTCGCTCAGGACAAGGAGAAAACCTGGCCAGAGGAGATGGGGAAGATTTGTAGAGCTGAGCCACAAAACCCCCTCATAACCTGCAGTGTTTATTCAAACTTCAGCAAAAACCATTTCTCATCTCCATTCCTTCGTGCTGGAAAGCTTTAAGGGGAGGAATGAGCTCAGTAAAAGATTAAAATTCTGTCATAAAGTCTGACAGCAGCAGGCATCAAAAAGTTCTCCCAATATTAGCATGGCCCTATAAAAGCAGTTTTACAGTGCAGGAAACATGTCCTGAACTGTGGGTCTCAGTTTATTTTCACCCCAAAGGATGGGATGAAATCCCCCCTGAATTCACATCCAAAACCACCTTCAGCGTGAACCCCACTAGGGACAGACAGGAGATGGGATTTCTGAGACAAATTCTAAATTGAAATGTTCACCTGGATCTATCCAAAGCTGCAGGAAATTAGGATTCTATATTTTCTGCATATTAATTATCCACACTGAACTGAAACAGGAGGAGTGAAAAGGCAGAGCTTGTGCAAAAATTAAATCAAAATTTCTTGTTTAAATGCTACTTTTCTAATAGGAGAGAGATGTGTGTGTATTTATATATATCCATGAAAATATGCATATATGCAAAGTGTCTTCCTGTTCAAAAATGTATTTCTGGTTTGTTTCTATGCTTAAACATTTCTTTCCAGGTAATAATTTTTCATTCTAATTCAAGCCCACCAACAGTGAGGAACTGTAAGCACAGGCAGACTTTGGGATGTAGCACAGTTTGTCCCAATTCCAACTATAAAATAATCCCAGAAGCTGATCCAGAAATACTTCATCTTTAAAAAGTCACATCATAAAGATTCTGCAAATTTGAATACTAATTGGCATCTTAAAGCTGCCAAATTAAAAATTATTTTTAAATCATGATGAGATAAGAAAACATTCCATATTCCTGTATTTTATATTGTTAATTTTATTCCATAAGCTATTAACTTTTGGCAATAAAGATGTTTTCAGAGCTTTTGGGTTCCCATTGATTTGAAGGAATTTTGATTTATTTTTTTTTAAAAAGCAGGTAAATATCTTTAAGGTAATATTTTAGCTCCCTTTGTCAGCTTCACTGCAATATTTGCATTTTCTGTGCTACTGCCATGCTGCTCAAATTTCAAATCCCCAAAGAAAAAGATGGGGAAGTCTTCACAAACAGCTATTCCCTGGTATTTATAATCAGGCTGTCTTCAAGCACACAAAATATGGCTGGAAATAAAACACCACAAATTGGTCTTTACATCCTTGTAAAACACAAAACGCAGCATTGAGCTTAAATTCTCACAAGATTTAACCAGGTAATTCTTACCCTGGTTACACACCAGGAATTGATGTCTGTGTGCAGGGGACACTCAGATTATCCAGGGAATTCAGAGAATTTCCATCACTGGAATCTCTTAGAGATAACTCTGATAAATGTCTGCCAGAGAGGGTTGAAGTATTAAGTGTTTGTCAGGGAGGGTTGAAGCTTTTGAGTGTGGGATGGACTAAATCCCCTCCAGCATTCCCTCAGGTGGGTTTGCTCATCATCTCCTGCCTCCCTGGCTATAGGCTGGTGTTGCCAGGCTGGGATTGGCCAGGCCAGGCTGGAGAGCTCTCTGATTTACCCACCCAGCATTCTTCCTGGCATCATTCTCAATTTAGGGAACCTTGAGGAGCTCTGGCCAAGCCCAACCTGGCTGCCCTGCTTTCCTGACCTTCCTGGGCTCAGGATCATGGCCAGGTGAGCCCTGCATCCCCTTGTTCAGCACCCTCAAACAGGCCCCAGGGGCTGGGGGCTCTCCAAAGCCACAGATCCAGCCAGAACCTCACATTTACCCCTCTCCCAGCACCACCCAGCTGGGAGGAACCAGGGTGGCTGCCATGGGCTTGGGGATCTCTCCAAGAGCATCATCCCAAAGCCCAGGAAAGGCTCAGTCTGAGTCCGGCCTGGCCCCTCTCCATGAGGAGACTCCCCATGACCCCACAGCACAAAGGGCTCTCACCCATTCATCCGTGGAGGAACCCCCAACCTAAATCTGTCCCTTCTTTTGAGATTAACACCAAAACAAAGATGTTTCAGAAATTCAGCAGTGTCTCCAGGGAATGACCACCCAAAGGGGCACAATCTCCTCCCCGTGAGCTCAGCCTTGTACTGGTGACAATGAGGGTTGGGACACACAGCACACACACACCCCAACCTCTCCTGCTCTCTGCTCATGACTACTTAGACCTGGCATTGATGTAATACTTAGAGCAGGAATTGAAAAAGCAAATTCTTACAACCACTAAATTTCCTTAGCCAAACAGACTGTGGTAATGTCTCTAGAAGCCATATGCTGCTTCACCTCATCCCTGCTTTGGGAGGAAGGAGGTTAAATAGGGGTTTTGGCAGAACAAGCTGTTTTTAAGAGGGCAAATACTTCTGTTTCTCCTGTTTTCCAGGCTGCCAACTGCTTCGTCCCCTTCCTGCTCACAGACTGGTTTAAAAAATCCTGGGGGAATCTTACAGTTTAATTTTTATGGTGAATGAGAAAAGAATTTTGAGTGTGTGCAGCAACACTCCTTAAAAGCTGGTTTGCTCACTCTGACAATCAACTCTGCTTTTGAGATTAATCTATTTTATATGAAAAAAAATGCTATTTTCTAATAGCTCAGTTTCTCTTGAGAATGCTCCTCCCCGGGCAGCACAATAAAACTGGATCAGTGGGATCTGTTTAGGAGCAAAGATGATAAAGGATTCCTATTAGGACACATCAGCTTTTAAGGCTGTGTGCCCCTTATACCCGCTGATATCCATGATTTCCCACTGATTGCTCAGTGCCTGGAGAACATTATGTAACACTCTGTGCAGACTTACAGAATGAGACAAACACAGCAGAAGCTGGAAGATGTTCACCACTTGTTGTTCTCAGCATCTGCAGCAAAGTTTTGTGAATATTTTCAGTTCTTGTAGGGGCTTTGTACTGACACAGGCCATGAAATGGGGTGTCATTTAGGCTTCAAAGCATTGCAAAGTGTTAAAACAAATTAATTTTGGCTCACTTTCTTCATTTTTTCTCCAATACTTTTTGTTGAATGGAGAGGACTTGAAGAGAGGACAGATTTACAGTGTTCCAAAAAATGTTACTGGGAGACATTGGTTAAAGTGCACACACACAAATTGTGGAGTCAGCTTCTCATCTTGATCTTGGTTTTATAACTGGGAGAGCTGGCAAAAGACTTACAGTTGTTTATTTCTGTGTGCTGCTATGATTTTAGGAGGGTTGCAAAACACCTTTAACATTGGCCTCACAAAATAGATTTTTGTGCTGCCTACGTTTGTGCGTTTTTAATGTAATCTACATTATCACATGTAAAATGCTCTTTAAAAAAAAATCAGATGTAAAGCTGCCACAAAAGACTAGAGAATTAACTTTGGTTCAGCTGACTCATATCTGACATTTCTTAGTTTTTCACTCATTAATCAAATTGATTAACTGCATATTAATGAACCTCAGGGTGGCAGATTTTTAAAGACAGGGAGGTGCACACAATGTTTTCCTGTGGAAAATGTCCTGCAATCTTGAATGGGCCCTGCAAGACCCTCAGGATGGAAAGGTCTGGTAAGGGATTTAAAAAATGGATGTGCTTCACTTCACATTCAGTAGTCCTCCTGAACTGATATGCTAAGGGAAATGGAGGCTGGGCTGAAAAGGTGAAGAATAGGTAAAAAAATTGATAAATGCTGCATTAAAACATTGAGTTTCTATCCAATTGTGCCTCACTTGGAAGCAAATGAACCGAATTCCTCAGAGGATGGCACCAGACCTTCACGTGGCTATTTATCTCAGGTTACTTTTAATTCAGTTTAATTAAATTTGCTTCGAGTTCCTCAGCAATCAGTGCTTCCCCTTTCTCAAACCAACTGTTTATTCCCCTGGGCCATTTAATCCAGGGGGCACAGGAGAATTCCTTGTTCCAACCAACTCCTGAGCCGCGCTCATTTCCATGGCCAAAACAACACAAACGCTCGGCAGCGACGGCGCCAAACCCAACAGCCCCGAGGTGGCCGCCCTTGGCAGGAGCTGAACGCTCTCCCCAGAGGCTTTCACAGCTCCCAGTGCCATTTCCCAGGGGCTTTCACAGCTCCCAGTGCCATTTCCCAGAGGCTTTCACAGCTCCCAGTGCCATTTCCCACGGCAGATGAGGTGGCAGAGCCCCGGCAGGGCCAGTGCTGCCGTGCCTGGTGCATCCAAGGGTGGCCTCCTGAGCCAAACACAGCAGAAGCTGGAAGATGTTCACCACTTGTTGTTTTCAGCATCTGCAGCAAAGTTTTGTGTATTTTCAGTTCTTTTAGAGGCTTTGTTCTGACACAGGCCCTGAAATGGGGTGACATTTAGGCTTCAAAGCACTGCAAAGTGTTAAAGCAAATGAATTTTGGCTCACTTTCTTCTGAAAAGGCTTCATGTTTTCTGCAATACGTTTTGTTTAATGGAGAGGACTTGAAGAGATGACAGATTTACAGTGTCCCAAAAAAGTGTTACTGGGAGACATTGGTTAAAGTGCTCACACACAAATTGTGGAATCAGTTTCTCATCTTGATTTTGGCTTTATAACTGGGAGAGCTGCCCAACAGCCCCGAGGTGGCCGCCCTTGGCAGGAGCTGAAGGCTCTCCCCAGAGGCTTTCACAGCTCCCAGTGCCATTTCCCAGAGCAGATGAGGTGGCAGAGCCCCTGCAGGGCCGGTGCTGCCGTGCCTGGTGCATCCAAGGGTGGCCTCCTGCCCGCCCACACCTGCGCGCGGCTCCGAGCCAAGCGCGGCTCCATTTCCAGCCTTCCCCACCAGGCATCTGCTGTGTTTGTACAATCTAAGAACAAGATGATTTCATCACAGAGATGGAAAGGTTTTTAGAATCCCCAGAAAAAAAAAAATAAATATCCACTAGACCTATTTCCTGCGACACGGCGCTTCTCGGAAAGGGAGTAGAAGGAGTTTTGTGATCTGGGGCAGTGAGTGTGAGAAAGAAAAATGTTGCTGGGAGAGTGGGAAGAAAATTGTTGAGAGTTGGATAAGAAAGGAGTGAGAAATTCCAAATATCACCTACCTGAAATTACTCAAATGAGTGCAGTTCTGCCACGACTATTGGCAAAGAAAGTGAAGGGATGAAAATCACAGTTTAAAAACTGGGGCAAAAAGAGAAGAATTTTATCCAATCTCTGGTCAAGCAGTCCTGACACACATGGCAACACAGAAAGGGGATTCTCCCGTCTGTTTCACCTCCCCTAAAACCCTGAAATTCTCTTTAGCAGCCTAAAGCAGGAAACCACAAAGTGACCCAAAGAAAGGTGAGAGTTGGAACCACAAAATGACACAGCACCAAAACAACATTTTGAAGTGTTTTGAGGGAGCAATGGCTCAATTTCACATTATTCCAATGGGTTTTAATTATTTTTAGGAATACCCAGAGTGAGTGCTGGGGTACTGGGACAGACATCCCGTCTTTAGAATGTTTTACCTGAGCCTTGCACACACACTAGTGCAGCTGTTCTGCTCCAGCAGAACTCCAAGGTAAGGAATTTACATGGAGGAGAATTAGACTGTCCAAATTTATGAGAATATTTTTTTTAATGTACATCAGCACAAACTGCACAGAAATTCAAACTAGCTGGTGCTACATTCGACATTTTCACTCCTAAATAAGTAGAGGAACCTTGCTGCCAACTGCTCCGTATTTTTCATATCTAGATATTCTCTTTTATAGGTATTCTTTCTAATATCAATAAAACTTTTTACTTTTTTTTCACTTTCTCCCAGAGATACCCAAACTAACAGCTGGTCCAATCTTCCTCACTGTGACTTATTTCCAGAACTGCTAAAGAGATGCAATGCCAAAAGACACATCTTGGGCTGTGCTCCACAGGCAGGAACCTGGGAGAAGATGAGAACAGCACAGCAAAGACCTGGACAAGGGGATGGGGAAGTTCTTTGTTTGGCTTTGGGTTTTTTCTCCCCCTCTGACTGATTTTTACAGAGTTTTTTAATCTGAACACCCCTTGGCTTCTGCAGGGAGAGCCTTTCCTGCTGCCTGGTGCCTCAGGCACTGCTGCCAGGTTGGCTCCTGTCCCTCCCTGGCTGTTTGTGTCCTGCTGTCCATCCCACACGAGCAGGGATGTGACATTCCCACAACAGTTGTGCCACGAGTCTGAGCAAGTGCTGCCTCCACGGGGAGGCTCAGCACAGGATCAGGATAAAGCAGCACCCTCACCTTCCCTCCAGATTCTGGAAGTCCTTTCTGGTTCAAATCTCCAGCTTGAGTCTCCACTGAGCAATGTGGCACATTATAAACATGATAAGAAAACCCCTGAGTGGTGAGCCCCATGAAACAAAGTCTCTTTTGTTTATAAAATAAGAAAACAAATATCTTTTAGGTAATGAAAGGCCAGCAGGAACCCCAGCTCCAGCCCTGGGCAGCAGCAGCAGCAGCATAAAACCACCAACATCTCAGAGCAAGTGGCTTGGGAGGCCCAAATTTCAGGGGACCATGTCCTGTTCCTGTGTTTTTCCAACTTGTTGTATGAGTAAGGGGAAGGGTAACCCAGCCAAAGCCCTGCTGAGCAGCACTGAGCAATGTAACTGATCATTCCACTTTGTTTTCAATCCAGACCTTTGCCTTGGGAATTTTAGCAGAAGCTGCCTGAACCAAAAAGACTTTTCCTTTTTATTTCCACCTTTAAGCTGCTAAAAGCTGTACACTGGAAAATAGATATCCTGCCTGGGGCTCCCTGCTAAACACTGGGATGTTAAAACATCTTACCTCAGGCTGCTTTCTCCCCCCTTTGCAACCCACAGAATGAAAGAGAGCTCAAGGAAGAGGAGTTAAAAGGTTTGTTACACTCCTGTAAACAGCAGATGATTGGCAGGGCTTGACATCAGCAGTTTTTGCAATAAGATCCACATGTGGTGCAGGGGCTGGAGGTGGAAACAAGGACTCAGAAATTGCTGCTGAAGGTGTTTGCAGAAGGATCTGGGAATGTTTTGACCAAAGCAGCAGAATCCTGCTGGGGGACTGGGGAAAGCAGCCCCAGAAAGGGACAGAGCTGCAAATGCCACCAGGGCATTTCTGCCAGGAGGGGCTGCTCCAGCAGAGCTCTGAGGGGAAACAGTGGGGAAATACCAAAGCAAACCAGCCAAACAAACAAAAAAAAAACCACCCTAAAAACCCACAAACAAACAAAAGAACAAAAACCCACCAAAAATAACAAAATGCCAGGTGGAAAAGGAGATTCTTGCATTTCTACAGGCACAATAAGACAGAGATATGGGAATGGCCAAGAGAAGCCATTTTCCATTCCCTTGCTGGGTTTCTGAGTCCAAGCACTCTTTTCTAAAGGATGTTCTGTTTCCTCAAGCAATGTGGTGGTTTGAGTCCATTGCTTGCTCTCTTTCTACTCACACACTGTCCTTAAAAACAGGACTGGGCATTTCTTTACAAACTGTTCATAAAAATAATTTCACCATATACTGATATACAAAGATTTCCATTTTAGTCCTGGACCTCTAATCTGCATTACAAAAAAAATAATGTGAATTAAATTATTTCACACTTTCATCAAATGCTCTGAGCTACCACAGAGCATGGCCAGGGAACACTGAAATCCACAAACCACGGGCACAGAAGGGATTTTCCTGAGGAACAAAATATTCTTACCCGGCCCCTTTTCAATTTTAGTCCTGGACTACCTTTAATCTACCTTACAAAAAAAAAAAAAAAAAAGTGAATTAAATTATTTCACACTTTCATCAAATCCTCTGAGCTACCACAGACCCCCTGCTCTGCATGGCCAGGGAACACTGAAATCCATAAACCACAGAAGGGATTTTCCTGAGGAACAAAATATTCTTACCCTGCCCCTGTGTGATCCTCACTGCACTGGAGGCCACACCTGCGCTGGGAATTTTCTCTCAAGATGCATTTGCTGAAATCCAGCCTCAGTTTTGCACTTTTTTGAAAGGGCAGCAAACTGATTTCGTGTGGCTCAGTAATGAGAGCAGTAATTGCCACGGGGCTGACAATGATTTATGCAGAAGTTCTCAACTGCTTCTCATGGCCTGTCAGATGGTGAAAGGGAATGCAAAGCACGTCATCAAAACCATTCCTGAGAGCAACATTCCTGAAAGCTGCCCTCCTGCTAAGGAATATGAAAAGAAAGAACTGGGGTGGCTTCTGGAGAAGCAATAAAACTGCACTTTTATCCAGAGATTCCTCTAAATCAGGTTCCCTGATTGCACCAGAAATGGAAATTATGTTCTCCAAGACTCACTAGATCTGAAATGAAGATGTGAACACTCACATCCTTACACAGGGCTCCTGAGCACTCTAATATTTGTTGGAAGTGTGGATTTTATCCTGCTTTTCTCCTTCAAAAGCCTCAGGAGAAATACATTTTGCACTTCAACTGCAGACAGCAGTTAAATGCTAATTCTGTTACAGCATCAAAAGTTACAAGTGGGTTCCATGAGTCAAGAAAAGAAAGAGTTATACTAATTTTTAAATTAGATGAGTTCAACTTATTATACTAACCAGTAATGCCATTGGTAGATATAAATTCAGGATGGGTGAGAGGCAGACATAGATATATTAAATAAAGGCAGATAAATGCTCAATTTACAAGTGGTGTTTCCCTGACATCGTGTTCTAAAGTTTCTTGTTGCCATATTACAAGACTGTCACTTCTGGGGGTGACAACTTTTCAAGTTACTCCAAGCAAGAAGTTGATGAGCTCAGAATATTGGCAGTGGTGGTTGAATAAATTAGTGTGGAAAGAAAACTCCTCTTAGCTCATTTTCAAAATGAAAATGCATTTCATTTGGAAAAATAAGATAAAAAAATTAGAATTTTAAAGAGGAGGCAAGATCAAGAATGGAGAACAACATGTGCCAGCTCTCCTTTCTAACACCTGGCTGTACTTTCAGAAGTAAATATATTCTTTTCAAGGGGAAAAAACCAACATAAAAGTTGCCAATAAGTGCATATTTCAATGAAATTTTCGTTCTGAGCAGAATGAGGAAAGGAAACTACTGAAGTCAAACCCATTAAAATCAATTGCAAGTGGAAATATTCCCAAGTTCACCAAGGTAAAATCGAGGTTAACATGTCCATTTTCCAGAGTTTGGGTCTCTTCAAAAAGTCAGCTACCAATAAATTAAAGGTACCCTTGGCAGTAATTTATGATATACTAATTTTAAAATTAAAGGGAATTATTTATACAACTGCCCAAAGAAAGATTTTTAAAAAAAAGTGTGGAAGACCTTCACAATGTGTTCCACAAATTGGATTACAAGATGTTCACTAATTTGATTTTTCTTCTTGTGTAAACCAGGGCAAAAGCTTTCAGGAAAACAATTTAAAGCAGGGAAAGCAGTGACTATTGAATAGAATGCTGTGCTGTGGGAAAACACAAACACATTTTCCCAGGCTGTGCTGCTGAGCTTTCCAGACTCCCTCACAATCTCAGCTGGCTCCTGTCTTCCCATGGGAAAAGAAACATTTTAAATGCACGATCAAAATAAGAAGAATAACAATTTGAAAAAGAAAGGAACAAGCCTCCCCTGCCTGATGACACAGCTCCCCTAAAACCTGGAGAAATTATGATTTCAAAATTCTTCTCCTGCAAGATAAAACAAAATAAAATAAAATAGGGCAATCTGCACATTTAGTCTAAGCTAAATCTTAATTTTGTCAAGAATCTCTCATGGTTTATAATGTCCCCAAGGTATCCCATCAGTTAGATAAGGTAATTCCAATAAATAACATTTTCTTCAGTTAAAAAAAAAAAAAGCAATGACTCCTTTATCTTTTCATGCCTAAATCGAGCACCTGCTGAATCAATAGCCAAGCATTCAAAATGCCGTGAGGGAGCAATGAAAGGCTCCCAGTGATTTCCAAAGGATGAAAGCAGCCCAGGCAGGAGGCAGGAGCTGTGCAGGGCTACGTGCTGATTGTGCTGCTGAATGGCAAGGCAAGGAGGAAGGGGCTGCAAGGAAAAGCAGCCAAAGGAAACTGCAGCAAATGTAAAAAGCATTTCAGGGCTATATTTAGAGGAAGACATTCTTCCTACATTTGCCAAGCTGCTCACGTCATTTCACACAGCATGTTTGATCCAGCTTTAGAAGTCTGGGAGGGAGCAGGAGAGAGAGGGGGGAGGAAAAAAAATCTGGATCAGCTGCCAGAAATGGAAATCTTGCATTTATGGAGAGGAACAAATATTTTAAGCATGTGAATTCATGAGTGCTTTCCAAAGAGGGTGAGGGGGGAAATGGGAAAAAAGGAAGGGGGACAGGCAGGGTGGTAAAACTTCCTGCAGCCAGAAAGGCTCTGCAGAATATGGGGAATATTTATCAGGAACAGGACTTTGCTCCAATATTCCCTTTGGAGCCAGGCTCATGAGCCTGAGCTGCACCACTAAAAATACTGAAATGTGTGAATCTCACTGAGTTCAAGCCTTCATCTGATGTAAACTGGAGATCTGTGCTCCTGCCATGGGATCCAGCAGTTACATAAGCAATTACATATTTCTCATCCATAATACGTGATAAACAACCACAAAGGATGAATCAAACACCCTCCAAATGCAGGCTCAAAGGTGCAAACTGTATCAAAACCCCTCCAGTTTCACAAGAAAAGTTATGATTTTCCTTTAACTCACGTCATGAGGTTCAGGATTTGCATAAAGAACCGTCAAGATGAAAAGAAAAATATGTCAGGAGCAGATGTAATGGGATCAGGAACAAACCACGTGGAAGTTTCCTGTTAGTGACCTTCTGGAGGCTGGGGATGGAATTGATTTGAGATTTAGGACATGCTTTGCTTAAACTGAGATGACTTTTGTGAGAAGTTTTTACCTTCATTCCCTTCTCCAGGTGGCTGATAAAAGGAAAGCCCCAAAGATATGATGGCTGCAATTTCCAAGATGATAAGAGTCACGTCCTGCAACGCTTCCCAAACTAGCTGTATGAATGTTTTTGGCTTCTTTGGAGGTATAAAATTTTTTCCAAAAATAAGCTTTCTTTTTTCTAGGTCTGCAGCAGTTCCAGCTAATCCTGTAAAGAAAATAAAATAAAATAAAATCAGGTCAAATTGCCATGAAATAGAAAATACATCCCTATAAGTTACTTCTCAAAGAAAAATTCAAAGCTGTGGCACCTATGGCATATAGATAAATGTAAACATTACACTTCAATTGTGCTTTTATGAGAGGATTTGTCCTGATATTCTGAACAGAATTCTCATGAGCTCCATTTAGTACTAATTCCTGCCAGGTTTCATCATTAAAAAGCCTTTGAATTAAAGGTTTGTATTAATAAGACCTATGTATATACAAATGTACAAGCAATGACTTCTGAAAATAGATCCTAAACACAGAGAAATTATTTTTGGGATGAAGCTGGAATAGTTGATGGAAGCTTTTGGTAATACCTGTAGCAGATCACACAAATCTTTGTTCTGAATGCAAAGGATAAATCAATAAAGCCTCTGTTGTGCTACTTCAAAGCAACCTCTGGCTGCAAACGGACTTCAGCACATCCCTGGAATGAGCTGCATCACATTTTTGTCACAGGAAAAAGGCAAAGTGACAAGTTAAATATGCACAGAAGGGCAAAAGGAAACAACATGGCTCCATGTATTTTACATGATGCTTCAATTTAAGAGCATTTCAATTTAAGGACACAGGATAACAATGGGTGGTTGTGCTGAACAATCCACTGGGGTGCTTTTTTACCCTCCTTTTTAATTATATTAAAGGATGCACGTCTGGTGCCTTTCCAGAAAAGCAAAACAAAACAAAACAAAACAAAAAAAAAAAACCCAAAACCAAATAAAAAACCCCAAAACTTGCAAGCATCAAGGTAAAATAACTGAGCCCAAATATCTCCCTGAGCAGCATAAAAAACTGCAAGAATTGTTCAATGTTTCTGTCAAACAATTCCTAATATCATTGGTTGGATTGGAAAAGACCTTTGGGATCATCAAGTCCAGCTGCTCCCCCAGCACTCCCAATCCCACATATACACATCCCTTAAATCCCCTGAGGACTGGAACATTGGAACAGCCTGTTCCAATGGTGGTCACCCCTTCCCGTGGAGAAATGTTTCCTAATATTCAATTTACACCTCCCCTGGTGCACCTGGAGCAGTTTCCTCTTGTCTTACTTAGAGAAGAGACCAACTCAGCTGGAACATTTACAGAACTTTAGGTTTTGAACGTGATCAGCAACATATTTATGGTTATTTAGGATTATTTATGGTTATTAAGGATTATTTATGGCTATATATGGCTATCCATTCTTACATGACACCAGGAAAACACCAAAGATGAGGAACAGAAGGTGGCTGTGAAGGAGGAAACCACCAACCCTATGGCATGAGGATTCCTGAGCTCAGGCAGGTCAGGGCAAATCCCTGCCTTCCCCAAAGCCTGTGGGATACCTCAGGGATGGGAAACCCTGCAAATATCCTCTCCAAGCAGTGAGGGAATGCCAAGAGTCCCCACTCTGTGCCTGGTGCACCTGGAGGCTGTTTCCTCTTATCTCAGAGAAGAGACCAACCAACCCAGCAGAAACATTTACAAAACCTTAGGTTTTGAACATGATCAGCAACATATTTATGGTTATTTAGGATTATTTATTACTATTTAGGATTATTTATGGCTATCCATCCTTACATGACACCAGGAAAACACCAAAGATGAGGAACTGAAGGTGCCTGTGAAGGAGGAAACCACCAACCCCATGCCATGAGGATTCCTGAGTTCAGAAGCGAATCCCTGCCTTCCCCAAAGCCTGTGGGATACCTCAGGGATGGGAAACTCTGCAAATATCCCCTCCAAGCAGTGAGGGAATGCCAAGAGTCCCCACTCTGTGCCTGGCTCCCCCAGTCCCTCCTGGGTGGTTCCTCCATTTCCTCAGGATGAAAGCGATGCTGGATCTATCCCTGCCTCACTGCAGGCACATCCTGACTCACCTTTCCCTTCAGGTGTCTCCTTACAGCTGCTGGGAGCCTTCTGGCTCTTGGTTAACTCATCAAAGTTTCATTTCCCCCTCAGCTGCTGAGAAACACGAGCCCCTCCTGTGGATCAGGGTTATTATTACCTCACCCCAGTTAATTTGCAGGGCCTGTGCTCAGTGACAGGGGACAGGTTCCAGCCACCAGCATCCAAACTCCTCTCAGAGCTTCCAGGAAGCTCCCAAGGCTGGGAAAATCTTTTCCCCTGTGCCACAGGAGCTGCTGCCTTTTTGTGAGCCCACAGAAATTTGGGCAAGGCAGGTGAGGGATGAGGCCCTCACCGGGCCCACCCCAGCACACACCAACCAGGGCACTCTGAGCAGCACCAGGGGCTGCCAAAAGGAAGGATTTACTCTAAAAATCAGAGACTCATGGGATCACTATGGTTGGAAAAGACCTCCAAGATCATTGAATCCAACTTTGAAGCCAAGTCTGTCAAGTCCACCCCGTCCCCAGGTCCCTCATCTGCATGTTTCTGAGTGCTTCCAGGGATGGTGACTCCACTACGCCCCTGGAGAGCCTCTTCCAGTGCTTGACACCCCTTCCATGGAGAAACTTTTCCTAATATTCAATCTAAACCTCCCCTGGAACACCTCGAGGCCATTTCCCCTTGTGGACCTTGTTCCCTAGGGGCAGAGCCCAACACCCCTGGGCTGTCCCCTCCTGTCAGGAGTTGTTCAGAGCCAGAAATCCCCCCTGAGCCTCCTTTGCTCCAGCCTGAGCCCATATTCCAGCTCCTCCTCATGGGGCTTGTACCAAAGGCACCCACAATTTGCATCACAACCCCAAAACTCAACCATGTGAGGGGGAAATTCCATGGGCACCACTGACAGGGATTTGGGGCAGGAATTTTGATCTGATGCAGCTTCAGGCAACAACACAAAACTCTTGAAGGAACAACTCAAAGAAAGGAAGGAGCAGACATGTGAACAATGCCTATTTCCACCACAGAACATTGGTGCTCTGTGGTGGGGCAGCTCCAGCATGGCAGGGATGGCTGGGACAGCACAGGGAAAATCTGCAGGGATTTCAATAATCCCAGTCACAGCTACCAGGATGTGCTGGATTCCCAAGTTTGAAGTGATGCCCAGGAGGGCGCACAAAGGACAGTTCCTGTCCTGGGTCTCTGATTTGTGTAAAATACACCTGAGGAGCCTCCAAAGCCAGGGAGAGACTGCAACTCCAAGAGCTGCTCTTCCTCTAAGATAAAATTTGTCCGTTTAGACACCATAAGGCTGAGGAACATTTTTCTTTTGCTCTATCATGATATAATATCAAGGACAATAAAGCATCTATGGCCATCCTAATTTTCCTGACCAAGGTCCACATAAAGCTGGAATTCAGATATCAGTCATTCAGACTCTTCCATTTTTGTTAATATTTTTCTTAAGTACCACAAACAAGGGTACATTATACAGATGATATTATTCTTTTCTCTAAGTCCTGGTGAAATTACTCACCCACTCAGTCTCATCTAAAAACCAGAGTATATTCATCATTAATAATGAAATTTATTTCCTTGTAAATCATTTAGAAATCCTGGAAAATGACATCCAGTGTTCAGTTCAAACCAAAAGGTTTCCCTCCTCCTGTGACCCAGCCATCACTCAGAATCCTGCCCAGCAAAAATTTGTTTTGTTTTGTTTTTTTTTTAACTTCCACTGAATGCCAGAAATGAACAAACTCTTCTAATGAGGGAGAGAAAGAAGGAGAAGGAGGAGAAGGAGGAGAAGGAGGAGAAGGAGGAGAAGGAGGAGGAGACAAGGGGGAAAGTGATGAAGTTGGATTTCAAGAGTTGTGTAGAGAAAAGGGCCTGCAAAGTGCATGGAAATGACAAAGACGTGGGGAAAAGGGCAAGGCAAGAGGTTTGCTCTGCAGAACTCCCATAAATCCTCAGAATGCACAGGAAGGTACAAAAGGGGTCCTCTTTATCTCTCCCAAGTCAGCTGCTCTGCTCAGAAAGGTCATTTTGATTATTCCTGGGGGGTTCTGGGCTTGGCCAGGCCAGAGGTGGCTCGTGATGCCCAGATGGCACACGTGAGGGCATGAGCACAGGACATCTGCCCCCAGCAACACCTGAGCCTGGGGATTCCTTTCCTCCTGCCCCAGGCATGTTGGGTTTTTATCATGTTAAACACACCCACTCCATCTCCTGAATATCATTGTTTTATTCCTCCCTGGAGCCCTGTGACAACAATGAAAGAGCCTTGCAGATGAAAGCAATTTAAAACATCATTTCTGTGTGAGGATATGAAACATCCAAGGACATGGAGAGGAACCAATGGGGACTAAAAAACATGAATGGAAATAGGAGCTCAGCAGGACTTCAGATTTTACATATCCCCAGCACAAGCAGCAGCCTCCCATCTTGTGTTCAGTGTGGCAATAAAAGGCACAGACTGCCTGGGTTTAGGTTCATTTCTCCACACGAGCATGAATATTTCATTTAAGTGCTTTTCTAGGTCAAAGCTGTGCAGTACAACTTTGCTTGACCTGGGTGTTTAGAACAGATGTGCAGATTCGGGTTAAATTTACATACAAATACTGCACACAGGTTCAGGAAGCACTGTGAAAATTTACTGATGCTTCCAGCACTTGAGTAATTTCTTAAGGGTTCATTTTCCAAAAGTTTTCACCAAAATTTGTGGGAGAATGAAAGTGATTGCATAGAAAACTTTTCCTACAATGTCGTGCAGTATATTAAATTCATTTATGATTTAATCTGGCATTGTTGCCTTTTTGGAGGGAGAAAAAGAACGCAGAACTGGAGAAATGCCACTTAATGAATTTTCTCTGTTCCTTATCTACATCTGCCAGTTCCTGCACGTTGAATATAAAGCCATTTTTTCAATTAATGCCTGGAAAATTGTATTTCTCTGACAGTCATCTCCACTGCAACCAAATGGAGCATGACAAACACAGAATGATTCTGATGCTGCAAAAATAGCAAAAGCACAGCACATCTAACACAACAATTAAAAAAAAAAACACCATAAAACTTTTAAGAGAATGTTTGAAATTGGCTCAAATTAGGAGCTGAAGAAAGAAGAATTAACATTTGCATTAATTGAACAAATAAAGCAGTCAATGCTTATTAAATTCCTTCTGTGTTTTTTCTGATGCAGCCAGAAAATAAAATAAAAATTTCAAATAACAAAACCTGTAAATAATGGTATTTTAAAAATGAAATGTGAGATTTGTTCAGCATGGAAGGGAAAGGCTTCCAGGGACATTGCGGAAATGAAAGGAGAGAGGAAAGGCAACTATTTTGATTAGAGATAATTAAAAATTAGGTATGACACACCTGAGTTCTTCCTGTGAGAACCCATGGTTTTATCTCTGAAGCCAAAATCCCCTTGGCCTCAAACTCTTTTCTCCCACCATGAGCACTCCCACCATCACAGAAATTGAAGAATATAACACCCCAAAGAATCCCCTGGACAACTATTTCATTTTCCTAGCCTGGTTTCACCATTGTGTGTATTTCCCATGGAGCTCCCTGCCATTCCTGCTGCCCCACAACAATTCAGGAAACCCTGCCCCAGGCCCACAGAGCTCTTGCAGCCTCTCACATCTTCCTGATGAACATTAATTACAAATATCAGCAGGGGTAACAAGGACAATTCAAGTCCCTCACTAAATATTGTTAGTGGGATTTGACTCTCTGTCTTTGCCAGCAGAGTTTTGATCTGCTTTTCCCTCTCCAACAAGCAAGAAATAGCTTGGCTTTTTTCCTTCCATCTCCTCAGCAGCAATCTAAGCAGCTTCATCTCTGTAACAGTGACTGATGGAGTTGGAAATGTCACATTTTCAATTCAAATGAAGAGTTTGGAACCAACAGATTCAGTTCCTGAGGTCTGCCTTAGGAAACTGCCCCAACCCAGCTGGGGAAGGCAGGGGGACACTCCCAGTAAACTGTTCTGGTTTGGATCAAATGCTCAGGAAGGTCTGGTTTGTCCTTAAGGTATAAAGATGCCATCACTGTGATGTAATCCAGCATCAGCCTCCCTTATTTCCCACTGGAAAGTGGGACTGGGGGAAAGAAAACATTACATTCCCTCATTTTCTGTCTATCCCTTCCTAAAAGCCCCAACACCATTCAGGAATTCTTCATGAATTTCCTTGTTTATCCAAGGAAAACAGGTCAGGAATTGTTCACGACCCTCATTTATCCCAGGAAAACAAACTCCTGGAAAACCACAAAACCACAGCTTGCATTAAACTGACACAACAGGATTGGTTTCCAAGTAAAACCCCTCTCAAAGATGGGAAACACAAAGTGGAAATATTCACCCCTGGAATGGGTGCCTCCCAGTTTTACCAAGATTTTCCATGCAGTACATGAAATTGAAATTCTGTTCAGGTCATATTAAAATAAAGTCAATTGAGAGAATGCTGTCCATCAGTAGGAGAGAGTTTAATGAGAGCATCATCTAATTCCAGCAAGGTGAATTGGAATTTCACTACTGAATGAACCTCAACAAATAATAATTTCCTTCTAATCTCAGGACTACAAAGCTGTCTCTAAGTGTAATGAATCTCATTACCCTTTTTCATTAATATCACTTGAATACTTTTTCTTTATAAAGGTTAAGAAATACATCCAAAAATTAAAAGCCTTTGGCATTACAGTTATCTAAGCACGTGTCCTGTAAGATTTGTACTGCTGCTGGGACTATTCCTGTGGGCAGAACCTTGCAGGACCCAGACCCTCCTTTAGAGCCTCATTCAGACAGCCAGCAAAGAGAAAAGAGGGCACAGAAACAGAAAATTAATTACCTCCCTCTCCACTTCCTCATTAACCATCCTCCCTCTTCACATCTGACAGCAATGAGTGGCCCAGGCACCCTGTGCTGCCCTCTGAGCCCTGCCACCCCTCAGCACCCCAAATCCAACAACCAGATCCCAAAAACCTCCTAGAAACCTTCCCTCTGACAGGGTGCAACCCCAGCTATCACCTGAGCCACACAAAGTATGCAAATTCCTCTCTGATTCCCTGACCTTTCAAAAAATAAAGGGACTGAAGAGTTTAACAATTGTTCTTACAGACTGATTGTCTAATGCAAATGTTAGGAACAGGCACAGAACAACTTGCACTTGTGCCATGAATTCCCATTCCTCAACCTGTAGAAATTCCAGAAAACTTTATCTCAATTGGATGAGGCAGGGAAGGGCTGAGGTTCCTGCCCCAGACAGGCTGGGGGCAGTTCAGGGCAGTGAATCCTTATCTGGGATTGCTGATTTACATTTACACCAGGCAGGGCTTGTTACTGCCCAGAAGCACTGAATGCTCCATGACATCTCTAATTCCCCATCAGCCATTCAGGGTTTTATTTCTTCCATCATCTTTTAATTCCTTTTTAAAGTCGAATTGCCCTGAAATGAAGCCATTGAGCAGGAACAAACAGTTTACATAAGATGAGTAATAACAGCAGCACCAGAAATGGTTCTTGAGAGTGGCTGAAAACAGCCCCAAAAAAGCCACTCATGTGAAAGACATGCCATGATTTCATAATAATCTAATGACTGGACTTCTGTGCAGCACAGGAACATGAGCCAGGGCTGGGGCAACAGATGAGACATCAAATATTAAAGGCAGGACATGCACCGTAGCAGATGACTCATGATTTTCTGGCCCAAACAGAGAGCAAGAAGCTTTCTGCAAAGGCTGATAAAGCATTCAGTGAGAGCTCAAGGTCCGGGATGAAGAAAGAGGAATCAGGATTTTTTATTTTTATTTTTTAATGTTCTGCTGTCATTGGGAGTGCGGCTGCTGAGAGGGAAGAGAATTATCCCAGCAGAAATCATTCCTTCAGCTCTTACCCCACCTGGTCATCATGAAACCATCCACATGTCTCACCTCGGTACCTCAGGCTCCTGGAAGCATTTTTCTTTTGCTTTATCATGATATAATATCAAGTAAAATAAAGCCACTAGATTCAGGGCAAGGATTGTAAGAAATACTAATAATCTAGAATAAATACTAATAACCTAGAATTAATACCCATCATCCCAACTAAATAATAAAAAGCCAATAAAAATCTATTTTTGCATGACATATTTAAATACCAGAGGAGTAACAGCACAGATCTTCACTCAGCACTAAGAGACAATGAAACTGAAGGTTATGGAAGGGTTTGGCAGCCAAACCAAACTATCCCAGTGCACTGGGATACCCCACAGGCACTGGATCCTACAGGTTTGTTCAGCACTACAGACCCTCAGCTTCTGCATGGTGCTGGGGCTTTTAGGAAGGGATAGAGAGAAAATGAGGGAATGTAAGAGTTTCTTTTCCCCAGACCCACTTTCCAGGTAGTCAAAGCCTTGAGAATACCTCTTCTCAAGATATTTTGGTTATTAAAACCAAGCCAGGATCTCCCTCCCACAGAAAGCAACATTAGGATTTAAAGTGGACCATACAAATGCCCTCTGCACATTTTGTGTTGCCCACAAAACCCTGACTTCCTACTCAAACATAGATGTGGCACCACTAAAATGATGTTGACTGAGAGGGTACAGGAAATAGAATCAGAAATGTGGAGCATTTTGGTACTATTTCACAGTATCATTCACAGCACTGAATTATAGCGATATAATTATTCCAGATAATGTGAAATCTTTTTCTTGCTCTTGATATTTAAGTTAAATCAACATCCCTGGGTTGATTTAACTTAAATTGTTGTTCTTGTTGTTCTGTAGGTCAGGCTTGGAAAGCATTAACACATGAATCAGGTCATGGCAAGGAGCACCCATGGAAGTTTAACAGATCCAAGGTGACTGTCAAGAAAACAATCACAGAATTAATGCCTCTGCCTGTCCCCCGTCCCACCTCCTTCAGATCCTCCTTGTCACCATCACATTTTCTGGAAAAAATCCCTTTGCGGAGATTCCTTCTCCTGGGAAGCTAAGAAGCCTCAGAGAAAAATGAAAACAATAATTATCTGATTTGCTTCTCCTGTGTTTTGCTGCTTAGGAATGCTGTTGGAGATTTTTTACCAGCTGGTCATTGTTTGATTGGTTTCATGAGAATGAAAACAGTGTTTTTACTTAATGACCAATCATTGGTCATTTTTACTACTGACCAATCACCATCAGTTGTATCAGGACTCTGGAGAGTCACAGGTTTTTCACTGGTATCTTGTTAAGCCTTCTGTAAGTATCCTTTCTCTATTCTTTAGTTTAGTATTCTTTAATATAATATAATATCATAAAATAATAAATCAGTCTTCTAAGAACATGGAGTCAGATTCATTTCCTTCCTGCCACAGAGGATCCCAAATATACCACACCTCCTCACCTAGGAGAACATCAAAAGGGCCTCCATTCCCTGGGCAAATTGTAAAATAGTGGAGTGTACATTTAATCCTGAGTGGAAAGTACCTAACATTACAGAACAAATTTCTCTCTTAATTTTAGAGATGCCTCTAGAAATCGGAACTATTTGACTCCAGGCAAATTTTGGCCCAAGAGCATTTCCTACTTTCCAAAAGAAACCTGGACTAAAAACAATACCCAGGGGATGAAAAATGTCATCAATATATAGTTAAACATTTATTTAGAGCACCTTTTTGAGGCTGGCATCCTGCACAGATAAGAATCTACACATGCCATGTCCCATGAAAGTCCTACCTACAGTACAGCTGAGGGTTCCATGGAGAGCCTCAGCTGCCCTCTCACACCAGAAGGTGCTGTCAGGGTAATTTGGCCTAAATTGCTAAAGACTTCTCAGGATTTTGTGTGCCCACTGAGGGTGACACTCCTGGCAGCCAGAAAACAGCAAAGGAATAAAGGAATCAAAGACATGAGCCTGGGAAAGCATGGCCTGAGTGAGGGAAACATTCTGCAAGGCACATCAGACAGAGTTTTAAATCCAGCACGAGGCTCTTATGCAGTATTCTGAGAATCTTTTTTCCAGGAAAGGGAAAGAATCTCTGCTCTTCCATTAAGAATCTTTCCTGTTATTATTTCTCACTGCAATCACCACAGTTTCTGTGGCATCAGCAGTTCTGAGGGTCTAGAGCTCAATTTATTTGATGGAATCTATTGAAAAGGTCAAAAGTGACACAGCATAACAGATGCTCTGCCAACAACAACAGTGAGGCCAGGCATGTGTAGGGTAGGTAGTTGATTCCTCACAGGGTGCTTTCATCTTTAACATAAAAACACAAAAACAAATTTATATTCTGATGGGACACGTCTTGGTGAGGTCTGCAAGGAAGTTGAAACGAAATCTCAAAATCCACTTTGCCCAGGCTGCTTCCTTGGCATGGCTCTTTCCCAGCTGGCTTAGATAAAACAACAAATAAAGCAAACTGCATTTTCCTGAGGTGTTATCTCCACTTGGCAGCTCCTAATGTCCCTGTCAGTGTCACCCAGTGCTCCTGTGAGCAATGTCACCGTGTCACCCACACAGTGCTGGCCTCTCCAGCTCTGCAGGGCTGAGCATCCCTGCTGTGCATCCAGGGCAGCTAAAAACGAGTGGGAAGGCGGAAGGAAGCACAGTGCTGTGATCATGATGTCACCTGTGAGCAACACTCAGCACTGCTCTGACCCTGCAGTGACAGTGATTTCCCTCTGAACACACTGCCCAGCCTGGGAGGTGATTTGGGAGCATCCAAAGGGTGAAATCCCACAATCCAGGAGCACCTGGCAGCCCTGACAGCACTGCCACTGCTCCCTCGGTGACTCTGCACCCAGCATTTCCCACCCAGCCCATCCTCTCCTGGCACCATGTGTGGGTCTGCTCCCAAATTCCATCTTGTGGCATGGTGGCACTAACCACCACTGAACTTCTCCAGGTTGTGTTCCAGGGAAAATCAAAGATTAAATTAAATTACAAAGTCAGCAAAGGGCTTCATGGGTTTTTTATGGCCCCAGGAGGGGCCTGGCTCCAGCAGCACCTTGGAGATGCTCAGGTCAAAGTGGGCTCAGCAAACTCAGGCTGAGGGATCCACTTGTTCTCAGTTAAATTTATTTTTTATTTATTTATTTATTCTGGATAGCTGTTATTTATTCTGGGATAGCTGTTCCCCAGCACCCACCATGGATTAACTCCTTCTGGGCAGTTCCTACTCTGCATTCAGAGCCCCTTCCCAGGATGAAGCACAGGAATAACTGAATGGGCTGGAAGTCAAATGAAATGGGTGGCACAACACAAACAGAAGGAATTGCTGGGCAAGGAAAAGCTTTCAAGCCATGATGGATTAAATGATTTCCCACTGGAGACCTCCTTTCCACTAAAAACCTGAACTTCCCAATGTACAATGAAGGTTAGTTAATTAATTAATAACTGTTTGGGGTTATTTGGTGAGCATTAAGAAAATGCAACATTTGTTTATCCAGTGAAGCTGTCCAAGGATGTCTCTTAAGAGGAATTTGGTGCTTCTACTATGATAAAATACAATATTTTGATTTCTGCTGATGCGTCTCACACAAATTCATTAACGTTTGCAATGTGAGCACACTTCTGCCAGAGCTCTGATCAGAACTGCATCCTCAAATCCTCAATGTGCACTGGCCAAAGCACACACAGGATGTTCAGCTTCTCAAACCCCAGTGCCAAAAATTAAAATGGAGGCTTCTCACAGGAGACCTCCTTTCCACTAAAAACCTAAACTTCCCAATGCACAATGAAGGTTAATTAACAACTGTTGGGGTTAATTGGTGGGCATTAAGAATATTTGTTTACTCAGTAAAGCTGCCCAAGGATGGTTGTTGATGAGAACTTGGTGCTTCTATGACACAAAATAATACTTTGTTTTCTAATGTGTCTCACACAAATTTGTAAATATTTGCACACCCTTCAGATCACCCTCTGCCTTTCCTGCAGACTTAAATACAGACTTAGAGGAGATGTGGAAGAAGCTGTAAAATTCCATGCAAGGATGCCAACATGAGCTCTGCTCCAGCCACCAGCCCAAAACTGAGCACAGGTGTACGCTCCAAGCTGGGAGTCACCGGGCACTGATATTTCAGCAAGGCAAACAAGCTCCCTCTTGCCCCATTTTGCAGATTAAATGGAGGAAAGATGCAAGCAGAGCCTCAGGACTTTCATGTCCTGTGGTAATGAGTTCATTCAGACACAAAAGGTGTTCAGGTGTCCCAGAGCAGGAGATTCACCATCAGCAGCAGTGTTCTAGTTGGGAAGATGGCCCCACTGGAAACAATAGAATTTTATTATTCCAAAGAGCTCTCAGCCTCATTTGAAGCTAATACAAATACCAGGAAAAGTGACAATGTTTTCTCCACTCCTGCTTTAATTTTGAGTGACGAGAAAACAGAAGCTGTGACCAAAGCAATCCCAAGATGTACTGAGCAATAGAGCATTATTTTATTCCTATACCCCCGTGCAGCAGAGCTCCACCAGGAGCACAACACCCACAGACATCTCCCAAATTAGCACACAAAAAGCCCAGAAGAATAGATTGTCTCTTCCATGAAGCACAAATTGTCAATCACCTTGATTAGCCCTCCACACAATTAACAGAATCTGAATGCACTAATCACCACTGAACTTCTCCAGGTTGTGTTCCAGGGCAAATCAAAGATTAAATTAAATTACAAAGTCAGCCAAGGGCTCCATGGGTTTTTTATGGCCACCAAACTGGGCCCACCTCAAGCCTTCCCAGTTCACAACCATGACAAAAACAAAAGTGGGAAACACTTTTGGGGTACAAAAGATGGAGTTCCAGCAACCCAAAAAGCCCCTGAGAATCACTCGGCCACCATGGAATTCCATTTGGGGTGACAAAAGGGGTTGAAGTGTCTCTGTTCAAATCTCTTCACTTTTTTGGTCACAATATCTACGTGTTTGTGTTCTTTCCATTATGAATGGCTTTTTCCTCCTTTTTAATTATTTAATTAATTAATTAATTTTCTGCTCTGTGGTTTGAGAAGTTTAACATTCTGTGTGTGCTTTGGCCAGTGCACATTGAGGATTTGAGGATGCAGTTCTGATCAGAGCTCTGGCAGAAGTGTGCTCACATTGCAAACGTTAATGAATTTGTGTGAGACGCATCAGCAGAAATCAAAATATTGTATTTTATCATAGTAGAAGCACCAAATTCCTCTTAAGAGACATCCTTGGACAGCTTCACTGGATAAACAAATGTTGCATTTTCTTAATGCTCACCAAATAACCCCAACAGTTATTAATTCATAATTAACCTTCATTATACTTCTTCCACTTCTCTTCTCCTCTAAGTCTGTATTTAAGTCTGCAGGAAAGGCAGAGGATGAGCAAATATTTACAAATTTGTGAGACACATCAGCAGAAAAATGAAAAGTATTATTTTGTGTCGTAGTAGAAGCACCAAGTTCTCATCAACAACCATCCTTGGACAGCTTCACTGAGTAAACAAATGTTGCATTTTCTTAATGCCCCTCAATGAACCCCAACAGTTATTAATTAATTAATTAACTAACCTTCATTGTACATTGGGAAGTTCAGGTTTTTAGTGGAAAGGAGGTCTCCAATGAGAAATCATTTAATCCATTCATGGCCTGGAAGCTTTTCCTTGCCCAGCAATTCCCTCTGTTTGTGTTGTGTCACCCATTTCATTTGACTTCAGCCCATTCACTCATTGCTGTGCTTCATCCTGGGGAGGGGCTCTGAATGCAGAGTAGGAACTGCCCAGAAGGAGTTAATCCATGGTGGGTGCTGGGGAACAGCTATCCAGAATAAATAAATAAATAAAAATAAATTCACCTGAGAACAGGTGGATCCCTCAGCCTGAATTTACTGAGCCCACTTTAACCTGAGCATCTCCAAGGTGCTGCTGGAGCCAGGCCCCTCCTCATCCCACTGGATGGAATCTGGGAGCAGATCCACACAATAATTTATGTTTTAACCAATATAATTTATTGTGTTGAAATAACGCAATAATTTATGTTGTTAAATTAGAAACAAATTCCTGCAAGTAAAAAGAAAGAAAAAGACCAAGAAGCAAAAAATGATTTTAAAAAAAAGGCAACTAAACTCAACATTCTTATTATACCAAAAGTGAGCAGAATTTTAAGCACTTAAGTACTTTTATCATGTAACACAGAGGCATAGATTTAGATAACAACCACTTAAGGAATTAATTACATTCTTTACACCAAAAGAGAGGAAAAATGAAGTTATCCCAGTTATGCTCACCCCAAGGAAAGGAACACTTAAAACATTTTCTGAACTTAGCACAGAATTGTTCACTTGTCTCATTAGTAACTTAATTGGAAATTCTATTTTTGATTTTCAGTGAGAGTAGGTTTTGCTCTGCTCTGTTCCTTGACTTGTCAGGTTATTTTTTCTTGTGCAGTTCCTGCCTCTCACAAAATGTTTTGGGGAAAGTCAGTCCAAATTCACAGTCCAAAATCTTATGCAAATTACTACGAGCCAACTGCTGTACAAATATTATGAAACAGAAGTCTCCCCAAGTCCTTTTCAATGGCTGCTGAACACAGCAGGATCAGACACTTTCTATTTTTATTGAAGCTCAGGTTTCCAAGTTGGTAGAATAAAAGGCATTGGAATAAGTCTTTCTGAAATAGCAGGAAAAAAAAAAAAGATTCTGTGCCTAAGAAAAAATGCTTTGGGAAACTGGCAATCATCCTAAAACCCAAAATGTTCCAGAAACACAGCCTGTGATTCAAAGGCACTTTGTCATCTGTACAGTTTTGCTTATAGCTGCATTGCAGCATTCTCTTCAGGACTGCTGGCTGCTCTTGGAGGATAAAATGACCCAAGTGCCTCCTCTGTTCCATCATTACTCATTAATGAAGGGCCTGGGCCTGGAGATTGGCATTGCAGGAGAGGAGGAAGCTTCATTAGCACATCCCTTCAGCACCACACACCAAACCAACACCAACCAGGAGGCAAGAAAATCAGGATTTCAGTGGCTGCCTCAGCAGCACTCAGAGGCTGTTAGCAGTGTTCAAATGGCACTGAAAATGCTGCTCTGCTCTGAAATCATCCTGGAGAAGGCAGGAAGTGCAGAGAACCAACAGGGCTGAGGATGAAGTCATTGCTTTCAGCAGACGTCTTGAGCATGCATCTGTTTTCTCCAGGTTATGTAAATGATGAGCAGAGAGGAGCTGAATGCCGAAATACTCAGGGTGCTCCAAGGCTGACTTTGTGTGTCTGTGTGTGTCCTGCCTAATTCCAATATCCCTTTTGTTGAACAAGTTTATGTTTTTCTCTGCCTCCCCATGCACCTTCAGTGCCTACTGCTCTTCCCAAAGACCACCTGAAGACATCTTCCCTCCCTTCCTTTTCCATGTTCCTGAATTTCCCCTTCATTTTATCTCAGACAATCTGATAAATACCAGACAGCTCTTCCTCCTTCTCTCTGAGCTCCCACTGCTCACCCTCTCCTTTTAATCCCTGCACTCTGTCCTCTGAGGCACAGCTCTGATTTAACCCCACACACCTCTTTGGGAGGGTTTTTTGCTTCCTTGTCCCTTTAATCAAGAAGCAGGAGCACAAAATAAGCAAAATTTTGGGAGATCAGCACGGAGCAATATCCATACCCTGTCTGCAAAGACAACCATGAGCACCACACACTCAGCAGGCTCACTTCTTCTTCAATGAAGAGGAAAAGTCCTCTCAAGGAAACAAAATATTCCTCACCTTGCAAGACTTGGAGAATTTTAGAAAAAAAAATCTTCTATTCATTTAATGATTAGGAAAACCAGCAGACAACAGAAAAATTCAGAAGTAATTACGTGAGCCTATTAATAGCAAGTGCCAATAAGTTTCCATTTCTGTGCCCCTCATTAGAAAAATGAACAATTTCTGGAATTGTGGAAACAGGCTTGCAGAACATAAAAAGACTGTAACAACATTAATCTTTTAGCTTCCTGAGCTTTGTCTGCAGCACAGCCTTTATTTGCAATTAAGCTTAGTGCATATGAAGTTCACTGCCTGCCAGCCCTCAGTGCCTGATCCAGCCTTGGTGGGTAATTCAAGCTCCTTCTCACTGACCTACCAAACTCTGACCTGTTGGACCTGGCTGGTAAAAGTGAGAAGGGATTACAGTTTCATTCAGATGGTGATATCTGAGCAATTCATTCAACAAGGGGACCAATTATGTCTGATCCCCTCACCTTTCCCCCTGCTTCTGCACTGGACTGATTTGCCAGGAGAAGGTAATCCTGAGTCAGGGGGAATTTGATCACAGTGACCTGAGATGAAAAGTGCTGGATCTTGAAAATGATCTCAAATCCATCCAGTTTGTTCAGCTGTTATAGACTGATGATGTGAAAGCAGAGGTTCTCTGCCTGGAGATAAATATCCTCCACACTCTTATTTATTTACATGCAGTGGGGATGATGCACGCGAGACCATCATGTGCAAAATGATGGAGAAAACAAAAACAGGGAATGTTTCACAGTGGTGTTGAGCCCTGACAGAACCAGGGAATGTTTCAGTGGTGCTCTGCTGTGCCAGAACATTAAATCTACAAAACATAGCATCCTCTGCTTGAAGGCAACAGGTGATTCATTAACTGATGCCAAGCCATCAGTCCAGTCCACCTAAAACACTGTTCTCTCCTGAACACAAAATTAATTAATTAATAATGATGCTCTATAACCAAATAGAGTCACTAATGCAGTCAGCATCAAACCAGAACCAAGAGAGAGAAAAATCCTCCACAAATGATGCTTGGAAAGTTGTTGGGTGCCTTGGTTCCCTCACCAGGAAGGGAACAGGCTCTGCCTCTTACAGCACTGGGCCCTTGATTCCTCTGATTTCCCCATGCACAGACTCACCAAACCTCCCCAGCCCAGCCATGGGAGGAAGGAGGGCAAAGCCACAGGACCTGGGGTGCAGCCACAGGACCTGGGGTGCAGCCCCAGCCCCCCAAGCCCCAGCAGGGCCCTGTCCATGCCCCACAGGCTGGCACCCAGCTCCACCATGCAGGAAAGCAACAACACCTGCTGCCAGCAGGGATTTCCAGCTGCAGTGAGGATGCAGACGCCTCCAGGACTTGATTACTTTATCAACACCTAATTTAGAGCCTGATCCCATCCCTGAGGGCAGCAGTTTTGCTGCAGAGGGTTCAGAGCCCAGGGATGCTGTCCAGCAGCAGCTCTGGCTCCAGGGGTGACCCTTTCCTCCCCAAAAGAGCCACCACACTCTGCACTCCCCAGGGCTGACACCACAGCAACCAGATGCAATTGCCCGCTTGTAAACCCTATTGAAAATCTCCTTACACATTGAAAACAAGCAATGCCAGCCATTAAGCTCCATGCCTTTTTGGGCAGCTTTTTTCATCCATCCAAAGGCAATTTCCAGACAGAATTCTACTGTTAACAAAAATCCTTAAGGATTCCATGTCCCCCTTGGGAATTCCTTATAGTATTCCTTTAGAACATCTCTCTAGGCTCTGGCCCTCTGCTCTGGCAGGGCCACACGCTGTCCCCCTGCCCCTGAATGCAGACTGCAGCTGCTGTGCTTTATGTAACCCTGCTTGCTGCAACACCACAGCACCCAAACACATTTCCACACAGAACCACATCCAAAAATTTGCCTTCTGCTGATTTTGGGTGAGTACTCCCCTCCCAAGGCCTCAGCTCCTTCAAGCCGTGTTTCTTGAGGCTGGAAAGCACTGGATGCTGGCTTTATCAAGCTGCTGCCTCCAACACCCTTGGCTTGCCCTTGAAAAGGCTTTCTGCAGCCATGAGTCACTGCTACGGCACAAAACCCAGCCCAGCGCCAGGGAGCTCATCAGGGAGGGACATTTCCATGAGAGAGGGACAGCAGGGACCTTGCTGGGGCAGGAGAGGGGACACTGAGCACCCAGATCAGTGCTCTTGCTGTTAAAAACAAGAAAAGAGGCATCTACTGCTCAATTTCCCTGCTCCAAAGGCACTTTCTGGCTTCACAGCTTCATTCAGGAAATAAAACGGCACAGCCAAGCTTGGGCCTTGCAAGCAACCACTTAAAGGGGGGAAAAGTGCCCAGCAGGAAGGGTTTGAATCATAGAAGTATTGGAAGAAAACAAGAAATGGCAAACGGGCAGGTAATGAAGCTGTTTGCAGCCAACTTTGATTTTCAAAGCCCACATCACTGGATGTTTGCCCTTCAGAACAAAACTCCTTTCATACTACATGTATTTCTGGAAACTTCCAGGTATAATTTTCCTAATGGCATAAAATAGAGCCCCAAGTGTTCTGGTGCTGCAACAGAGCGTGAGGATTTTTGTTAACAGCAGAATTCTGTCTGGAAATTGCCTTTGGATGGATGAAGCAAGCTGCCCAAAAAGCTGCAATTCCAGGAAGGATAACACAGGATGCTTTCTGGAACATATTTATTTACCTGAAAACCATGTGTGGTCATTAGGCTGCTTGTTTCCCAATAAATGGGGATAATCTGTGATCTGTGGGATATCAGCTGAGCTTTCCATATTCTCCCCCTCTCCTGTGCCCACTCAGTGCTTACAAATTGTGATGAGACATTACTGCACTCTCTGGCACAGTGGGGATTTGAATTCTGATTGAAGACCAGCAAAACACAAACATATGGAAAAATGAAGCCATTTACATCTCAACTTGGCATATCCCATGCTCTATACAACTAATTATGGATCTCTGAGCTCATTAATTTTCCCTGGAATTCCCAAGCAGTGGTGGCAGCAAAGCCAAGTGTGAAATACCCCGTGGCCAGTCCCAAGGCAGGATTCCAGATGTATTTCCCAGCAGAGTCACAGAACCAGCTGTGCTGACACTGAGAACTGGAGAGGGCAAAACAGCTCCAACTTGGAGCATCCAAACTGTTAAAAATAATAATTAAAAAAAAATTAAAATCAAAAAAAAGCCACCAGTGCTGTCCCAAACGGTGCACCCATGTAACGAAAGAGCAGGGCTGTAAAAATCCCCAAAACCCAAAGGATTTTTCCCCAGCAGTGCAGTGGCAGGCAGAGGTTCACATGTTAATGGCCTGTACAAAAGCCAGCGATGGTCAAAAGGTTGTGTTTATCCTCGTAGCAAGGATTGTTTATCCTCACAGCACACCCTGGGCTTTTACAGCTCCAATGTTTGCATAACATAATGCTCAAGCCATTAACAGCAGAATCCTTCTTGACCCTTACATGCCCAGGTGTTGCCAGTGTTTGACTTCTCATTAATCCCAGGAAGTTTTATTCCTGGAGAAAAGAGGAGAAGCTGATCCAGCATGGATTACACGTGGTTTGTGCAATAAATGTCACACCACGGAATCAGGAGTGTTTGCTCTTGCTCAGCTCACACATATCTGTCACATAATTGTGCCTTTATGTAAACAGAGGCAGAGAGAATGTACACAAATAATATCCACAGATATAGGAACCATGTCAGGAATACCACAGGGAAGGGGAGAGCTGGGAATGTGAGCACTGATGAGAAACATGAAACACAAAGCTCTGGTGCAGGCTCAGAAGGTAAAACCCACATGAGTGCATTTAACTTCTTTTTTTCCCTTCTTTTTTTCAATATGATATCTTTGCAACAAAGGACCAGAGTGATGGAAACCCATCTGTAGAGAGTGGAGCTGCCCTGTGGGGCTCACACTGCTTGAAATCAGCTTTTCCTGAGCCCTGAGATTCCCCGGCTCCCTGTCAGCACAGGAATTTCATGGAGAAATCCAAAGCAGGCTATTCCAAATGAACAGGCACATACAAGGAGTGGGGTTTTGAAAATTCTCCTTTCCAACATGCAACACAAAATTAGGGATGAGTAAAGGCACTGTTTTCATGGCCATGCTGGATCCAGTTTGTCGCTTCTGTTGTGGATGGGAAGGATTTCAGAAAATTAAATGTATTCTAACTTGCAGTCACTTCTAAAATTACACACACTTGAAAGATCACATTAAAGGTCCTTTATTTTAGATCTCCTCATGCCATAAATCTCCAGATCTGGAAAAAAACATCAGACCTCCAGGAATAAGTGCAAAAGAATTATCTCTAAATAGTGTCAGAAAATAAATAACCGCTGACTTGTGGATCTGAAGCTGGGAAAACAACAGGCATGGAGACAGGGATTTGAGCAATTGTGGGAGGATTTTAAATGTTGTAGGGGGCTTGTATTCATTTCAGTCTTGTTGTAAATCTTATTGCAGTGATAATGAAGATTTCTAATGACTCCAATGTTTCACTCATCGCTCTTGGGCACAGCTCACACTCACTGTTATGGCAAGAAACAAAATGTTGCAGAAGCAACATTATTTTTTCCCTTGAAAAAACCACAAATAACCTGGTCTGACAATAATTTTCTTTTATCGTCAACAAACTAACAAAATGCAGCAATCTCAAGCATTCTTGGCAGTTTGCAATATAGAAAAAAACACCAGAAAATACCATGGGGACACTTTAGATTTAGATTTCCTACTCTCACACACAGAAGTCACAACCTGATCTCAGGCACAGGAAAGCAAACAGGCTCCTCTCACTGATGCTCCCCAATTGTTTGGGTTTTACCCCCTCAGCTATTTTCAAATGTCCTGTTCCTGCCTGAAGGGACACAGGAAAGATGGAGAGGGAGTTTTTACAAGAGCCTGGAGTTACAGGACAGGGGGAATGGCTTCACACAGAGTGGGTTTAGATGGGAAATTGGGAAGGAATTCTCTCCTGTGAGGGTGTTGAGGCCCTGGCACAGCACAGAGCAGCTGTGGCTGCCCCTGCATCCCTGGCAGTGCCCAAGGCCAGGCTGGACAGAGCTTGGAACAACCTGGGATAATGGAAAATGTCCCTACCATGGATGGGGGTGGCACTGGGCAGACTTTGAGGTCCCTCCCAACTCAATGCACTCTGGAATTCCATAATTATCTTTATTTTTAGTTAACTATTAAATGCTAGTGTTTTAATTCTCAATTTCTAGCAGAGCAATTTAACTTCAAATATGATCTTGAAGTTAATTTCAATTGAGCTTCAAGTATGGTCTGCTCTGCAGCCAGGAATTTTCAGTGCTGCTTCAATTATAACCTTACAGATTCCAATAAAAACAACTTTGGAAAACACAAGTTGCACTTACAAGTTACCAAACTGTCCTGCATGACTAAGCTGATTTCTAAATAATGACCATTCACTCTTTTTTAAATAAAAGTAATTACAGGGTCGGATAAAAATATTTTTATAGGCAAGGCAAAAAGCTGCAACTGACAAGTAAATTATTCACCTATTCTAATTGCACTGCCTGCAAAAATTGGCTCAAAAAATTAAAATAATAAAATGGTTTCTAACAAAAAACCCTGAGAAGTACTTAAAAGTTAAAAGAGTCGTGGTGTAAAGTTCACTTCTGATCTTTTTTACCACTCAGTTTTGGTCCCAATGCCTGGGAAGATTTCTGTAAGATGTTGTAACTTCTCTCACATGGGCTTGTAAAAGTTGTAGTGCCAGGGAAAAAATGTCATTTCCTAGGATGTTACAAGCTGAATATAACGGTAAAATCTTGTAGAGCCCAGAAAGGAGGGTGCTGAGTTCTGCAGCTGTGAGTCTGCACAGAGGCACAACCAACAGACCAACACTGCAATCCTGGGGTACAGAGAACAACTCACTCACTCCTGCCACTTAAATCCATGGGCAAGGGGCCTTAAAACCACAACAAATCAAAAATGACAATGAGAGCCACCTAATGTTTGGGGAGCTTCATTTGTTCCAGCTCATTTTTTCCAGCCAACAAAAAGGATTTGAGATATTTTTGTCAGAACTCCAACTGATATTGACTTTTCTTTGCCTTCCCAGCACTAACTGTGGCAATCAAACCTGGAAGAAAGGAAGGCCAAATTCTCCAGTGCCTGAACTCTGATAAATGTCAGAGAACTCTTTAAACTGGGGGTCAGATTTCCCAGAATATGTTGCACCAGATGTCAATGCCACAAAATCTCCCTGAAATCCAGGATGTATCAAAACAGCAAAAATGAAAGACTCCTGCACTGAATCATTTGGGTTCCTTGGGCCAGACAGGAGTGGTGAAAGGAAAAAGAAAGGAAATGTAAATAAAGGAATAAACCCACCTCATTTATAAAGGAAAAGAAATACCCTCTAACAGGTTTAAGTTCCCATATAGATGTTATTTCTACAAGGTGTTTTATCAGCCAGTTTGAGTTCAACTTTTCCATTAAAAACACAAGACATAAGCAGCTGATTTAGACACTGATTTCCAAGCTAAGGATGAGCACCTGATCGTGGGAGGAAGATGTGCATGTGAGGAGGAGCCAGTGGAGGTGCAAAGCCAGAGATTCCCCCAAAGATGCTCAGGGCACACAGGGAAGAGGAAAATGTGTTGGAGCAGAGGCAGGTGCCCTTCACAGCACCCAGAAAAGGGGAGGAAAACCCTGGCAGATCTCCTGGGG
>JAWWEX010000036.1:17523545-17585059 GCA_035583215.1 Arremon brunneinucha | reverse complement strand
AAATGTGTTGGAGCAGAGGCAGGTGCCCTTCACAGCACCCAGAAAAGGGGAGGAAAACCCTGGCAGATCTCCTGGGGTTGGACCAGCATCCCTGGAGGTGCCTGAGCTCCCCCCTCATTTCCAGCACACCCTCCAGCACTTGCACTTTAAAGGCTTTTATCGTTATTAAGGATATTCCTGTATATTCATCCCCTTCATTCAACCCCCAGAGCTGATGGAAGGGTGGAAGATGATCCCTGAATGCAGAAGCAGGTAAGTTACACCTGCTTCCCAGAGTGACAGGAATACTCTCCAGAGCTGCTGCAGCCCCAGCAGAGCAGGCAGAGGCTGTTATTGACACATTGTCTTGGCTCATGCCAGCTCCCTTTGATGTTTCATAATCCCAAGGGTGCTGAAAACTCAGTGAAAAACACATTCCTCCTCCTACAGATCTGTCTCATCCTCCAGGCACCTCCTCTGCACAGAAAATTGATCCCCAAGAGAAGGGAATGATGATGGATGGCTTTAAAAGGGTGGCAGGAGGAATGGCCAGAGCCAAGGACAGCAGAGTGTCCATGCTCTGGGTCATTGTGGTCACCCCTCTGGGATTGCTCAGCACTGATCTTGGTACTCTCCCAACCAATCATTCCAACTGCTCTGGTTATAATTAGTGACAAATAACTCACAAATGATGAGAGAGAGCTCATCACCAGCACTCCCTGCTCTCAGGACTGCCAGGAGAGGTAAATCACACAGCTCATATGCACACAAACACAAACTTCCAAAGCCAAAACCCTCCCAGAACCAGACAGAAGTTCTCCAATGATGCAAACATGACCTTTCTGCACACATCTGTTTATATTCCTACACACATAAATTGGGGAGAAAACCCCAAACCGTTGTGGAGTATCACCTACAGCACTGACAGGGCAGTGTTTGCTCAACTGGAAATAACACACATTTATATGTGTGCATAAAATGCTTTTATACTGAAAGTCAGACTGGATTTCCAGGCAAGAGGTGCTGCTGATGGGAAACGTGAAGAATGCCAAGATGTGGGCAAGTCTGAGAGCTCCATTCTGTTTGATTCCACACCTTGAGCTGAGATGGGGAAGCAGGGAAGTGGCTCCAACTGGGAGCCAAACACCAACCCCCTTCAAACACCCCCACACCCATTTGGAAAGGATGCAAAAGGATAGGAACAACTTAGGGTGAAAGTAATTCCTCAGCTGAACCTGATGCCTTGGTTTTCCACCCTCTGGAGATAGCAAAGCCTGTGGAAGTTAAAGCAGGTCACTGCTGGAGGAGAACGTCACCAGCTCCAACCTCGATAACCAACATCCTCAAGGTTTATCTCATGGAAACCAGAGATTTCCAAGACTTTTCCTGCAGGGAAAGAGGCCAGCAGGGAACAAACTCTGAGCTGTGGTGGTGGGAGGCAGCAGACAGGGGCAGTGAGTGCTGGCAGTGTCTCCATGAGCCCGCGGGGCCGGATAACGTTACCCTGCACCACGGGGATGGTAAACGGAGACACGGCTGGAACCTGAGCTCTGGAAATTTCTGCTGCTGCCTTGAATTGCCCAGGTTTTGCTGGAGAAGAAAACTTCAGCACAGCCATTTCCTGGGCCACCATTTCAGAGGTGTTTGGTGCATCCGTTCAAATTCCAGCAAAATCTGAGGAAGCTACGCGTGAGTATTCAAAGGTTTGGGTGGTTTTCAAACGTGATTCCACGTTAAGGAATTTATGGAAGATGCAAGGATGGAGAGGACTGCCCTGCCAGCAACACTCCAAGTGAAGGATCCACAGTTTGCAGAAGAGACCTTGAGGAGAACTCGTGCAGTTTTAATTCCTTCCAGAGGAGGACAGTGGTTTACAACAGAAGGAATTGGCTGGCTGCGTTTCATCTGGAATTGCGTTTCCCATGGTGGCAGTGCAGGGAAATCACCTTGCCCATGTTTTACGTGAGCTGAGGATGGAAAGCACCAGCCTGGCCTCTACCTGTGTTGCTCCCAACACCCAATTTTTCTTTAAAATTCCCCTGGAGCTTGAAAATTCCCCCTTGATCCAAATGATCCCTACAAGAGTGAGCTGATGTCAAAACCACAACTTATCATCACATTCCTAAACAGGGACAACTGGAACCAGTACTCAGAATGCTGAAATATTTTAACAACTTTTCTAGAATTACTTGTAGGATTCAGGATGTATCAATTTAACTGTACAACACAGTGATTTTCTGGCTGAGACTGCACCTCTTTAAAGGCTTGATTTCCACAGGGAAAAAAAATCTCTTATGTAATATTTAATATTTGAAATAAAATGCTGAGAAGGCATGTATCTTAATTATTTAGTTTCTGACAGATACCCTGCCTTTAAAAATTCAGCGTCTGACTGCAGATCTGAAAGACTTTCCTATAAATAAGTTATCTTCTCTGAAGCTGTAACAAATTTTAAAAAGTATTGCAATGGTTCTTAGCTGATCAGAGGAAGCACAGGACTATTAAAATGTAAATACCCACGTATTTGAATATTATTTTAAGGCAGAAAGCCCTTCCAGGTTGCTGGAATTCTGCAAAAAAGGCTCAGGGACAGCAGCTTGAACAAAAGGAAATTAATTTCCCTGCTCCCAAGTACACTCTGTCCAACAAGTAAAGCACAAGATTGAGGGAGTAGTTACAGTTTGTCTTATCTACAACAGACCTGTTTCTGCAGCAAGTATCTTCTAAATGGAAAGCATTCTAAATTAATTAAACAAACCTCAAGAGACAGTAAACTAATTATTCTGGGCATACATAAGATGCTGTTGAGTTAATCTCTATGAACACAAGTGAGTTAAGTTTGTATTGACATATTGGGCCAAATTTATTGTCAGAGAAATTAACTTCAGGGGAGTTAAGCCAAGAGTGAATTTTTCCTCATTAAGGAGAAATAGGCCTATTGTCTGAAGTGTGAGGATTTAGAGCCTCTTGGGAAAATCATATTGCACTTGAGTTTTATAAGTGATGAACTCTTGCCCAGAGTTGTGCTTCAAAATGCACAGAATTCTGTTTAACCACCTCAGAGCTGGGCTGTCACATGGGACCCCCCTCATGTGAGCCCTGACCTGAGCGCTGAGGATGCAAAGTGTTCTGCTAAGCTGTGGGAATAATTATTCCTGAAGCTTCCCAGCAGCATTCAAAGCGCTTGTACAAGCAGGAGACACAGCCCTCATACCTAAATTTAACACAAAGTTCATTTAGTTACCACAAAATGTCTTTGTTGTCTTCACTTAACCTAAGCGAGATATTTTTGAATGAACGACTCAGAGAAAATTTCATCCACTGCAATTTTTTCCTATTAAAAAAACAATCATTCACCTAAATTTTATAATTACTGTGCTCTACACAGGGGCACATATTAATATTTAAATTATTTTGTGCAGCAGAGCAGAACTCAAGGAAGTAATTGCTAAACACTAATTAAGAAATAGATATAGGAAGGACCCAAAGTGGCACAAAAATCATGTCTGGAGATGAGCAGTGCAAACCCCAGCTGCTCAGGAGATGGTCCCCAAACTCCTTCAGCTCTAAAAGTTCACCCGAGGTAACCCCAGAGTTCTGCCCTGTGCTAATGGGACAAATCCCATCACAAGTGACAGGACAGCATTCCCAGCATCCTGGGGGACTCTGTACCATCCTTGGTGCCCCTTAGCATCACCCTTCCTTCCAGACCTCTTCTCCAATTAATGGTTTTCTTGGAGCTTTCCATCTCCACAATTCAAGGACACGACTCAGCCCTGCATACTAAAGGCAAAGCATGATTCTTGTTTAATTTATTCTCTTCTCTTTCCACCAACCTCTGGTTCACACGAGCGTCCCAAAGAGAAATCTATTTTCAGCATGGCCAAGAGAAACTCAAGAAGTGCCTGAGGGTGGAGTGCAGCAGGCTTTGGATCAGGCTGGAACTATTGGGAAACATTTGTGAGAACTGGCACAGCTCCACGGAACCAAGGGAACTCCCTCGACACGAGACAGAGGCCTCAAAGTCCCCTGAATATCTTCTGAAGAGATAATAGTTCACCTCCTCTCCTGGAGACATCTGTACCAAGTGCTATTAGTGCTGTCACCTCGACTTGGTTTTCAAGAGTCCTTCGCACAATGTGAGACAGAAAAACAAATCAGAACTCATCCTGAGCTGGGTCAGGAGGGCACACAGCAATTACCACCCTGCACCTCCCAGAACGAGCAGCAGAGAGGAGAGCTCGGGCAGGGAGGTTCATCCCACTGGCCCTGGGATCACAGCCTGGCACCTGCACCTCCTCTGGCCCCACACTTTGTGAGCTCCACTCAACAGCAGCGCAAACACCAAGTTTCAATCTTATTTAGGCTTTCTCACCGTTGTCTTGGCAAAGGCAGCCTGAGCGCGGCTTTAAATACCTCTGAAAAAAACCACGTTAAATTACATTAGGGAAACATCCAAAATTACTGGTTTTAAAATCAAAACCCCCAGTGCAGAGTATTATGGTAATGACTAAGAAAATTGCTGTAAAAGCCAGGAGGTTGTTTTCTTAGCAATACCAAGAGGATCTTTCCCATTGTTCTGCCAAGACTCGCAGCAGTGCCAGAGATGCTCGGCTTTCCTGAGGTTCATTTCTGCACTACAGCTGCTGCTTCAGCCACTGAAGAGTGGCAGCCTCCTGGAGAGCTTTAATTAAATAAAAGGCAATTTTAGAGGGTGGGGGGGAGCATCACTGCTATTTGGAAGTCAATTGACACAAAGCTATATTTGCTCTTTGGTTATGTTTATAAATGGCATTCGAATCAAAAGCAAAATTATCCCTGAATGATTCCACTTAAATTATTTATCACCAGAGTTGGGGCTGAGGTGGTCACTAATTTAGGTTATTTTTCAGCACATTTCCTCCAGGAAAGAGTAAATCTCCAAACTTCAAGCATGGGATCCTTTTCTCTTGGATTAGCATCTGATGTGTTGGATGTATCTCTAGTCTGTTCCCAACCAGGATGAAGCACAGCATTTTCCAGGGATAACACTAAAGAGGAACAGGAAGAGGGTGCCCATTTTCCAGGATTGACACAGAGGAGGAACTGGAAGGTGATGACATTTTCCAGGGATAATATGGAGGAGGATGAGATGGAAGATGGTGCCCCTTTTCCAGGGATGACACTGAGGAGGAACTGGAAGATGAAGCCCATTTTCCCGGGATGACACTGAGGAGGAACTGGAAGATGGTTATTACAACAGGAATAACATGGAGGAGGAACTGTAAGGTGGTGCAATTTTCCAGGGATGGCTCAGAGGAGGAACTGGAAGATGGTGCCCATTTTCCAGGGATAACACAGAGGTGGAACTGGAAGATGGTGCCCATTTTCCAGGGATGACTTTAAGGAGGAACTGGAAGATGGTGCCCATTTTCCAGGGGTAAGATGGAGGAACAACTGGAAGATGGTGCCCATTTTCCGAAAGTAACACTAAAGAGGAACTGGAAGATGGTGCCCATTTTCCAGCAGTAAAACAGAGGAAGAACTGGAAGATGGTGCCCATTTTCCAGGGATAACACTAAAGAGGAACTAGAAGGTGATGTCCATTTTTCAGGAATAACATGGAGAAAATGGAAGATGGTGCCCATTTTCCAGGGATGCCATGAAGGAAGAATAGGATGACAGTGCCCATTTTCCAGGGATAACACGGAGGAAGAACTGGATGACAGTGCCCATTTTCCAGGGATGACTCCGAGGAGGAACTGGAAGATGGTGTCCATTTTCCAGGAATAACATGGAAGAGGAACTGGAAGCTCCTGGTGCTCACGAGGAGGAACTGAGGCCCAAGGCAAGGGCAGCTCTCACCCAAGAAGCAGCAGCAATCCAATCAGAGTTTATTAAGGGAAATGCTCCCAATCAGAACATTTCTCATGTGAGCACGAGGACCAAAACCTTTCCCCCTCTGTGATGTGTCAGAGCTCTAAGTGCCAGTTGACTGTACAAAATGACAGCTATCCAGGCTCATCCCTTGCAACAACTGGCATCTGCTCTGGAGTCGTTTGAGTTGGTTTGAATGGCACTAATTAGGAGTAGTTACACATAAATGACATCCCAAAGACTTGACACAATAAACATTGCTATCTAGTGCCATTCATTTGCTCTCCCATTCAAGCACACACAGTATTTACGATAATTTCCATGTTCACTGCCACCTTTATCCCACAAATAAGGTCAGGAGACAGACAAACAACAAATATGGGAAGAACCACATGGAAGTTGAATACATAATAAGTTATCAACTGCTCTTTAAAGCATGTGGGCCAGGGTTTTGATTGCTCCTGGAAGGTGGATGAGAAGGCTGCCTCCTTGTTTGACCTTGCAGAGAAGCCATTAGGATTCCTCACAAGCACCAGGCAGCTTTATAAACACCATCAGAATTCCTTATCTTCCTCTGCTCTGCAGGCAGAGAACAACACTACTGAAAAATAAAGATATTTCTATTGTCTCATGGCTACAGACTGCTGGGAAAGATGATGGAGCTCCAAGCTACCAAAAAGAAACTTCTCAATTTTCCTTTTGCTAACCAAAAAGTCCTCTGTTTCTGCCTCAAGAAAAGGCAGCAACCACCAAGTGATTTTCTCTGATTTCCACCCTACATTTTTAGCATCTCACTGCCTGTTTTAGCCTTACAGCTTTTCTTTATCCCCATGTCATTGCACGTGCCTTCAACACCTCATACAAACTCTCTCACAGCCATAGTGGCACAATGTTATTTTCAAGCACCTTTAAATAGTGCTGCTGATTAAATAACTCATCACTAATGTGATTTCAGGAATCCAGAGCATCTCCTAAGGTGTAACCTTTACCACTAATTGCAAATATAGAACAGAAAATTAAGTCAGGCTGACAGAATTAAATCAGGAGCTTTCAATGCAATGTCAAATTTCTTACAAACTGCATATTACCAAAGAACAAACTATTTACCAAGTGATCACGAATTTAAATTTTCTTAAGGATGTTTTTGGGCAGCACATTTTGTGTACAGCTTTGAGGAAGATGGCAGAAGAATAACCTCAGTGGATTAAGAACGGAATGCTCATCAAAGGCTACTGGGACCTGTCAAATTCTGAATCCTTTCCACCACCTTTGAAAAACTGAAATGAGCAGCTTTATTTCCATTGTTTCAGCTCTCAGGCAATAAATGCAGATTCTTTTTTTTTCTCAACTACTCCCATTCCCAGCTTTACATGCGCACACACTTGCAACAACCTGACAGGAAGGCTTTGGAGTCTTCATTTGTTGGAGTCAGAGCATAAAAGCCAAACTCCCTGTGCACTGAGCACATCAGCACAGAACAAAGGAGGATGAATAGAGACTTGATTTTGTGTCCCTGCTCATATCACAGAGCACAGGAGGCTCAAACAAAACCTCCACAGATGAACCATTGCTCAGGCACTAATTAATTCTTTTCCAGAGCAGAGCCAGTTAACACACAACCTTCTTTTTACTTAACAGCCTGTTTAACTCTCCCTGTGGATGATCCAACTCCAGTTGAGCTATTTGAGCACACACACAGATCTCCTGGAAATGCTCTAAATGACAAAGATGCTCAAAAACCTTTCTGAGGGTCTCCCAAGGTGCCTAAGGTGAGGCACACCCAGTGTGTCCAAGGCACTGCAGAGGGATGGGCTCTGAGAGATTCCACAGGTCTGGGAAACATTCCCAAGGACAGATTTTCATGGTTTTGAAAATCTGTCATGGTTCTGTCCCACAAAGGACATGCTGCCTTCAGCACAAAGACATGTGGGAGTGTTTGACAAAAGCCAGTGTCCCCCTGCCTTTCACCACATGAAAATGGTGCTCTCAACTGTGTTTTACTTGTGTCAACTCTTTAAAAAGGAGATTTTAAACCCATTTTCACCAAAACTGTGTAACCTCCAAAGTATCAAACTTATGAAATCTCAGGAGAAAAGATTTTCCATGTAAAGATTGTCCTGTCGTGCACTAGGAGATGAAGCCCACTTTTATAAACTCAGCACTACAAATACCTACCAGACCATATTGACATTTCCAAAACCAGACAGGTACCTGGGCTCCTGCCTCAACACTGGTGAATATGCTCAGAACTTCAGTATATTTTACCAAAGCAGAAGTCAAAGCAGGCTAAAAATTATGCAACATTCTTTTTCATTCAACTTGATGATTATATAATCAGATGCTTTTCAATATCCCAGCAGTACCTCCGTGTATGGTCCCTGAAAAAGACATTCTCAGTCCACCCCTGCCCACAGCAGCTGCCTATTCTTTCCTTCCATTAAAAGACCAGTCTGGAGAAAATGGATGTGTCTTTTCCCCTCAAGGTACTCTGTTTTGACAAAGCAGTGCCATTCCCCAGGCACAGCTCCCCAAGTCTATAATAAACATTATTTCTTTAAAGCAGCTGCTGGGCTGAGAAGTCATAACTAGGTTATTTCCTTTTTTAACTTGTTACCTTAAAAGTTCTCTCATCTAACCAACTAGAAAGTTATTTATCACAAATGCACAAATTACTTCTGAGATGTGTAAGAATATTCTTAGTAGCAGCATTATATTTTAGGAAATAGTGGGTCAGCTCAGAGTTTTATGTCTGTATTCACCAACCTGTTCCAAAGATGGAATTTTATTAAAGAAATTATTTTATTCACTACATCTCTTGTAGCAGCCTAACTGTTAGGAATGATATAAAGATAAATAAATTTTAAAATCTTTTGCTTTCATTAGAGATGGCCAAAGGAGCAAGTGAATCAAGGAGCAGTTGCAGCACACAATAGAATAGAAATGTTAAGGAAATAGAGCAGCGTCACTCAACAGGGCACAGGAGTTATGCACTTCTTTTTATCACTAGGAAATGTGTAGAAGTTCCAGAAAAATCTTTGGAACTGCAAAATAGGAACTATTCAGAGGGTTCATTTGCACAGCAACCCCCTCATACCTACAGGTTATCCCAAAAAACCTGCTCCACACCTGCTCTGTGTGCAATCAGCACTTGACTCCCTGACAGAAGGTTGAGGATCAGTTAAGAGCCAGAGCATTCTGTTCCACATTGATTATTCACCCACACAAATACAATAAGTGCTAAAGAATATACAAATGCAAGTGTGAATGACCACATTTCACTCTAGCATGAATTTTTTAATTGCACTTCAAATTGTGAAGCTGCTGTTCTGAAAAGCAGAATAAAAACACCAGGCTTGAGGTTAAGCTGCAGACATCACCCCAAACTCTCCAGAGCAATTTCCATATGGATACACAATGTCCTGCACTGCTTTTCAGACCAGTCCATGCAGAACAGACATACCTACAAAATGGTTGTTTTTCCAGCAATTGCCACTTACTCTGATTAACCCCTAACACACTGTCTTTCTTTGTGCCCTGCAAGAATCAAATCCTAAGCTAAAATTAAGTAGGACTCAGAGCAAAGCACGCCTGTGATCAGCCTCAACACTTCAGGCATAAATATCTTTCTTACATTGCTTCCTACAGCACTTCCCTGGGCTTGCCTTTCACAGTTGGTTTTTGGGTTCCTGTTGTGTTTCAAGGAGGATCTGTGGAGTTAGATTGTTTAGAACTACCACACAAGAGTGTCCCTAGAGACCTTGCAGACAACTCCAGACTCCTGCACACACACAGCACCTCCTTTCTATTCCTAAAAGCAGCTGGATTTCCGAAAGGCCAACCTTCCCTCACTGGCAGTCAGGCTCTGGAGCCCCCTGGACGTGTTCAGCTGTGAATTATGGCTGGAACACCCTCATCCTTCTGCATCCTGCACTCACAACAGGGAACGAGGCTCTGACCTTGCCACTGCACTGAATAAACTCTAAATATAGCTGGATTTCTAAGTATTCCAATGTTCCCTCACCAGTTAACTGTTAACTCATGACAGCAGGCAAGTTTTGTCCCCAGGCACACGTTTTTCCTTTGTTGTCCTCTTGTTCCAGGTTAGAATAAAACTGGTAAAGAGTCAAGATGACATTCAGGTTGTTTCTCCAGGCAGCTGCTTGATGGCTTCAGGGGGGAAAGGCAAAATGCATCCGGGACAAGAGATGCACCAACAGCTTGGATTTTGTGAGTCAGATCTCATTTATCACTCCCTGGGCCTGTGCTTTGGTTTTGTAACTCACCACAGAGGTGGCATTGGGATATTTGAACTCAAATGTACGGATGTTTCTGTGGAAAGGCCTGCAGAATAGGTTTGGTCTCCTGTCCAAAAAATCCTAATTGAGAGAGATGGAAGGAGAGAGAGGGAGCAGCTGAGGAGCTGTCCTTAGCAGAGCCCTGCAGAGAAGCATCCAGGAGAGCTTTGCACATAATCAATCCCACATTTCAGCACGGTATTTACCCAAGGAGACAAACACAATCATTTCCCTCTCCCTCAGCCTCTCTGTACATTCAGAAGAACCTCAGTTCTGCTTTAAGAAATTTCTAATATTTCCTCCTCTGTTGGAAAGGTTTAGAGACATTGAAATAAAATTCTTCTCTTCACCCCTCAGCTGTTGCAGAGCACAACTAGAATGCTGTGAACACTGGAGGAGTCCAGTATAAAATAATGGCCAGCCTTGGACATAAGTGCTCTTTCCCTGTGTAACTATGAATTCTGTGGGGACAAAATCCATCTCCTTCACCATTTTGTAACATTCAGTTGTCCTCAACAAACAGCTCTTCTTTGAGGCCCAGTTCTACCACATCTTCCCTTATGAGTATCCATAAAAGATCCATTAGGAAACAGCTCCTCAAGAAATGTCCAACATTCTGGAGCCTCTGCAACTGCTGTTTTCTGCCATTTTCTTTCCATGCTCACCTGCACTTCAGCTTCCTTTTGGGAGCTCTGCTTTTGTTTTGCTCATTCAGCATTCAAAGCTAAACTCTCCTGTTACACTTAGGCCTGGATATAAAGTTGGTTTGGATGAAAACTTCAGTAGCAAACAGATAATTCCCTGTTTCCTTCATGCAGAGGCTCAGCTGGAGCCTTTGCTTCCCCTGTCAAATGCCTTGGAGCACTATTTATTTATTTATCAATATTTATCCAGGAGTGCTCCAGCACAGGACACCTGAGCTGCCTTCCCTGGCCTAGTTCAGGTATTTATAGCATGGCTGGGCAAGGCACTCTGAGGTGAATGTGCAGATATTTCAGATTCCTTGAGGACTCTCCCAGCCTGGGAAGGAGCCTCAGGTTTGTGCTGGATCAGGCACAAATCCCTCGCAGTGCCCCAAATGTGAAGAGCAGGACCTGATCCCAACACAGCCAGGCCCCAGACACTCACTATTTGTCCTAAAAGTGTCCTTTAACACCTGAGCAAAAACACTGAAAGGAATAAAAATTACCAAATCCTAGAATATTGCAATTCCACAAAAAGAATCCCCTCAGGAAATGTTGTGCTGCCTGCTCTGTACTGATCTCTCAGAGTTTCCAGTTCCATGATTCAGGATTACAAGTGGAATTCTCTATTATTTTAGCCCACATTTTAGTATCAGCATGGGGGCACTAAAAGTACCACATCAGACGTTGCCTTAAAATGAGGATTTAAGGAGGGCTACAAATCAAAAGGTATAACAAGGAAATTTAATAAAGATAACATTGTTATGTCAAATGCAACATGGATTCTAATACACAAAGAGCAATTGTTTTTCCACATAAAAAGCTCTCAGCAAGATTTTTGCACACAGTGTGAAGCTAAGAATTACTAGAATAATAGCAAGTTGTTCTTGGAAATTAATTGAACAAATAATCTTTTTTATTATGAAGCTTACAAAAGACAAATACCCATGTACTGACATGGAGTCTTTAACTTTCTTCACCTTTTTACCACATTGTTGGCATTTGCTTTGCCTCTTGCCTATAAACAATGAGGATTTGGGGAATACATCACACAATAAAAGCAGAATATTATTACAGGGTTCATCAGAATTGCATCTTACACATGTGTACAGAATTAAGACTTTAAAGCAAAATCAATGCCAGAACAGGAACTGCCATCTGATCCTGTCTTAATTTGTTGGTAACTGTGATAATGCTGAATAAGTGATGGAAAAAATTCACTTTTCCTGTACATATCACAGCTAATAATAATTAATAATAATACATGAGGATTCTATTCCCCACTCATTTCCAATGCTGCCAAAGGGGGGTTCTTGAAAGTAATTCCATATTTTGCAGTAAAATGCAAACCTATGGTTCTCTTTTTTACTGAGCAACAGAAATGTTTGTGTGAAAGAAGACAACATTTATGTCTCCTGTCCTAACAGATAAATGGCTCCATTAGTTCAAGGGAAAATGTGGGATTGCTACTTTCCCTCCAAAACCACCCACGATCTGAGTTTAAGACACAAACATAAACTTTTTCACATAAATTCCTGCAAATGCTGATGTCCCCAGATCAAATATTAGTGGAGGAATATAATCTGACTGAAAACCAGCAAAAAGCTCAAACAAAGCAGCTGTAGACAACCCGGAGAGGCACTAAAAACACTTTGCTCTTCCACATGAGATCCCTGGTTCCAGAGCAATCCCTGTGGTACCACACACTGGATTCCCAGTTTCAGGCAGTAACCAGCTGCAATCTGTGGATATTCTGAAAAAAACTTCACTAAAAACCAGTTTTGCCTTCCAGGAGATTCCTGCAGTTTTTCCTCAGGTGGGTTCAGGGGGAAGATGCCCAGGACATGCCCTGCCGTCCAGCAATGACATTGATGCTCTGCACACCAAGGACACCTCATGCCCAACCCAGCCTCCTAAATTATTAAAGGCACCATTTTCTTCAAGCAACTTTTTCATCAGAAAATTCTGGGAACAGACACCTCAGCCCTCTCAGGTGCTCTTATCTATAATTCACCATCCCAGGTTCCAGCTCACAGAACATTTATAGGGCAAACCACAACTTGGCAACGTCTCTGTCTGTGCAAGAAAACTGACAGAAGCTGAGGGCACCACATCAGGGGCAATTTTGGCTGAGCAGAGGCAGCTGGTACAGAGAAAAGCAGGACATTTAAACATGAAGATCTGAAACTCTCTTCATAAAAAAAGTAATTTACAATTCCAGCAACTAATCAGTTACTTGGAATAAAGAAGGAAGCAAAGCTGCTTGGAGGTTTGAAACAACAGATGAAAAACATCATTTCCAATATGATCTGAACAAAACAGTCAAAATACAAGATTCTTCTTCCAGAAAAGTCTCTTGGGAGTAATTTCCAATCACCACACTGCTGAGTTTGTCTGTTGTAACAGCTAGCATCTATGAAAGCTGGAAAACTTCAACATTTTCCAGCACTTTTCTTATTCCCTACAAAACCACAAAGTAAAAATGACAACATCTTGGAAAGCCATGCCATACACATCTTCTGGTCATGCAGATGTGTAATTTGACCATTTTTCCTTTGAAGTCTTTTCAGATAGAAAGCATCAAAGCCCAGTCCTACACAGCTGGGATGACTCTAAAAAACTATTCCTGGATGTGTAGTGGATTTTTCCAGACCCTCAGCACCACAACTGCCCCATTGCTGTTGACCCCATGTGAGGAAAATCTCATCTGTAAATGGCAGAAAAGTCCCTTTTCTGTGTGGGACAAGCAGGAACAGCCATACACTGATCCATGTCTGCTCCTCCCCAGCCAGGCCAGAGCTGCCTGAGCTGGGCTCACCCCAGTTTGGGAACTGGGATCACCCCAAACATCCGTGCTGCTCTGCAGCTGAAAGCACATCACTCACATGTGGGCTGCTGTGGAGTCTGTACATGAGTCTGGCTTCCATTCACAGGACAATAAAGTGCACATGGACACAAAAACAGCCCCAGACAGACAGAATTTGGTTATTGAGTGATGCAGGGTACTGAATACCCCCTCACAGGTATTCAAACCCTCCCTGTGCTGGGTCCTGCTCAGAGCAGGAGATTGCTGAGTTATTACACCAGCTTGGAAATTCACTGCGGGAACCCATGGCTCAGGAGCCTAAAGGTCCCTCAGATGTGATCTGATTCACAGCCCACACCCAGAACTCCTCCTTTCCATGGAAATCCATGTTTGCACCTGGTGCTTGATGCAGGTTTACATATTTGAAACCCCAGATGTCAGTTTAACTCTCCTACACTTTACAGCTGGTCCAGGATTTGTTTTGTGGTCTGTTATAAAATCTCTAACTCTTGCTCTAATTCCCTTCAGCTTTTTTTAATTATTTTTTTTTTCCAATTGCAGGATCACCTCCAATATTTCCATGACAGAAAAGCTCATTCAGAGCCATGCTCAAGGAAGCTGCGGTGTGTCAGAGTGAAAAACACAACAGTGAAAAATATGTTCCCTCCTGTGTAGAGCAGCTCAAGCTTCTGAAGTACAAGCACTTAAATTAGGAGCAAGTGGTACTTTATAAAATCAGGACAATATTTCCAGCATTTGAAATGCACATTGCTGTCTCTCTTCTGGCAGAGACAATCTCTGCACTGTTCAAAACTCAGTTCATTATTAGAATTGAACCAGATAAGATTCAAAATTAAATCCATCTCTGCCTTTCTCTGTACACCTGAAATTTTGTAGGCAATTCCTTCAAATGTGGTATTCCCCAAATGAGGTTAATTTTGTTAACACAGTCTTCTAAATAGCCCAAGTTCTTTAGAAAAGCCGTGGTTCATGGTTTTCTACTAAAGAAAATAGTTTGGGAATCCACTGTATCCTATGAAGTATGTCCTGCCTCCCTTCTCCTTCTGCAAGCTTTGAAAAAAATCAAAATATATATCCTCCAGGTTTTTAGTCAGTTGGAAATGGTAATATGGTTGATTGATTGATTAGTTACCCCATATTTTTACATATATTTTAATAAAGTCTCTTTTAAATTTTGGATCCCAGAAGTTCCTAAGTACTTCAATAATTTCCTTTTTCAAAAGTATTATTGCTACTGCAGATTCTGGGTGGATTTTTGCCAGAAAATGGGTGGAAAGAGATGAGTAACTGCAATCAAATTCACTTTAAAGTGTTCTTTCTCAGAGTTAGATACTATAAAAAACATCATATATACAACATTAACAGCACTGTAAGTGTTTACAGAAGATATTCTGAGAGAAAGATTAAATTTTCACTCCATCTAAACATAAACACCTGGATTAAAGAAAAAAATACGCTTCTATTTTGGGACATCACAAGTCAGACTGGAAGCAAGAGAGAATTTTCAAGGCTGTTTGGCAGCACATTAAATGGCAGGGAGTAGAACATGCAAAATTAAGTCAATGTGACACTGAGGAAGGGCTTTTTACCCCTGCCAGACAATTGCTGATACAATTAAACCACACCTACCAATTTTCCTCTAAGCCTGCTGCCTTACCATTCCCATTTAGGCTTTATTTAGGCAAATAAATATTTGTTTGGAATTGTTTTATTAGAAGAAGCGACATAAAGTTGTCAGCTGGTGATGTCAAGGTGTTGTTTATCAGTTGCTGCTTCAGATTTAGGGAAAGGTGAAATCTTTGAGTATTTCTGCGGACTGAAGCTTCCATATTTCAAAAGGATTAGGGGGAAACTCCAAGCACACTTCCCAAAAGGAGGAGTATGAGCAGCAGACTCCAGAGCTGGAAATCCAACAGATTTCCAGCTGAAAAGTAGATTCAAGTTAATGAATTCTTTGGTAAGTTCAACCAATATAAACAGAGCTGTTTATAAAGGACCAGGCCTCCTTGGTTCCTTTATTTAACAATTAACCCTCCTGAAATGGAAACCCATCCCTAGGGAGCCACTGGCACCTTGTGCCCAGCCCTGTGGTACAGAGGAGTTAATTTTAATAAAAACTGGGCAACATATTGCCAGTTTAGAGCAGTGATTATTGGGGTGAGGGCTGCTCACTCTTCAGGACCCTGCTGTCCCAAAGACGGCCATGCTTACAAACCCTCAGGCAGACCTGGATCTTTAGCTGGCTGTACCTGGGAATGCAATTGTGCCTTAAACATTTTACTAAAAAAACCCAAAATAAACACAAAAACCCCCAAACTAACCCAAGCCCCACCAGCCTTTCCTCTGTGAATTCCACCTGCAGCAGATAAGACCGCACAAGTGGTAGGGTTTATCTGCATAACCTGGGCTGCTTTTACTCCATAAACCACAGCCTAAAAGGAACCTAAAGTGGCACCAGGTGAATTTGGCCATGTCATTTCCTAAAATCTTCCAATGCTGCACTTTCATAGACACATTTTATGAAAAATCCTTTTGCCAGGGTCTTTTCTCCTGAGAAGCTTCAGCTTCTCCATGTTTTGCTGCTTTGGAATGTGATTTGGAGGATTGTTTACTCAGCATGTGAAATTGTTTTTACTTGATGACCAGTGACAGCCACCTGTGCCGAGGCTGTGAGCAGTCACAAGATTTTATTATCATTCCATTTCTTTCCTTGCTAGCCTTCTGATGAAATACTTTTCTTCTATTCTTTTAGTATAGTTTTAATATATAATTCTCTTTTAATATAATATCTATCATAAAATAATACATCAGCCTTTTGAAACATGGAGTCAAGATTCTCATCTCTTCCCTCGTCCTGGGACCCCTGCGAACACCACCACACAGCACGAGCTGTACAACAGCACCTTTGCTAAGGTGGGTGCATTAATTAATGGCATGGGTGCATTAATTAATTTTTCCTGCCAGCTCACCTTACTCTCCCACAATACTGAGCACAACGTCAGGTGCTCACCTCTGAAGAGACGCGGCTTTGCTTGTTAATTAGCGCCACTTGCCAGCTCCCGTTAACAAGCTGTTGGTTACTGAGTAAACCAGGGCTTGGCTCTCCATGAGGAAACTCTGTCCTGAGCCTCCCACTCCAGTGCCATGCCCTTATCTGCTCCTGACTCTGCCAACACCTCTAGTAACCCTCCCGCAGCTCCTGCTGATTAGAAACGTGCCTGAACCCAGGGATTATCCTCACATTTCACTTTCACTTCCTAACACTTCCTTTGCTGCCTCCCCAGCCCTTATGACGCTTCCAGGCTGTGGGGTTTTTAAACACTTTTTGCTATTTTAAATTGATATTTTTTCATTTCTCTTTTTCTGTTTTTGAGGATTAGGTGCAATCAGTCTTTTGCGGTGTGGGGAAAGCAGGAGTATTGCTGTAAACTTGGATTTGGAAAGAGAGAATAGTAGAATGTCCCTGGCTTCCTTGACTTTACACACTCAACTCAGCACAATTAATTAAGGTTCTATAAATTGCCATGCCAGGGTTCCTCCCAGTTCTCAAACCGAAATTACCTTGAGCGCTTTTCAACAAGTCTTAAGTAAGGAACAGTTGAATTTAAATAAAGATAATTTAAACAGAGGAGTATCTGCTAATATTATACCTTATCACATCCAATCTTTTCCTATGAAAACCAATTATCATGATATGAAAGCATTTTAACAACTAATTTTTTTTTAATAATTACATCTTGATTTCTTAGACTGGATAGATTATTGCAGTTGGCCAAAGAGCCAAAATCCATTAATTTAAACAATATTATAAAAGTTTATCACTTAAAAAGGCTTTGTCATAAACCCTAAATGTTAAATTAATAATGTCTTTTCTAGAAAGTATTGAAAACTCTTGTGATATGCCCAAAAAGAAAAAACTTAATTTATCTTGCTTAAGGAAGAAATAGAAATTTCATCTTTGATGTGAATAAAATAAGGGTTAAATCAGGGGGCAGAATGACACAAAACCCAATTTTTGCAAGTCTGGAAACACAAACACAAGTAGCCAATCTTCCCTGTCATTTAAAATACTGAGTTTCAGCCAGTAACTTTTACATTTAATTATCTCACCCAGTGAAAACAGGCAGAAGTTTTCAAAATTAATTTCTTATATAAATACTTCTCTTGACAGCCTTTCCAGCAAAGAGCAACCTAAATTTTTTTCAAAGATTGAGAAACAAAATCTGATCTCATTTTAAACGGTATGAAAATCACTGTGTAATATGGGTTTGGGGTGGGTTTGGGGTAGATTTGGTTGGGTTTTTTTTTCTTTTTAAAGCCACAAGCCCAGTTTGAAGATCATTGCTGGCCTTAAAATAGTTTCAACTGGAAACTGGTCCATCCATTTACAGAAGACCATCTAGTTCCTCGTTCAATGCACCTAGCTTGTAATTATCAACTGCATTTAATATCTCAAGTAGATTTATTTAAAGTCATGCTGAACTATTTATCTTTAACAGTCAGCACTGAATCTTCTGCCAAGAATTAATGTAGCCACAATCACCCAGTTGTACAAAGGGACATTTGACTGATGCCACCATCCTGCACAACAACCTCAGAGATAAGGGAGAGACAGCCCTCCCAAAAGGGCCAAGTTCAAACAGGAAAAACAGGCCAGAGCAAATAAACGAGATGAATTCTGCCAAAAGGGCCAAGCTCAAACAGGAGAGATGCTCAGCATGACCTGATCAATACTTGATAGCACAGGGTCACCTCCAAAGGCTTGGGATGGTTAGAGAAAGTGGAGCTACCTGAGGCCATGAGGGTGATTTCACTACCATTTCAAAATCAGAGGTATCTATGACCATCAGGAAGCAGAAAAATGAAAAAAACTAAAACACCAAAACATCAAACAAATATAGACCAAAAAGCAAATGAGGAATAAAGGAAAAGTGTATCTGCAAAGAAATTGTAATCAATGGACAACGGAAGAAAGTAAAGAAAATTGAAGCAAGAATGGTTTGGTCTGAAACCACAACAGAACCGAATTTCGATTTTTTTTTTTTCAGGTTGTGTATTCAGACATGGAAGAGTCCACAAGAGAGAACATTACACTGAATTTTAAATGTGGAAAATGCAGATATTCATAGTAGGGAAGCTAGATTACTTAAATTTATCAGGGAAATATTTCTATCATTGCTGACCACTCACACCAGCACCTGCATTTGTTCAATACCACAAGAAAACATGGATAATTTGCAAGATGAATAAATACCTCCTAGGCATTACATAGCTTAAGATTTTTTTGTTGTTCCTGTCAGCCATCACCAGTCCTTGCAATCCACCAAAGTTACAACATTCCTGGGCAGTCCCAAGCAGCTGTGTTATCAATTTTTAATAATAGAATGAACTCTTGCAAAATATTTCAAAATTAAAACAGGCTTAAGCCTATTCCACTCCTTCCGACCCAAAAATTTAAATGAAGCTGGCAAAAATTTCTCATAAACATCCCATGGCAGCCTCCTGTGACTGAATCTTTTAAGGAAGATTTAAGCAAGACTGAAGAAGCCCTCCAAATAAAATTCAGGACTTTCAAGCAACAATGCAAGTTAAGAGGCTGAAAATAAAGGTAAGAGAGGAGGAAAGTCTCCCTAAACCACCATGAAACGGTGATAAATAATGAGGAATGGTGATAAATAATGAGAAATCCAGGGGGATTCCAAACTGTGTCCTAGGTTTGGGGCATTGGTTCCAAATCCCTCATGTAAAATGGAGTTTGCTGTTCCAACATGAACGTGGCTGGACAGAAGAGGTGCCAGAGGCTTGCAGGAGCAGCAGTGGGTTCTGCAGGGAAGGATGTGCCCCCTGCACCCAGAGCAGGGCTGGATGTCCCCAAGGCACATCTCCCACCCACACAGGAGGTGAGGCGTCCCTCAGCAGCTGCTGAGCGTGGGGACATTGGCAGGAGAGAGCAGAGGAGCAGACACAGAGCTCTCCCACCCAGGGAACACTGTGGATTGTCACCCCACAGCCAGTCCCACCCGATTTTTCTCTGCAATTTGAAGCTGTGAGCTGCAGAGACGTTCATGTCAGCATCAATACTTTGGGAAAAGTGGGGCAGCAAAAAGAACTGCCAGCACTTCATGGCAGAACATGCCACGCTGATAGCCTTGTTAAATAGGATTAACATCAGGAATTAAAAATAACATCTAGGTTTGGTGAAAAAAAAGAAAAAACTACTATTTTACCTTTAGAGTCCTCATCTATTGCAAACACTAAAACAAAGTTATTTTCAAATCTTTTCAAACTCTGTAGATCTCTTAGCATGCACACTCTTCAGGGCTGAAGGCACAAAATCTGTTTCTTCAAAGCCATGTATTTAACCAGCCCAACCATTTATTATCCAGTCCAAAAGTGAAGCCAGCTCACTCTCAGCTTGCCCGTGATAGTTTGGAGCAGTGGTGCACACACACTCTAACAAGCTGGGTGCATTTGTCCTCTGCTCACTTCAAAACAGCGAAGAAGACAATTGAGCTTCATGGCTTCTGCCATCTGATATTTCTTATTGCAGCAAGTGAGCTCAGCTGTGCTGTGGCATTGAACACAACCAAACCAGCTCATGGAAGGAAACACCACTGACCTGTGGCACTTCCTCAGCAGCTAAAACTGCTCCATTTCTCTGCTAACACAACCAATAGTGCACATCCCTCACTGTGCACCGTGGGCTTGGGTGGAAAAGAGAGAAAAGAATGATCATTCCTTTAAAACTCACTTCTGAGGGTTCTGAGATTTACCTTGAGGCTTGCAGCACATGAGGTTTCATGTTCACAAGCAAGTAAAGCAGCAGGAGGTGTAACACAACCACTGAGACTTCTTTGGGAAAAAACCCAGCAACACATTTCCCTTAGCTATCTGTAAATTTTAAAAATTCATTTATAGAGTCCATCAAAACCTGGAGCTTGGAATCATCCAATGGACAAGGCAGCAAATATAAGCAGATTTATCATCCTAGGGCCAGCTACAACTCTCATGCAACAGTCTCAAGTAGCGCTGAATTGTTAGAAATTATAAGACTCTAACTAATTAGTTGTTTTAATTAATTGCAAATAGTGCCCACTTTTAGCCATGGTTAGTTATGTTTCTTCACAGACTCTTGTTGGAGTAACCAAAGATACAGGGGAGATTAAGACCTGCAAAGCTGGAGAAAAAGGACTTAAAAATAGGGACCAAATTAGCATGAAGAGGAAAAGATCAATAACCAATAGAGGACAGAATATTAATTGAGAGAACCATGTCATTTAGAACCAATGAATGTAAATTTCTTTGCTAAAAATGCATAAATAAGTGAAAAGGTTTTGTATCAGCATTGGTGTGAAGGCTGGAACTTCGTCAGCCACTCACCTCTGGGCCAAGATTGAAGTAATGCCTTGCTAACACTAAAAAAGACAGTGTTAAAGAGGGTTATTTTTGCCCATTTTGGGAGGATTTTGGTCCCATCATGGCTCCTGTTGGATGCACCTGTGCCACTGATAACCACCTCCAATTTAGCACTGTGATCCCCCCAGGTGATTGTGTCTGCAATCTGGAAAGCAAATTGTTCTGAACACTCCATTGGGCACCAGTTCCAGAGCCAGGGGGCAGGGTGAGCTCTGTCACACTGTCCCTGCAGTGCCCCACACACCCAAAAACTCACTGGCTTGAGAAAACAATGGAACAAAGGAGCAGCCCGGGGAGAGCTGCACAAAGCCAGCAGGGGAGCACACCTGGATGCTTCCAGAATGTTCCAAGTTTGCACCATATTTATGCAGCAAACGGCAGGGGGCTTTAAAAGATCTTGAGGTTTTCCTCTCTGTAAAAACTCAACAATTTTGAGGAGTGAAAATCACAGGTTCTGACCTGGCCAGCATCTTCACTCTTTGGCTTCATTATCACAAACAAGGAGGGATTTTCTCCAGGGTTTCTGCAGGCTAAAAGTCACCTGTAACACTCCAGTTCAAGGACAGGCAGAGATTTTGGCTGCAGATGCCAAGCTGGATGACCTCTGCTGTCCACAGAAAACGATGCAACAGCCACAACCTCAATGGCAAAGCAGAATGTTGAGGTAATGCAGCAATTCCTATTGCTGTAGGATTTTTAAATGAAAGTAAAACAACTTCAGCGTGTAATTAAAAGGCAAAGAAAAGCAAACTAGGAAAGATAAAACAGAATGGCTCAGAAAAGAATGAGCATTCCTCTAAAACTGAGCTCCTGTACCAGGGAAAGGGAGGGGGCCAGCACATGACTGGAGTGAGGCAAACCCAAGGAAACCCCAGGTGCCACCCAAGCTTCCAAACTGAGGCAAACACTTGAGACTGCCAGGAAAAATGCAAAAAATCCAAGTGGATTTGCTGTATTGTTTAGGGAAAGAATTAACTTTGGTGCCCAGACTAATGCTAAGATTATAACTGCACAGCTGCCCTGCAGTTCCACAGCATTCCCATCTATTTTTCTTCCACATTAGTGCTGCCACAGCCCTGAACAAGCAGCACTCAGCTTTTAGCACCCAAGGAGCTGTGGCCTCAGTCATGGAGGCAAAGTGAAATCCTGCTGCAGTTCACTGGATGCTCCAAGAAAATTCTCCTCTTTTATTCTGTACTACCTTCTAGGGTAAGCTCTCCTTTTACAAGTGGGTTATTCCCTCTTCTCCAGAGAAAAACAATCATGACAGCTTCTGAACTACCCCATAAATTTGATCAGTTTTCCTTCCCAATACTCATTTTTTCAGACTTTTTGTACCTCAGAGGACTGTACCTACCTAAGCTGCCCTCGCAGTGAAAGAGACTGTGGAAAGTGCTGGGGAGGAGAGATTGACACAAAACGCAAAAGGAATAATCAAAGGAGCAGCACAGCCTGTGGAAGTTCAGGTTTGTGAGTCTTAGCAGAACTGACTCAGCTCACAATCCACACAGGAAAAGAGTATCTGCAGTCCCTGAAGAATTTCATTTGAAAGCAAAGAGGAAACAAGGGCTAGTAAATGCTATTGTTACAGAAATAGCAGCTCCATACAGCCAGCTATTTCTATTACACAACTGAAATGCTCTGCATTTAATAGAATCCGTGGCTGCTTTGCCAAGTTCTGGACTGGCAATTAGGATGGGACATTGAAATGCATTGTTTTACCAGCTCCAAGCCAAGGACAAGGAATGGGATTTATAATGAGCATTCAGAAAGGGTTTCTTCCTTCTTTAAAAGTTAAAAAGGAAGTTACTATACCCTGCTGAAAGCTGTGCCAGAGAATGTCATCTATTATCTGTGAAAACAGGGTCTTTATGTCTGAGGTAATCATCAGCTTTTCAGGATGTTGGGGAGGCTGCTTTCTCCTTACACCTTGCAGAATCTCAAGCAGTTTCCAGAACACCTACACAGATGTGAAAAAAAAACCTCCTGGAGCTAGAGGAGAAATAATTTCTAGAGATACTTCGAAGGCAAGTCAGAAACTATGAGTGTACCACATTAAAGGAAGTCAGCACTGAGGGAGTGCAGATATGTTTGTCTTGGAAGCACATTGAGCTGACTGCCAAAAATACATATTTGGCTTTATTTTCCATTCACCTTTCTAAATAACAGGCATGTCAAACACCAGCCTCTGACTTCTTGGAAAACAAATGGAAACAGTAAATTTGAACAGTCTAGATTTGAAGGGTGAGTAGTAATTGCAAAAGGGACAGGAGGCAGGAAATCATTACTGCACCTAACACTATTCTTATCCCAAGTCTGTTGTTATAAGTTGTCTTCAAAAGAAAAATGACCATTTCATCACGTCAATTCTTCTTGCAGAGCTGCTGAGCTTACACTCAGTGAAGCCACTGCCTCATTTTATCAGAAAAAAAAATAGCACAATTCACTTTCATGAAAACACAGAAATGCAATGCTGAATAAAAGAAAACCAAAATTCAGCATTTCATTATTGTGAGGAATGGCATTTTCATCACCTGTCCAATCCACAGATGATCCTTACAAAGACTTTAGCAGCAGAATTTCCCAATTTCCATGGTTCAGCTGGAAGCAGCATCACTGCTAGCAGTGACACTTGGTAAAATGTCTGACAACACCTAAAAGAGATTCAATTGTTTTATCTCTATATTTTAAGGTGACACTTTAAAGGAAGCATGTTTTTTTGCACCCCTGTAAGTGCCAGCTGAGACAATGAATTAAGAGCTGTGCTCTTGCAGCAGGGCCAGTCCCACCAGGACAAAGCCACTGCACCGACAAAATCAGGCAAAAACCCTTCTCTGTCTCTGATACACTGCAAAGGCAAAGCTTAATTCCATCAAGGGCACGCTGGCTCCATCGATTGGATTATTCATTTGGTGTAATGGACTTTGCTTTCTTCCTGCAGCCTTCTCAAAACAAGAACAAAATGAAGATAATTCAGCTCTCACTCAAGGCTGGCAGTCTATAGATATTTATGGATTTCTGAGCCCTGCAGTACAACAGGAGGGAGGCATTCCCCAAGGATGCTTTACTCTGCAGTCCTGTCATCCTCCCAGCAGCCGCCCAGCACAGGGACACACCAAGGAAAGGCTGCAGGCACCTCTCCCCTTCAGGTCCATCATTGACCCAGCACAGGAGCCACTCTGACCCCACAGCCCAGAATAATCCCTGTTTGATCCTCCAAGCAAAGGCCTAATTGCCACTTTCCAAGGGAGCAGCACCAACGCAATCCCAGTTTGCCACTGGGACAGCTGACGTGGCCTCCATGGATCACAAAAATCATTTCCCCCCTTGTTACACTCTGTCCATTACGTTGCAGGCCTGGCCTCATCCTTTTCTCACACAATGAATGAGCTGATTATGCCAACAAACTCAAACCACTACTCCTACGAGTGAGATCACAGGTTTATCAACTGCCCCATAAAATGGCAACACTTTCCATTTCTTTTTAATTCAGCAAAAAGGGGTTGACTCACTGTATTGCATCACTGCATTCAGATCAAGGAGAAACTTGGGGCACAACACGTTATGGAGAACGTTGACCTGTGATAAGCTCTTTGCAAAGAAGGAAAGAATAACAGAAAGTTGCTGGGCCAGGTTTTCCTTTGACTTACGACACATTGTAGTTGTAATTGAGGTAACTACACTGAACAAACACTAGTCCTGTGCAGAATAGGTACAAAAAAATTTCACATCCATTTATTACCCTGTTATTTAAATCTGAGGTACAAGAGCAGAATGTATGTCTGTGGTCAGTACACCCTGCCTCCATGTATTTAATGTCTTACAGGGAAAAGGGATTTCAGCTCGCATGAAAAGAGCCTCCTTTCTAAGCATTGCACCTGCTGAGGTAAGATAATCGTTGAGAGGAAGATGATGTCCTGGGTAATCACATAAATAAATCAACACTGACCCCAGAAAATCTCTGATGCTGCCTCATAGAAAAAGCAGAAGACACTCACTTTCTGCCCTTCCTGGCCTTACTTTAAAGCACTGCCTGTAACCCAGAGAAAATCTTTTTGCAAGCCATTTAGGATTCTCAAAGGGCCAGGTATCTCTTTTTTTTTTTTTGAAGCTTTATGGGGAAAATGCATCATGCAACATCTCTCTAGTTCTCCACAAGTAACTGAACAAAGCCAAAGTAAATCAGCAAGTGGCACGACATGCAAGAACCCAGAAACAAAATGAGCAATGAAATTGGACTTATCACAGAGAAAAATCTGAGCCATTCATTTGAGATTTTTATGTTTGGGTAACCTTTGGAAGAATGTTTGCTGTTCCATTATACAAACAATGGAAATATTAGATAAGGAAAAGAAACACCATTGCCAAGAAAGTTCCACGCACCCCTTCCAAATCATGAAACATGGAGATGTGATTTTATGGAAATATTACATGCTGCCTGCAGCAGGAGTGTCAAAGGTACAGAGCCATTCCTGCCAACCCCAGTGGGCCCAGGGAGTGCAGCTCAGGAACCCCTGGGGCAGCACATCTGCCTGGCATTGCCCCACAGACACATGGGGACCCAGGAGCCAAATTCAACCTCCCTGAGGCCAAGCCTTGCAGCTGGGCCAGGCCTGCTGAGCAGGACTGAGACAGCCCCAAAGTGTGCCAAAGCAAAGCTGCCACGAGTTATTCACACACAGCCATCCCTGCTCCATCTGCTCCAGCCTTTCCCAGCCCGCCAGGCGCCCCGTGGCAATGGCGCTCCTGGGACTGGGGACAGGCCCAGAGCTTCCCACAGGGCACAGCTGCAAAGGGCCACCAACAGGAGCCAGAGTTTGTCCCTGTGCAGAGAAAGGGCAGCAGGAGTCCCTGGGTGCCACTGGGGAGGCTGCAGAAGGGGAGCCCTTGTGCACACTCTGTGCTCTTCCCACAGCCAGGGACCCCTCTGGCTCCCACAGAGATAAAGGCAGAGAATCACAGAATTATTTGGGTGGGAAAGGACCTTTAAACCTTGTCCAGCCCAACCCGTGCAGAGAGCAGGGATATCTTCAGCTAGGTCAGGTTACTCAGAGCCCCATCCAACCTGGAGTTAAACATTTCCAGGGGTGGGCATTCCCCACCTCTGTGGGCAGCCTGATCCAGTGTTTCACCACCCTCATTGTATGAAATTTCCTCCTTATATCCAATCTATATCAACCCTCCTTCAGTTTAAATCCATTACCCCTCCTCCTAGCACAACAGGTCCTGCTAAAACATTTTTCCCTTTCTTACAGGCCTCCTGCAAATACTGGGAGACTGCAATGGCCTCTCCCTGGGGTCTTCTCTTCCCAAGGGAGAACAAACCCAGCTGGGATACACATGAGGGGTTCTGCAACTGCAACTTCCAAATGAAGGAGTATCCAGGACCCCCCTTCCTTCCTTGCCAGCCCCTCATGGACACAATCCAGCCTCTCATGGATGGAACCAGCCCCTCATGGACAGAACAGGCCCCTTATGGACGGAGCCGGCCCCTTGGCCAAGCACAGGTCCTTGGGGGCAGCCAGTGCCCACTGATGGAACCACAGGAAAATGCCAAGCTACCCAAGCTCTCTCTAGCTCAGCCACACCTGGCACTGCATGAACAGCCAGGTGAAATAAGAGTTTAAAGTTCCTCCATGGGGTTTTTCCATGGGAGGTAGGAAAAGGCCTAGCGAGGCCTCGGCCCTGCCAGTGCTGAGGGGATTTTTCATGGCCAGGGCTGATTTCATTGTTCAAACCCAACTTTCCATGTGGGGAGAACGTGTACAGATAAGGGCTGGATGGGGACTTGGAGCTTGGCTGCTGCCTGTGGGGTTGGCAAATGGGCCTGAGCTACAATAGATGTTTTGATAGCACAAATAAGGATGAGGAATTAGGCAGTGTGGTGATCCGGAGAGAGGATGAGCCAGTCTGCTCCTACGGGGCTCTTAAGGTGCTGCTTTGAAGGTTTCCAAAGTATTTCAGCTCAATATCACAAAGAAATTCCTCAAATCTACTTTCAGACAGCTGGCAATGTTCCTTTTAAAGAGATTATAAAATCAATCAAATATTACCCATCCTTACCTAAATGTAAAATAATGTAAGAAGATCTTGAATTTATGGATAATATTTAATGGTTTATACATGACCAAGTGTATTCTTTTAACAATGAAAATTATGCTATCACCAATTTCTTTACATTCATACTCTGTTTTGACAGTGTGTTAAAATAAAGCTCAGTCTCTAACAGTCGTAGAATAATTATTCTATATTTCTATTTTAAACTTATATTTGTCTGAATCAAGTATTTTTCATTCCTTTCTCAATTTCCTTTCCAAATTCTTTGCATCTCTGTAGCTGATTGAACACAGTAGTGCACCTGACTGCAATTCAGAGTGAACCCGCAAGAGCAGCTCCCAAACAGACTATTAAGTTATTAAAGGTGCATTTTCATAGAAGCAAGTGTGAGGAACCAAAACTAATGAGTATTAAAAGCAACTGCTTAATTTGGTTGCATTCAATCTGTCTTCATCTTCTACCTCATCGTTAAAGTTGTGAAAGGCTTTTTAGATTGCAATAATGAAAAATAAACACACCTCCCCAGCTGGCCCAATTGATTCTCAGCCTGTAACCCCACACACATTTGAAAAGAGAGAAGTTCTCTGGTAGCACAACTAAGGGCAGTTGTGATGATAAAAAGTCAACTCCTACAGTAGAAATATTATCAATTAACTGTTAATTGATATTGTGACTTTGCATAAAACCTGTTCATGGTATCCTGAAACCTACTGCCAGGAAACAACGCCACAAAATGAAGCTGAAATGTTCTCCCCCAGTGCACTACACCAGCCCATTTCTAGAACCTTAACCAGTTCTGTATCCAGTAAATACCAACAGAAAGACTTCTTCTGTCGTGCTGTAACATCATCACTAACATTTAACACATCCTGGAGCACCTGTTTGGGGGGTGGTTGCACAGATACCACCATGAAAAGGTTCTCCCTTCATTTAAAAATGAAAAAAACTTCACTCTGCTGTGCTGGGGCACAGCCCCAAGGTGCCAGAGCTCCAGGAGCATTTGGACAATGCTCTCAGGGATGCACAGGGTGGGATTGCTGAGGTATCTGTGCAGGGCCAGGGGTTGGATCAATGATCCTTGTGGATCCCTTCCCGCTCAGGGTATTCATCATCCTACACACAGTGAATTCTTCACTTTTTGCATGCACTGGAAATTGCAGCATCCAAGCATTTTTAGCAAGACATCAGGGAATATAATTCACTGACATACTCCTATAAGAAATAAACATTTTTATAAGAGAAAAATTTGAGATGAAAAATTTGAGATGAAAAATTTGAGATGAAAAATTTGAGATGAAAAATTTGTTGTAAATTGATGGGTACTATATAAAATTGTGGGTAAATATAGTTAAGTATTGGAGACAGTGGATTCCAGTCTCATTTGGTATTCATCCAACTAACTCATCCCATTTTACCAGCTGTCCTTTATAAGGTATCACTGATGCTCCAGTGGGCCTCAGAGACTCCAATTGCATGGAAAATTCTACAACTGTCAGCACAGCTCTGCCCAAGGGGGGATTCAGCATTGTTTTGCAAAGTGACAGGGCCAGATCCTGCCTATATGTGGTATTTCTGGGATAATGAAAGTGAAACTAATCTGAACATAAATATTTTTAAAGCAAATTCAAGTCGACACGTATGTGTACTTTTTTCATATAAATTATTTCCATAGATTTTTGGGAGGTTCTTTTCATGAGCACTTAAATGGGAGCTTTTCATTATAATATAATCACTTTAGGGCAGGAAATCCCTCAGGCATAACTGAGAGCTAGCTGGGATCTCTACTGCATCTATAGCTAAAGGAGCAATCAAAGAAAATTTAAAGGAGAGACTGAAGTCTTGTAACCCATAATAATATTATTAATTCATTCAGCCTGCAAATATTATTCTACTCAACATCCAGCAGACTTCCCTAGCTCCATGCTGAATTCAGACAGGGGTTCACTGGGAAATGAGCCTCACAGCAGAGTCAATGGCATCTGAGTTACAAATATGATGTCTTAACTTGAGAAGTTCCGGGCCTTTAAAACAGTCTGAGAAAGCACTTGCAAGTGTGATTGATCCTGCCAATCCATAGGTGGGACATCAAATATTAACATGGGAAATGAATTGAGTCAGCTCTGAGCTCATTACTACTTCTTGCTCTCTAAATAAACCAGTAAATTCAGTTTAGGCCACATTTTACAAAATTATCATGTCCCTGCTGCCAGGAAACATTTTTTCCCTCTGCTCTGGTATCTGTTTCGGCCCTTATCCCACAATATTACAAGGACTTTATGCAGCCAAATTCTGGAAGATCTTACAAGCAAGGAAGAACCAAGTTCTACAGTCAGGTCCTTTTTACTGTTCCAGTCACTCAGGACTCCTGCTCAGCCATTTGGTTCTTTCAAAGGAATGCCCTGCAGTAACTCTTATTTCCTATTTCCCACAAAATCCTGTGAGATGTGCAACACACCAAAGTACGAAAAACAAAGGAAGTTCAGTGAACTGTGCTTCACCAAAAATGATGCCTGGTTGGAAAAGGGATCTTCAGGCACTGTAGCAAATTGTGGTTTTTCACAAAGGTATTCAATGAGGAATCCACAGTTTGCTGCAGATACCAAAGGATAAAGCTAAGTATGTCTATAGTTAATTTTCAAATCATGTCTGCTTGATGTTAGGATTCCATTTCCATGTAATAAATTATTATTTTTTTTCCTCTAAGAATAGTCATGTCTCCAAGAATATCCTCTTCACTGAGCTTGGAATCAAGAAAAACAATGGCTTGGAACTTAGAACTAAATATAAGCTTACATTTGCCATAAGCCTTTTAAGTTTCTCTGTGATGGATACTTTCTCTCCAGTGAAAGTTTCCAGAGTTTGACAAGACAAATTTCAGAGAATTTTTCCAAGCAAAACAATTAAAAATAAGATGTAAGCTTTGTGTGACTGGGAATTCCTATTATGTGATCTACTTGAAAATTAAAACCCAGCGGAGCCTTGACAATTCCAAGGCTATGCTGATTGCCATTTGAAGCTGGAAAGGTTTTTCCCTAATGCACAAGTGATGAAGTGCACGTAATGCTTGGAGGAAAGTTACCTTATCTGCAGTATCAGATATAGATTACTGCTGGAGTCAGTGTGCCACGCTGCTGGATCCATACACTCTGTTCCAACATGAGGAATTGAGTTTCCCTGATGTCATAAATTGAACACATAATGCAATTAACATCTCCTTTGAAGTTCACATTGACCAGGTAACCACTAGAATGAGTTGGCAAAACTTGACTGAAGTCACCGCCACGAGCTCGGCTCAGACAGAGACCTCAGCTCTGACTTTCTGCAAATGTGGAATTCTTGAGGCTGAGACTGATAGCTGTTCCTTTGGGACACCTCAGCTGGGGTAATTTATGGTATCACACTACAATTGACATGTTTATGATCACACCAATAATCCCAGACTTTGAGGCATTTAAACACTGAAGGTAACTAAATGATTAATTTTAGAAAGAAGAGAATGGAACAAAGCCAAGACTTCTATCTTCGTGAAAAAGAAAAGAACTTGAAATGAACATCTTGGCTACTTTACAAGACTGCAGAAACATTATAGACTGAAAGACTGTGTAATTTCCAAAAGTGTTAATACTCCTTGGAGATGAAAATACAGTGACAAAAATAGAATTCTTAGAATAAAACAGAATTTTACTTGCACTTAAAGAGAAAGAAAATTGTATGAGGAGAGGGAAACATTGCACTATTGTCAATGCTTTATGGGGAGCTATTCAGCTTGAGCACTGAAAACCAGGCTAATAAATGATCAAGTAGAAGTCTCTAAAAAGACTTAGGAAAATAGATACTGGAAGGTTATGATTGGTAGTATTAAACACAAGAAAGCATGGAGCTTAATGTAACACACAACAGAAGTGCAACTACTAAAAACATCGATACAATCACAGACTGATGATTTCAGCAAAATTACCTATGATAATATAATAAGTGAAGATTAGTAACCTATATATAAATATAAAAAAAAAAAATTGATCTACACAGTAACATAATGTGCATCTCAGAAGGTCATTTCATACTCTCAAGATGTCCAAATACCTAGAAGCTGTTTTGAAGCAACTATTTTGCACCTTCTTACCCCCAGAAGCAGAAAGATTCAAGTCTCTTTGCAATGCCTAAAACATGTGCTGATTTTTTGTGTCATTTTAAGGAAGAATTAATGCATTTAGCTGTTAAAACAAGAAGTACTCCTTTCACCCTCATGCTATAGCTGGACTGGTTTACTTTCCTTTTTAGAGGACTCTTGTTTAGTCATTGTTGGGAATAATGGCAGCATCATGAGAATTCTGTTCAGGTAGGAATCAAAACCTCTTTTTTCACTGTCTGGACAGCATTTATACAAATTCCCCTAATTCAACTGAAATGAGAAGTGCTTACCTTCTGTTGGTGATGTCTTCAGATGTCTGCAGAGCCCCTCTGTTTCCCCATAAGTCTCTTTAATTTTTACTACTGCTTCTGTCCCTCGGAGTTCCATGAGGGAGCGCAGTTCCTGCAGTGTGCACCCAAACTCTCCCGCATGGTTGGCCTCATTTCTTTGGTTCTTGGAATAAAAATCGCTATTTGTCATGTCACCCATCGTGGCTGGTTTATATTGCTCCACTCGTTGTAGTTGGATACAATCTTAAAACTGTTTTAAAAACTGGAGGAGAGGAACCTCGAATTCCAAATCGGAGAAATTAAAAAGAATCCCGCGTGTGTCCGGCGAGCGACGTGGAGGATGCCCCTGGCGTGGAGGGTGTCCCTGACAGGCTGGAGGTCACAGAACGGCTGCTCTCAAGGCTGCAGACCAGCTCCACTCCATTCACCATTTCCCATTATGCTGCACCCAAGCTGTAGAATCTACATGGTCATTTCTTCCTCTGGACCTTTGGGAAGAAGCAGAAAGGACTCATTACAAGGGGGATGGTGTCAGACAGGTGGTGGCATCCCAGAGGAGCTGCGCAGCACCACGGTGGGGTGTCCTGGAGGTGCTGCAGGTGGGCAGCATCCACCCAGGACAACGCCAGCTCTGCCTTAGATAAAGCTCCCCACGGCTCAAGCACCAATAGCAGCGCTGCTCGAGTCCAAAGAGCAGCCGCTAAATGAGATGAGTCATGAATATTAATTAGTGAGCGATTAGCCCGGCGTGCAGGATGCACCCCCAGTACGTGCTCCGCTCCATACAGCCACCCCGGGCTGTCCTCTGAGCACAACAAAGGCTCCCTGATAAGGCTCTGAGATTAACAACGGGTTAAGCCCTACCAGTTTTCATTATGAGTTAAAGCAAAACTGATTTTTAGCACAAAAGCGGTGAAACTTGGGGGAAAACTATAGAGCCACCATCAGAAATGCAGAATATATTTAAATACATTACATCCTACAGCCTGGCCTTCTGTGCAAGCGAGCACAGCACGGATGCAATGGGATGTCTGGGTTAGAAAATGCAGAGCTTGTCAGGGTTGGAAGAGGCAGAGCTCTGTATGAGGAGCCCTTTCCCCTGAGCCCAGTCACCACCAGGCAAACACACACAGGATGCTGCTGGGCTCTCTCTTTTTCCTTCTTTTTCCCTTTTTTTTATTTTCTTTTTTATGTGCAGTGTTGAACAAGTCCCGTTTGGACCATCTGGGAGACAGTTGATTACTTGCTAAAGCCAGCCTTTAAAACCTGTTTCCCCTTCCCATATTCTAATGAAGTTGGTTTAAATACTGCTGAAACCAGCTATTATATTTGGCACGCAGAGTTTTAACAGAGATTAAAGGTTTCTTTTTTGCCTCAAGCGGGTTAGTGCGAGTGCACTGTCTAATCTAGAGGTCTCAGAATCGTTTTCATAATAAAAAAGATCTTTCAAAGGGCACCCCAGCAGCCTAATAACTGACCAACCTGTCACAGGCAAAGGTCACACATTGAACTTTCTAGGCACAGCATTCCCCAGTGGAAATTATATATAAATGCCCAGATAAAGCACATCAAGAGGAGCCCAGTGCCTTTCAAGTCCCGGGTTTATATTTGTGCAATAATTTTAATCTCCCACCCAGCTACAGCTGATGTAACACGTAGGGTTTGCTATTTCCACTCTCTGAGGATGTTGCTATTGCTCTGCAGTGACAGAGATCAGGCCTGTGTCAGCACTAATTTGGAGTTACCTTGCTCAATTAACAAAACTGAACCTCTACCAGCCCTCTCCTTTACAGCTGCAAACCTCAATATTCTTTTGATTTCTGTGGAGGAAAAAGTTAAACAAAAAAAAAACCAAAAAGGAAGTTCAAGTTTCGCTATGATATTACAGCCCAAAATTCAAATATCAGCCAACTGCTACACATTTCTTCCACCCATCCTATTTACTGATGTATCTTCTAGTGCTAAGAACTTCTGCCACCCTCAACTTCATGTATTGCTATCCACATTCACGAGATGAGAATTTCAGCACAAAATGGTTTTTGTGCTGAAACAACAAAGAGAAATTTGAAGTAGCAATTAAAAAGGGTTTTTATTTGCCAAGCAGGAGATGGTGAACCACACTCTGCTCTCCATGGCTGCATCCTGGGCACTGCTCAGCCTCAACCCATCCCCAGGTACTCCCCTATATCCAGCAGGAAGAAAAGGCCTTACTCACACTACTGCTTTGTCTTTTTGTAAACAGGATGGATCAGAATTCTGAACAGAAATAGCATCAGCCTGCAGCATTATTTGGGGAAAAAATTGCAGGCCAGAAATGTCACAGATGCCCAGTGAAACAGGCTTCATCCCAGGAGGCAGCACAGGGCTCCTCCTCCCTACCAGCAGCATCCCAGGCTCTGCCTGCTGCCAGCCACGGCAAAATGCAGATTGAGATCTGATTGTCAGAAAGGCTACAGTGATGATAACAAATAGCTGAAATAACAGGCTGCTCTTTACTTCCAGTGGTTAAAAAAATAAATAAAATCTGTTCTTAAGTGCAGTTCAGGGTTTTGAAAGCTGGGCATCTCAAACAGCCATGATTTTAAGAGAAAAGAAGATGGGAAAAAACATTGTTGAATAAAAAAAAAAAAAATTAAATGTTGCTCCAGAATAGTAAAATTGTTTTTAAACTGTTCCTTAACACCACAGAGAAAAGACAATTTTGAGTGTTTTCTTAAAAGAACCATCTACCAATTTCATTTCTGATGCAAAGGCTACTAAACACAGCATTGAATACATTTTCTCTGTGATCATTCTGTGGGATGAGTCCACTCCTCTCAATCAAAGCATCTCTTTAGGCTCCCTGTGCTATAAATTAATTTCTTTTCTTCCATTCTTAGAAATTCATTGTCATTTGTCAGCCACAGCGCTGACAAGACAGTGCTGCTGCTTTTCAGCATGACTCATTTGCCTGCTTAATTTTTAATTTCACCTCCAATTAAATATTAACCAATAAACAACAAATATGAAGTTTACACTTCCTTCAGAGCCCCAAAACCAAATCTCTGGCAGTCTGTGCTGCTCATGACTCACCTAATGCTGTGCCACCAGGGAAACACCACCTCATGGTTCTGAGGGGCAGATGGAGAAACACAGCAGGTCCTGAGCGTGACTGACATTATTCCCTGCTCATGCAGCTCCCTAATCCCCTGGAACAGGATCCTCAGGCTCCATCCCATCCAAAATCTCTCCTAGCCAAAGCCCAGGCTCCTCACCAGGCTGGCAGGACTGACACACCACCACCTCACCCCTCCCAAAGTGGTGAATATTGAATATTTCTTCACCAAAAGCTGAGGAATAGAAAAGTTGTAGCTGGAACATGGCAATATTCCCATCATGGGGCTTTGCATCTCCAAAATACATCCAGTTACCACAAATGGGGAAATTAGGAGTCTCATCCACAAGAAATCCCATTATTGCACTGGGTGGGTGGTTTTTTGTTTGCTGGTTTTTCTGGATGGAGGTGAAGGAAGGGACTATTTTACAAAGACCCTCACAATATTGATATTTTCAAGATGTTCTACATATTGATGTTCTCAAGATGTCTTAAGTGAACTACCAAGAAATTCTGATTCAAGGAGGTGATCCTGGCACATTTTTCAATCAGAATTATCTAACATGCTAATGACCCAATAAATAAAGTGAGCTGGTTTTCATGCTCTGGGTGCTGCTTTCACTGCTCTATCCATGGTGGGTTTCAGTGGGGTTTAATTCATAACCAAAACCTTCCTGGAGGTTAAAGAGGCGCCATCCCCAAGCCCTGAGAGCACAGGGTTTGCTTTCCACACCATCCTAGAACAAGGAACCACCTCCAAATCTTCCAGATTTGGTCTCATCATTCCCTGTGAGAAGAACTTCTAAGGAAAATGTCCCTCCTCAGACACATTCAACAAAAGCGAAATAAAACCTCCAGTAAATTAATTCCACACACAACAGTAGCTGGTTTTCCCAGACTAAAGCAGTCACTTTTAATGAAGGTTATTTGGGTTTACTTATTCTTCCCAATGCTTATGAAACCAGAAAACTGAGTAAAAGTAGTCCCCAAGTGCAGTTTGTAAACAACAGATTGCTGTGGAGCAGAGATAAAATCCCAGCCCACTTAGATACAACTCAGGTAATAAAAGACTTCACACACAAAACACCTGAGTGAAAAAACCCACCATCCTTATCTTCCTCATTTAAAAGTCAGAATATCAGTCTGTCCCTTGGTCTGGAATGTTGTCAAAGAAGGATTTTTGTTGTACAAATGCAATATAAACTTGAGCTGGCAGTTTAGTTGGGTTTGTTTTTTTTTAATTTTTTTTTCCAGAGTTGCTGTGTCTGGGGGAAGAAGCTTCCAGTCCTGTAGAGCCCAAGTCAAATATTTTTAATCTCCTAGCTGCTTAGAGGAAATGCATGCCAATTAAAACAGAAGCAATTTGGATGAGCTAACTGCAGGCCTGCTGGGAAAACTATTCTTTGATTTCCCTAATCAGGAAAAGTCTCATCTTGGAAGCTTGTAAATATTTTCACAGTGTGTTAGAATGTAGATATCATCCCCAAGTATTCTGACATCTGATTTCATTCAGGCTTCTACTGGCAGGGAAGTTAACAGCAACTTAATGAACCAGATTTCACCAGAGCAGAATCCCAAGGGTTGCATTTCACTGTCCTAAAGGCCTGGACAAATAATGGATTCACCATGAGTAAAAAAAAATTAAAAAATAAAAGATATCTTTTTAATTTTACTGTTTTCTCTAAAATTCTGGCAAGCCTGATTTCAGAGTTTGCTGTGAGGAGCTGTTTGAATTACAGGTGAAAGGGTGATTCCCTCTCACTCCTCGTGCAGCTGCAAGGTGGCACACAGAGCTGCTGCTCCAGGAATTAAACTGAATTAAACTCAGGGAATTAGCAGTTCCCACCCCTCCACGGGGAGCATTTCTGCCCCACTTGGACTTTATTTGGCAGGAGATAAAATTCCAGCTGAACCCTATAGACAGCCCCTGAGTAAGGGCTGAAATACACATTTTAGTGGGTGCATAATCAGATTCTTCTGTATTCACTGATCCTGCCACATTTTCAATCAAAATTATCTAATATGCTAATGACCCAACAAATAAAGTGAGCTGCATTTCATGCTCTGGGTGCTGCTTTCACTGCTCTATCCATGGTGGGCTTCAGTGGGTTTAATTCATAACAAAACCTTAATAAAAAGCAGGACTGGAAGCAGATTTAAGGGAATTTTTCCTTGAGCAAAATCATCTGAGATACTTTGAGACTACAGTTCCTGGGAGCAGCAGAGGATGCAAACCTCACAGCTGACCTCTGCAAAGGGAAGAGTTGAGAAGGAAAACCAAAACCTGCTCTGTGGAGGCCTGCAGATATGTTAAATAAATCAGGTGTGGCCCAGGTGTGGCATCTTAGCATGGCAAATCCAAAATGTCCATCCATTTGGGAACACAATCTTCATGGAGCAGAATGAGGAAAGGATTCTCTATCCAGCAGCCAAAAAAGCTGATTAAATGTACCCAGCAATGCCTAAACTCACACTCTTAAAAAAAAAAAAATTCAACCATGCTGACTTTGAAGTTCAATTATCAGCAGTGCACAAGATGCAGAAGGAGCTAAGGAAAAACACCATCTGAATAAAAGCTGGTTGGCACCTCACAAAGTGTGAAACTTTCGTTTAATGCCAGGAAGCCAAGAGCAGATAAAGAAAGAGAAACTGAACTTTGTCACTGAAGTGTTCTCTGAAAATATTCCTGACTTCATGCCTCCATTTCCTCATGAATTTCAAGTGAATTTAAGCTAATCTGTGCATCTATAAAGAAGCCGTGGCTGCCCCAGGATCCCTAGAAATGCCCAAGGCCAGGTTGGACAGGGCTTGGAGCAGCCTGGGACGGTGGAAAGTGTCCCTGCCCATGGAAAGATCTGGAATAAAATGGTCATGAGGGTCATTTCCAACCCAAACCAGTCTGTGATTCTGCGCTCATTCATTCACGATGAGCACTCACAGATGAGACATTCATTCACTTGTTTTTTCCAGATAGAAATATATTTCCCCTGATAATGGGATGACATTAAGACAATTAAGTTAAAGTATTATTTTAAAAATATTGCAAAATGAAAGCATTTAAAAAAAGAAAAATCACAGGCAACTGCCTGTTACAATTCCTTAACAGCTGTTCCAGCCTTTCAGCATGAACCTGAGCCTCCAGTCAGTACCAGTTTCATTATCAGGTAGGATAAATAAAAAGGATTCTATGCTTCCTGTATACCCTGTTGAATATTTGAAGGCAACAAAAGCCTTGTCACAAGAGAAATTTTTATTAAAGAGACACAAACTATCATTAATTTCAGCTCTAAAATAAGCATATTTACCCAGGACTTCTACCAAACAGAATCTTGCACAAATGGGCTGATTTTTCTCTTTTCCATGTTGTAATGAGGGGAATTGAAATGAGGGTTGTGAATTAAAGTCCCTGCAGCTCCTGCTGCAGTGCCCAGCTATTCAGCTACATCTGATCCCAAGCCTTTCCTCTGCTCCTCGTGGAAATGGCTCCAGAAAAGCCAAATGAACTCCTGACAGCAACAAAACTGCTTTAAGGGAATCAATTCAGGCCCATTAAATAACAAAATGACTCCATCAGTGACTTCTGGGGGACTGCAGAAGCTCCTGCAGATGAAATCCTTCCTCCCCTGGTGCCAGAGCCTCCCTCTCTGCCTGCAGAGGTGGGATCTGCCCTGAAAATGAGATTTTCCCACTAAAGGCTGTCCCAGCCATCAGTTTTCAGAACTCTCTCTCATGCCCTGCTGGTGCTCACATGAATTTATGATGTTTTGCTTCCAGTGCTCAAATGAAAGGTTATTTTCCATCAGCCATTTATTATTTTAAGGCTCCAATTCCCCACTGCAAAAGGTTTGGGGTTTCTTGAATTCACTGCCTTCCTACACACCACATATTCCAAATCTTTGGGGTTGTGTTTTTGGCACTGAAAAGACCCATTCTACACCTCTATAAGTTTTTAAAAATTCATGTTTTCATGTAGAATTGATTTTATGCAGCACAGTTGTTGCAAGGAATGCCAACTTTCAAACTGTGTTATCAGTTTAATCAAAAACACAGCTGGGAAAAAAACTTAAAGATATTTAGACTTCAGATAATCAGATATCATTAAATAAAGCAGATGTGGAAAAAAAAAACCTAAATTAAATGCTCTAAAAGCAGTAGGTAAGGAACATTTTCCAGCACAGATTCCTGCATCATTTCCAGAGTGGGGGGAAGCCTTTTTTTGTATCAGAAACACCCAAAAGATTTACTGCAGTGATGCTACATGACAGAGGGGTGTTGGAGAGCAGCTCCTCACCATCATCGGAGAAAATATTCAAAATTTCCTTCTTGAGCTGAGGTGCCTTTCTTTTCTCTCCCAAAACTATAGTTCTGTCCAGTCATTACAATTTCAGACCCAGGGAACAAGGATAAAAAATCCATAAAAGAGGAGCCCAAACTCACCAGGCTACAATTCAGATCTTTACTTTGCTTCACTAAAAGCTAATTATTGGCACATAAGCACTAAAAAGATGAGGCATTCTACTTCTTTCCTTCATCTGTGTGTTTCACAGACTACCAGATTTCTTAAGTCTAGAATTTGAGTTACCATGTGACCTTTAGCTGATTATCAGCTCGGTGCACGCAATTTCAGGGAGTTCCAGAAGTCTGTGTGCCTAAAATACCTAATTATAGCTCATTTAATCAGAAAATTCTCCAGAACTTCTTAAAAGAAATAGATTTTCCAGCTCCTTCCAACCTAAAATTCCATTCTAACCTTTTCCTGCTCCATCCCACCTAAAATTATTTGGCTTTTGTTCAGTCTCTGAGTTTGGGTCCTAATTATTACTTTTTTTAGTCTATTACTAATTATTTCATTATAAAAAAAGTTAAACAGCCTCTCTAATCTTCATATCTTGAGAATAACCCAAATATTTAATCCTTTGGTAGAAATTGCCATTTCTCCTGATTGGTCACATCCATCTTGACCTCTTTTCACATTTCTTCCTCAGATTTTTTAACAATATTTTACAGCACTTTCAATCCTAAAAATTGAGATTAATGAAGATAATCTCACCTATACCTGAAGCACCTATCAGGCTTTTAATCAATAAACTGCAATTCCATTTCATGATTCCTCTGTGCTCCCAGCTCTACCTTGAGAGCTGCATCAACCCAAGACTGGTTTGAGAGTTGTGAAATGGGACTTGAAATATTTCCAGTCCTGGACAGGACTTTGTCATAACAGCAAACTCAAAGACTTAAAGGAGGCCTGGACTTGATTACTTTTTAAATAAACTGGAGATAAATTGAAGCATTTTCCTGCCTTCTTAGGAGGATGAGGAATTGCAGCAGAAGTGCACTCCTTAATGTGAAATAGAATTTTGATCGATTGCTTTTACTAAAAAGTTGACGGGTATCATGTTTTCCATAAATATGGATCTATGGGATAACAGAGAGAATAAAAACCTGGGGAAATCCATAACTGGCCAGCTGTAGAGAAAATTATTTTGTTGTGTCATGATCTGAGCTCTGGGGGTTAAAGCACCTTTCCACTTTTAACATCCATGCTATTGTGGCATGATCAGTGTTGACACTCATATCCCTGAGAAAGAAACTCCAATTTCTACATAACAACCCAAGGGAGACCATTAAGGAAAAAGAAAAAAAAAAGGAAAAGAAAGAAAAGAAAAAAAAGGAAAAACAAACCCTGGCCTTGTTCTGCTGTTCTCTCTGTCAGCATCCATCACATAAATCACCCAGCCATTAGCAGGGAAAGGACTGACTGACTGCTGCTGTCTATAAAAGTCAAGAAAATCTAAGCACATCTAACAGACCTTTAGCCAAAAGACAGGAGAGCACAGCACACAGAAATGGAATCAGATTGCTGTGTTTAGCCAAAAATGCCATAATTTCAGAGTTATACATATAAAGTCTTCTATCTACGAGAGGCTTCAAGACTGACAGCAGAAAAATCCAATTTTCCAGGAGTTACTCTTGTTTTTCAGGTGTGTGATTGCTCAGCAGGTGAAATGCTGAGCATCAAGCAGGTCATGAGAAACAGCTGGTCCAGGGGGAAAAAAAAAGAATAAAAAAACAAAAAAGAAGAAGGATAAAACCACCCTCCCTAAACAAACTAAATCAACTCTACTCTGAATTTGCAGACCTCTTTTCTGCCACCTTGGTTTCACTATCTGAGGAATTTTATCATAATATTAATTAAATGAAGCCAAATACTGAAGCTTTTAGTGCAGCACCACTGGTTGTTAATGAGATCCAGAAAATGGAGCTTCCATGCAAAATGAGTGCAAGCAGAAAAATAAAAGAGGAAGAAAATAAAATATAAATGTAAATAATTTGGTTGTTAAAAAAAACCCCAACAATATAAAGGTATTTAATTGCTGAACAGAAATATATATTTTGCCTCTTATATATATATATATACACAAGTCGAATTGGAAGAGGCACATTTTCCCTTGCACCATTCCCATAAAGGCTGATAAAGCAAACTGCAACCTATAATCTCCTTTTCTGAACATATATCTACATTTTCTTTTGGTTAACAGTGAAAAGAACTTTTGCATCTTTTTCTTAAAAAAATAATTTAAAAAAATTCTTACATAAGGGTGAGCTATTTTATTCTTGGGATGAGATGCAGTTCTCTAAAATGAGAATAGAGAGACCAAATTATAACTAACAGGGACCATCTCAGAAAGACTTTTGCTGCCACCTGCACATTTGATGGCAGGAGATCATTTTAGTTAACCAAGGGCATAATCCCTATGTCCTGCTGTGTGCCTGCACACTACAGAGCATTCCTATCCCACCCCACCTATTTATCAGCATTAAAAAAACAGCAGGTGAAAGTATAACAAATTTTAAATCAAGCTTTAATAGGTTATAAACTGCTAAAAATAAACTAGCAGTAGTTTACCACCAGGAGTACACAGAGCAGAGTTCAGCTCCTATAAAAGTTGGCATCTCTTCAAGTTCCTTCATGCCACTGAACTCTCAGACCATCATTATGCAAGGACCAGAAGTAAAGAAAAATAACTTTTTAGCTTTGCTCCATCTTATGCAAGATAAGTTATGGGATAGAAGAAAAAAGCTTTTTCCCTTCAAAGATGAATTTGCTTCAAGCACATTCTGTTATTTTTTTGCTAAAAAGAAAAAACCCATCTAAATTTTTTTTTACTGTCACAGCTTTAGAAATTTTTCTTATAAACCAACCCATCTTTGCTACTAAAGAGAGATCCAAACCTGGCCAGCTTTGAACTCCAGCTCCACATCCTCAGCCACGAGCTCGCAGGTAACAAAAAGCCAGAACAATGAATTGCGACTGAAGTGATGATTTGGGCAGAATTCCTTTGCAGTTTTGCAGAGAGTGGAAGGGAGAGAACATCCAGCTCGTCTGTCCCCGGCTGAAATGAAAGCCAAGAGGCCCCAGCCCTCCCCAGCTGGCTGATTCCTCTCACCTGCCAGGAAAACCACAGGTGATTCTGATTCCCTTTAATCAGGTGAGAAGAAAGGGAAGCACTCAGCTAGGATGGAACCCAACAGCCCCCTTTGCATTTTTAACTGCTAAGAAAATCAAATATAAACATATTTTCTCCCCTGTGATTCAGAAGATCGTGCCCTGTGAGGCAAGAGGAGCAGGGCTGCTGGGGAGGTGAATCTGCACCACAAAAATCTGTGTGAAAGGAGGAGAGGGGAAAAAATCCATCCCTGCAGGACTCGGGTGTACAATGGGAACTGGCAGCCAAGGTCACTCCTGAGAAAGAGAGCAGCCAAAAAGGAGGTTTTAAATCTCAGTGGGCATTAGCTGAAAGACACACAGTGATGTTCTGCAGGGCTTTTAAATAGGACATGCACAAAGGATTCCAAGGAGATGGCTATCAGGCAGACCTATCAAAATACCTTTTTTTTTTTTTTTTTTGCCCAGGTTATTGTCATCCACGGACAGTCACAAAATCATTTTGGACCAGAAATGAATAAGTGCAGTTTGACAGAAATCACAGCCAGGCCCTGCATAAATACCTGACCAAAACGCCAGCAGCATCTGAGGGGGATGAGGAACATCTGAGAGCCCCCAAGCAGAAGGAAGGAGGGAGAGGGCCCTGCCCAGGAGCTGCCAGGGACACTTGCAGAGGGCACTGGGCACCGTGGGACTCCAGCTCCTCTCCCTGGCACCAGCTCACACCACCTGGCCCATGGGAAGGCACTTTGGGGACAGGCACATGCAGGCAGAACTGGCACATTAATGCTAAAAACTGGCTCATTAAACCTAAACATCCAACAGGAAGAATTAAATAAAATAAAATAAAATAAAAATAGAGTTTGGGAAGAGAAATTTCCAAAGCCAAGTGTTCTCTGCATTCAGTTTGAGGGAAAGCATCAATTTTAGCAGAGGGAAAATAAAATAAAAAAACCCATTCTTGCCTCAAAAACGTACACGAGTACAGACATTACTCTCTTTCTGCTTCACAGAAGCAACATTTGGAAAACGACTTAACCTTTCTATTTTTATCTGGGTGCATTCAAATTACCAATAATGTACAACATGCTGTAACAAAACCACTGATGTAGGGTATAATTTTCCCTCAAGCACATTATCCTAGCTGGTGGCTCAGAAAAATAAGCTGATAAAACAGCAGCAGACATCAATTGATGGATAAAAAGCCATCACAGCGATGTAGAATGCTGCTGCCCAACCTTAAAATCATACAATTAGCCAAAAAATACAAGCTGTAGGACAGGACATACCAACAACCATGCATTAGCTACGGGGTCATCCCAAAAATCCTCCTACAAACACATTTTTAGGCAGACCAGCAGATTATCGCCTCATAATTTAGCTATTAACACACAGATTTATTTTAAAGCCATCATCATGCCTGGTACTTTTATTAAATATCTTCTTCCCTGTCAAGTTCAATCGGGATCTCATCCTAACCATGATGAGCTTTTAATTTTCTGTGCTATTAATAGCAACTTAAAAATAAAATGTTCTCTTTTGAAGCTATAAAGCTGTAACTTTCTTTAGGAGCTGCAAGGGGGAAGAGAGATTAATCTTCCTACTCTGCATCTCTTAAGCTACATTAGTTATCTGCATATATGGGAAAAAACCCAGGAGAACAGGGAAGAAACAGGAATTTTCTCTAAGAATCCCTTAATATAACTCCCTGTAAGAATCTCACATGGCTGCAGCACAGAAATGAAGAATTACCAATATATAAAAGGAATAAATATTTTAATTGCCAGGTAGGTTCTGCATCCTTCTCAGTGACCCTCATCAAGAGATAACAGATTAATGAATGACATAATTAGCTGCAGGATGCAACAGAGTCCTGTCCAGCAAAGCCCTTCAGCAGCTTCTCAAATTTCAGCACAATTGGGGTCCTCATTAATTGCCCAGCAAATGAAGAAAGATGGGAAGCTGGAGATGAGGCTCGTGGCCCTCTGTGACCATCTGACACACGGATCAGATGCTTCCAGCTGCTCTTCCTCAGCTGCCTCCTCCCAGCAAGGGCAGAAGGGAAGGTACAAAGCTGTTCCCACCCTCTCTGGGTCTGTAGGAACAAAATTAAAGCAGAGGGTTGTGCAGTCCCTTTCAGCATCCTGCTGCAGTGCTGCTGGCACTCCCAAGGAGTGACACCAGGGAGGTCAGCTCCAAGGCTTCCATCAGAACCACAGAGCTGCAGAAAAATCCAGAGAAGGCTCCAGGGAGAGCTCAGAGCCCTTCCAGTGCCTAAAGGGGCTCCAGGAGAGCTGGAGAGGGATGGGGGACAAGGCATGGAGGGACAGGACACAGGGAATGGCCTTAAACTGGAGAAGTGAAGATTTGGATTAGATTTAGGAAGGAATTCTCCCCTGTGAGGGTGGGCAGGCCCTGGATCCCTGGCAGTGCCCAAGGCCAGGCTGGACATTGTAGCTATGATATTTTCTGAAAAATCTTTTCTTTAAGATTTTTTTCTCTTGAGAAGCTGAGAAGCCTCAAGAACAAAACAATGGTTATCTGTTGCTCTAGGATGCAACAGGTGGATCTGTGATTGGTCTCATGCAGTTGTTTCTAATTAATGGCCAATCACAGTCAGCTGGCTTGGACTCTCTGTCCGAGACACAAGCTTTTGTTATTCATTCTTCTTGTTCTTCTATTCTTAGCCAGCCTTCTGATGAAATCCTTTCTTCTATTCTTTTAGTATAGTTTTAGTATAATATATATCATAAAATAATAAATCAAACCTTCTGAAACATGGAGTCAGATCCTCATCTCTTCCCTCATCCTCAGACCCCTGTGAACACCAGCACAGGACATTGGGGCTTGGAGCACCCTGGGACAGTGGAAGGTGTCCCTGCCATGGCAGGAGTGGAATGAGATGATCTTTAATGTCCCTTTCCACCCAAATCACTCTGGATTTGCTGATTCCATGACCTTGGGACACAACCCAGGCCCTGGGCTGCTGTGGGATGTATTCTCTGTCAGTGCCTCCATGCTTGTGACCTCTCTTTAGGAGATGGGCCTTGCCACAGCCATTGAGGCCTATCTTTATCTAAAGATTGGAACACTGAAGTGTGTTTTAATGAGGGATAAACTGAGACCATCTGGATGTCTCAGCTGCTACAGAGCATGATTGTTTGCTGATTTTAACCATGGCTCTTGCAGAGAACATAGACCTGTGTTGCACAAAGTGCACAAGCTCAGCTTGATTTCTCCTCGTAATCAAATGTGTTGATCTAAAATCTGTTTCCAGCAAATTACTTGTCTGTTTTGGGAACAGCTCCCTCCTCATCTCCTCAGCACGGTGATGGGGATAAGCAGAGACAATTGAATTGAAAAGGTATTTTTGTGAGGGGCTGACAGAATGAAATCTTCCATTTTGGAACATGACCGCCATTTACTCACAAACTACATACCAGGTGCCAACTCAAATTAAAATCTGGAATTTTCGTATCTTTTTTTAATTTTTTTTATTTTTTTCTTCAAGGTTTTTGGTTCATTGTTGTTGGGTTTGTTTGTTGATTTTTTCTTTTCTTTGCAGAGATTTGTTGCAAAAAATTGGTAATTAATTGGTCATTGAATGGTGGTGGCATGGGGACAATCTGCATTTCTTCATGCACATATTTCAATAGTTAAGTGTTCTGAGTACGGCATAACCATATTGCAATTAAGCTGCAATGGATCATTTGTTGATCCTGCATATATCCTGCAAGATAAATAATGAGTTGCTTTGGGAAGGTAAAGTAACAAACTACTCAAAACCACCACAAAATTAATGGTGAGCAAAAGAAACTGTGAAAATAATTCTGCAGGTTAATTATTAGAATATTGTCTAGATAGCTGAGGTTTCTGTCAATTCTCAAATTAAACAGAACCAAGAGGGGATCAAATCCAAATTTCCCATGTTCCCACAGATTTTTTTCCATGTCAGAAGACTACAGGCACTGGAAACACCCAAATTCTAAAACCTTCAGCAAACTTCACAACTGCTTTTCAAGAAACCAGGCCTGGGTCTGGAAGTGGAGTCTGCAGTGACTTCCTCCCAAACACCTCAGCCAGCAGGCACCATTAACAATTCCAGATTAGAACATTCTGTTTCAATTAGTTTAAGTGCTGTTAATTATGCATTCACCAGGAATGACACCTGTGACTTCAAATTCCAAGCAGATCTGAAAATTAAAAAACTAAAAGTAACAACTGTTCTTGTAAGAAGAGCTACTCCAGGGATACTGAGATCAGAAGTAATTTAGCATATTTTAGCATGGTTTTTTCCCCCTTTCTTAATCTAAATAAAGTTTGTGAAAAAGAAATTTCTATCTGTTGCTTTTACCTCCCAAAAAGTGATCCAACACAGAATGTTCTGGCTGTTGAATATAAAGTGATTATTTGAAAATTAAATCCTATCCTGTGTTCTTTTCCTATCAGAGTATCAATAAATGCCTAAAAGGGAATTTCTGGCAGAGATATCTTGAGATGCTTGGGAGAAATGCCCCCCAAAACACCAAGACAAGCTGACTGCTCCCATTTATTAGGCTCCATCTAGTACCAGGAGACATTGCTCTATTGATTTGTTGGGCTCAAAACCCTTTCAGGGACAACACATAAATACCTACAAAGATTTCAGTTGGTTACTGCTTTGATTCCCACTTATAAACCCAAATGGTTTGGATCATTTCAATTCATGTCACCCATCCCAGATGTGCTGGAAAGCCTCATCCTTTCCTCTGACACCAGGCCCACAAATATTTCACACTGAAGGATTCCCAAAGAAATTAATTCTGGCATTAGAGGTGTGGAGGTATCCAATGGACCAATAAAATTAAATCTTTCCCTCTACAGGTAGAAGTGATAATGAGGAATTACCAAATTCTCCAAAGGTCCAGGCTAGTGCTAAACATGCCTAAAACAACTAAAGTTATTAACCACAATATTATTAACCTGAAATATTATTGCTCATATCTGTGCCTTGCTGTATATAAGGTGTATCAAGTTTTAAAACAAGTTTTAAACACTGGGATTTCCATGATTAATCTGTTTGAATCAAACCCTCTGCATTGACATAACACCTGAAATGTGCAAGTAAACAAAAGACAAAATCCAGCTGTTTCCAAGGTTTCCACACCCATCAACTCCTACACATTTCCTAGAGAAGCAAACTCACACCTCCTGCAGCAGCTTTGGGTTTCTTTGTTATGTTTTGTGAACCCATCTGAAATAATTCAGACATCAGAGAATTGAAATTACCGTGCCTCTAATAGCATTCAGCAATCTCCCAATCTGTTAAAATCAGAAATCCTACAGAGAGAGCACCCCCACAACAATCTCCAGAATAAAAGGGAATTGTCAATCCTTTACATGCTTAACTGCAACCCCCAAAAAATAAAAATACAAGCTTATCTCAGAAAATTAAGCAAAACTGATCAAAGCAGAGCCCACGTCTCTGATTTGCATGCACCTAACCCACATGCGATCACAAAATGCAGATCCAGCCCACTCCTGATGGCAGTGAGCAACTCTGCCAGGTTGGGGATTAAAAAAACAAGATCCCATCTCTTGCTTCAGCCCATCTCAATCTGCTGCTCCCCATGTAAATCAATGCAGGTTTTTTTAGCATTTTAAATCAAGACAACTTTTGTTCACATATGCTCCTGTGATTATTGTTTTGCCTTCTTTGAAAATGAACAGAAAACACTTCCTCAGATGTGTTCCTTAATCACCTTATGTTTATCTTGCTTTTTGTCACTTCTTGCAAGAACAAAACTTCCCAAGTTCTAGCACAGCCATTTTAAAAAGGACTTACAGTCAAAAATGATTTGTGGAAATAAAGCGAGTGGAACAGACCCTTCCCATCCCTGTAACAGCAACTCCAGTGACCTTGAGGAAAACAGACAAACAGGAAAAACACAGAGCTGCCATCTAAACCTCTTTAACTCTTCCTGGGAGCTGCAGGTGCCCAGTGTCACCCTGAGACTGCCAAGAGCATGTACACCTCATTTGGAGGGGCTGAGGCCTTTTTGGACTACCTAAAACCAGAGGCCAGACAGAATTAAGGGAATTTAAAAAGCAGTTCTATTTATTGAAGGGCCTGCAGGTACATTTTGGGCAGACAAACCCCCTCACGGCCTACACCCAAAATGGGCCAAGGCTCACAGGCTTTTATACTTTTATAAATTTGGTCCATTTGCACATTGGGGGTTAATCTGCCAATCCCAGCTGCAGGTAATGAAGTCATTGAGCCCAAGTTTGCCCCCCCCAAGTCCCTTTTGTTCCCATCTCTGGGCCCTGAGGCAGTGAGGTGTCCTTGATTGCCAGGCCTGGAGAGGAATTGTTGTGTCTGCCCAAAATGGGAAAGCTGCAGCTGACACTGGGTGTGGGGTTTGGAGTTACACTCTAAAGAACTGCAAGAGTACAAATAAATGGAAAAAATAGAAAAGCATAAAGGCTAAGGCACCATGGGAGCACTCCTGTGGCCCTGTGTGTGCCCAGGCTGTGCATTTCCACCCCAGTCAGGAGGCAGTGACACAGGCAAAGCTCTGTGTGTGTGTTTGCTCCTGTTCAGCTGCTGCTCTGCTTGACCTGATCTGCCACAGGCAGCAGAGTTTATTTGCTGAATCTGTTTACCCCACTGTCAGTCAAGATGTAGGATATGCTTAAACAGGGAACAGTCAGATTAATATAATTGAGCTGCAGCTCAGAGCAGCCAGGGAGCCGTGCTGGAATGGCAAAGCACTTATTCCCTTCTGATTAAAACCTCCCCAGGGCTGCATCAGTGTAAAGACACCAAACCAGGGATGCACAGGGGACCCAGAGATGGGAGCCTTTCCTTTTGGGAGCAGCTCACCAGCTGGAGAGGAAGGAACACGGATCACACAGAGATAAGTTGCCATTTTAATTGCAGAAGGAGCACTGGTGGATTTGTCATTCCTTGTGACAGAGTTTTCTCCCCAGAGTCACATTGTGAGCACAGCTCTGTTGCTATTGTGTTAGACATTTCATGCACCAGGGTGACAGCCCAGCACACAGATCCAGAGAGCCTCATAAACAGCCTGTTCTCATTGACTCCAGGGAGAGATCCCTCTCTGCTCTTCCACAACAGATCTGCTTCTGCCCTCCCTGTCCAAACACAAGAAAACGAGCAAATCAGTGGCTGAAAAGGAGCTCAAGTCCTTAGCACCATCAGACTGACTAAAAACCACACATTTCTTTGTGCTGGCAGTGCTATTTCCAGCACAGGGCAAAACAGACAGGCAGCTTGCAGGTGGCATCCTCCTGCAGGGACCAACACTGCTGGCACAGATGGCACAGGAAAAAGGGAAATGCTGGTGCTAAATCCATTTGCTGAAGCCTTTAGGAGCCTTTGCACTTAAACTCTTCAGTACCTCAGCACTACAAATCCCAAAGTTGGAAGGACTTGTCCTGACTCACAGCTTGTCAGGGAAGTCACAGAGAGTGAGGTTCTCGTGGTGGCAGAGGGTTCCTCAAGGCCTGGCACCACAGCTGTGGCTGTGGCTGGGAGCAGAATGTCCCCAGAGAGAAATGCTGTGTGTAGCTGGAGCTGTACCACACCAGCATCCCACAGCTGGGAAACAATGACTTGGTGCCACCATTGACTTGGTGTCACCACTGACTCGGTGCCACCACTGACCTGGTGCCACCACCGACCTGGTGCCACCACCGACCTGGTGCAGTGATTTCAGTGACATTTGCCCTAGAAATGAGCCCTCCAACTCCACACAGGAGCCACCAGTGGCACAGCACACAGGAACTATTTCTGTATCTGTGCAGAGCTGATCTTTGCCTTTTCTCTAGCCTAGATTTTGATTTCCCCTAAGTGATCAGTGCTGGCCTAATTCTACTCCCATTTACATCAGTCGAAGCTTTACCATCAACTTCAAAGAAAATGGATTTAACCCAATATAGTTCATTTTGATAAATTCTCCTTTAAGAGAGAAGGACCTCTGCTTCTCCAGCAGAGGATAAGATGATGTATTTTTACACCAGGCTTCAGAGCCAGATGACTTTGCTGTGCCCTACATTCACATTTTGGGTTTGAGCAGTGCTGCAGCTCACAGCAGCTCGGCTCTGGCTGTGTCTCAGCCAGGCAGGAGATTTCTCTGGGAGAAAACAGAGCAGAAGCCCCAGTGCAGGTTTACACTCAGCATACAGGGCAGGAACAATCAGAAGGCTCTGGAAAGCTTCCTGCCCCAGCAGGAGCACTCTGAGGCCAAAGGCTCAGGCTGAATCCAGTCAGACACGAGAGCTGCACAGAGCCAGGGCTGCTCCCCACTATCGATCTGCCTCTAATGCACCCAGTGCCTGCTGATGGTGACATTGCAAACTCCACTCCTACCTCTTATCTCTAGCATCTTTTCATTTCCCATCCCTTCCTAAATAATTCACTCAGCATAACTGGTCTGTGTCTTATCCTCAGATTCTTATTTCAGTTGCATAAATTTGGATTTAGACTTTTTGGATTATAGCCTTGGAGCTGTGCCTCCCTCTTACAGGGACCTGACTGCAATTGTTAAAAATTCCCTCCCAGAATGAACCTTCCAAGACACTTTGTTTAACATTGCATTAACCAGCAGCTTTTTATCAAGAAAACATCCCTTGTAAACAAGATTCTGTAACAAATTATCTGACACATTAGGCATAGGAAATTTAGTCCAACTTAGGCACCAGCAAATCCACTATCAGAATAAAATATTGAAAAGCAACACTACAGAAATCCTTCAAATAAGGCTCAAAATTCAAAATGAGAGCATTTAACTAGCAGGAACAGCAGTGGTTTAGGCTTTTCAGTTTTTATAGAAGGAAGGACTGCTGCAAAAGGCATCTCTGCAAACACTGCAGTGGCAGGGAAAGGAGCAGCACTGAAGGACTTCAGGAGGAATTTCTTCACAGAAAGGGGGATTAGATATTGGAAGGGGCTGCCCAGGGAGGTGATGGAGTCACCCTCCCTGGAGATGTTTAAGGAAAGCCTGGATGTGGCACTAGGTGCCACTTGGTTGATAGGGTGGTGATCAGTGATAGCTGGGGCTTGATGATCTCAGAGGACTTTTCCAGCCTAAATGATCCTGTGATTCTGTGCCTTATTAGAAAACATTTTATCAGAGGAAGAGCAACCCAAACACAGTTCAGCACAGATATTTAGCAGGAAGGGAAGACAGATACTGTTGTAAATGCAATTCAAATATTTCAGCCTTTATCCAGCTAGAATCCCCTTTAACAATTATATCCTATAATTGTTGACAACCCTCTCTCTGCAGAAGTATCTCACTCTGCCTTTATACACAATGATTTCTTTTCATTCTTTCCCCCCTATACCCCAAGATGGGGACAGAACTCTCCTGACTGTCAGATCTTTTGGGGTGACACTGCAGCCACCCCAACCTGGGCTGGCTCATCTGCTTCTATCCTTCCTGATCTGCTTCTCTCTCCCTGATCATCTTCTGCTCTCCATGATCATCTTGTGCTCTCCCTGATCTGCTTCTGCTCTTCCTGATCTGCCTTTGTCTTTCCTGATCTGCTTCTGCCCTCCCTGATCTGCTTCTGCTTTCCCTGATCATCTTCTGCTCTCCCTGATCTGCCTCTCCCCTCCCTGCCCATCCTGTCCCTCAAGCCCTCTCAGGGATAAAGGGACATCTCTAAGGCCACAGAATGATGGTGACACTTTCCTCCAGCAATTTTCCTTTAAACCAGACAGGGGGTAGTAGTTTCCAACCAGTTTTCATCCCTGTAACCTCACCGAGCCCACCCTCCATTTCAGAAGTGACACCTTGTGTTAATTGAGCATGTTTTATCATAACTCATTTTCCTCTTTACTCACATCTCCCCCTCAGACACAGGCCTTTATCAAGATGATTATCAGATACATTATTTACTATTTTATGGTGCAGGAAGAACTCACCCAAAGGAAGGTGACACTCACAGGAAAGGTGCTTTAACAAGAGACATTAATTAGCAACCACTGTAATAACGCCACAGCAACAAGTGTCAAACCTCCCTACATGGACTCAAGCAGTCAAGATTAAGTTAACATTTTTTTCCTTATTACCTTGACTTTTATATAATTTCACACCATAAATGGAAAAGTCATCTAGAAATTTGGGGCAGGTCATTTATCACTGTTGAAAGCAACTGCATAAAAATGTCTGAGATGGAAGAATTTCAGTAATGTTTTCTGAATTCCCAACACAGGACAAGACTGTGGTGCTTTCACTCCTCCTGGTTCTGCACTTTGGTCTTACCTGTATGAATTCTACTTGCTGGGATCAATTAAAGCAGCAGAAGATCACAAATCTATCATGGAAAGATGTAAAAGTCTCATGGAGAGTGGCCAGTAACAGCTCATAATAACAGCTAAACCTGAGCTGCCATTGCAAATCAGAGCTCCAGGACTGCCAGAGGACTCAGTGACCCCACAGGACAGCACCCACAGAGTTCCTATCACACTAAAAGTTGTCCATGACTCACAAAAGAACAGGCTCAGGCTTCCCTGCATTCCTTCTTGGAAAACCGACTTCAAATCAAAGAGCTCCCTTTTGGTTTGGGGGCTGTTTTTTGTCCCAGTGTTCCCAAGAAAACCATAGGATGATTTAGATTGGAAAGGATCTTTGAAGGTCATCTAGCCCAACTCAGTGCCAACTTCAAATGTGGAACAGCTTGCTCAGGGTCATGCCCAGCTGAGCTTGATCCTCCCCAAGGATGGAGATTCCCACCCCTGTCTGGGCCACTGTTCCCATGTTGGAACACCCTCCTGGTGAGAAAGCTATTTATATTTGACCAGAATTTCCCTCACTGGAATTACAGCTTTTACCTCAAATCCTTTTGCTGTGCACCTCAGGGACGAGTCTGGATTTTCCTTCTTTTATGACCTCCACTGGGGTAAGTGAAGAAAGGAATAAAAGCACATCCAGCTCTTCTCCTGAGTGAGGAACACTGACACTGCCAAGGCTCTCCCTGTGTGCCACGTGCTCCCACCTCGGTGCCCTGCTCTGGACTCCCCCAGTCACCAGAACCTCTCCTTTACTGGGCAGACTGGGCACAACTCTCCAGAAGCAATAGCACAGAGCAAGGAACAAAAAAGGAATGGAGAGGACAATTTTTGACAAATATTGAAGAGCTCAATGCCCAAATCTTGGCTCAGGTCACTCAGATAAAGCAGTTAATGTGCACCTGCCATTCCAGAGTGCTTTCCCTGAACTCACAACACCTCCACTCAACCCAGAGCTGCTGAAAGCAAAGAGTTGGGATGAACTTTGCCAAAGTCCCTGGAAAAGAATTTTATTTTCAGAATCAAGAATAAGTCTTCACAACCAGCACTGGAGGAGGGGAAAAAAGTTTCCATACAGTGAAGGCCATCCATTTAATCGAAACATTAATCCTAGAGTGAATTTTCTGAACACATTTGAACCTCAAGGTCAAAAGTTGCAAATGCAGATTAAATACATTTCTTATATATAGGATTAGCCACACAAAAGAGATTGTTTTAAAACTTGTTTTCCTTCAATCCACAAAGTATCAGAATTAAGGGACTTGAAAAATCAGCAAAGGAGTTTGATACATTTACAAATCTCCATTCACAGCCCTATCAAGATAGCCTTGCTAAAAAGAATTAATTCTGATTATCAGGGGGAAAAATTGTTTGCCTGCTTTAGCAGGTTACATAATTCCCAAAAATACTTAGAGCAATATTAAATTCTGCTCTATTGGAAGTTTTACATTGTAAAAAAATTATGCAATACCTAAAACTGAACAGGACCATTTAGGATCAGAGCAAGGCAGTGGAAAATTATTAATCACCTCTACCTTTGTTTCATAAACACAATTTGAAGAGTGAGGCTTTGGTAAAGGCATATACTGAGAAACAAAAGCAAATCAGAGCAGAATTCAGAGATTAACAACTCAACCAATTTCCTAAAGGCCAAAACATATCCAGAGGGGCTCTGCTGAGGGAAAGGTGCACTGAGAGGTGGGCAGGGGTCCTGTACAGTGGTGGGAAAACAAAGGACTAAAATAATCAGCATTTCAGTGGGGCCACAGTGTCAGTAAAGAGAGAACCTGTGCATGAAGGCTGTGGCTGTGATCTTTAACCAAAATCAAATCAGCGCACATCCAGAAAAAGCAACAGGGAGGCAGGTGGCAGCACAGGTAACACGTGGTGGCACCTCCTGGCGTGGGAGAGGATTTGAATTCAGCCCTGAAACATCTTCCATCATTTTCCAGCATCCCCTGGGGCTCAGGGCAGCAGGGATGGAGCAGCCCCAGCAGCCTGAGATGAGCTCTGTGGAGAGGGGGAGCTCTGCCCATGGCCCCAGTGGAGGCACTGCTGTGTCAGGAGGGACAGGCAAGCAGGAAAAATGGAGAAAAGAGAAGTCAGCAAAGTGGCTAAAGAGCAAGAGATGCATTTAAGGCTTTGCCAAGTACCTGCAACCCGAGGGAGAAGGCAGGGAGGGAGTGGGATGGATAGAGGCCTTCACCCTGGGATTCAGGAGGAAGGAAAGCTGCCAGCACTGCTCTGCAGCACAGATTTCTCATGGGTTAGAAACAAACATCCCCATTCTGCTACCAGATGTATTATATTACATTATATAGCCATGCTCCCCAGGAACAGAGCACTCTGGTGTGCTGTGCACTGACACCTTGCTGGCCAAACCCAGCCTGGGTGCTCACAAGAAGTGAGGGCAGGCAAGCTCAGAGCAGGGCTCTTCTAAAGGCAAAGCCAATTTGGGCAACTTGAAGTCATCCCAAGTGTCAGAAATAAAGGCTGAACAGCTTTCTGAGGCACTCTGAAGCACATTTTTTGCTGGATGAATGTGGATTTTGCAACACTTGCAAATCCCGTTAGCAGCAAGGAGTGCTGTAGGACTCGGTGCACACGACGCATTATCACTGAAGTGACCCCTATTTAATTACTGAAGAAAATGCAAACACTTCCCAGCTGATTTTTACACTGTTAAATAGCTTACAAATTGTTGCAGAGATGCTTTTCCTGGCACGCATCAGGTCCAACACTTGAGCAAAGTCATTCCTTCACCTCAGCTGAAACCTGGGCCCTCAGTGATCAGCAACTCCTAAGAAATGGCACTGCCCTTGATCTCCACAAAAACTGTGCTCATTCTTTAGGAGTTTCACATCTTCACTTTAAAAACCAGGCAATTACAGCTCCTTCATGTTCTATTTTATGGTTCCAGCAGTTTTCTTAACCTTGAGAAAATTTGGCACCATTATTCTAATTATGAGAAGTGGGAGTACGTGAAATCTTTCCAGCAAAGGAGAATCTGAGCTGGCAGATGCATGAAATTCTATCCTGCAAAATGACAGAAGGGGAAGTAATGGGACACTAGACCTGTCACTTACCCAGGTAAGTGCTGTAAATAAAAAACTACATTCTTTTAAGCTCATTCAGCTCCTGATAAATTGACACCAAGTATGGATATTGTTACAAAATGCAGCTGCAGTAACTCGAATTGCTTATTTACAAAACCTGTTGTCACTATAACACAAAGACAAGCAGTGTGTATGTGTGTGTTTGTGGTACATTTAAAGCCCCAAACTCCAGAAAGGAAAGACTCCCATGTGTGTCCTGACACAGCATCATAGATGAAAAATGCATGCACTTTGCTACTGAGCTCACACATTGGGTTACAGCCCCATGGGAGGACTGGGGATTTAAATACCCCACTGGGCCTTTTCTATCTCCATCACTGTCCTGGAACCCAACATGCACAAGTCCCAGATGCCATGAAGGCTTTGGAGCCATCACTCCCTAAAATTTGGAGAAAACTGAAGCACTTTATATTTTAACAATTTCCCATTAAAATCCTCAAGTTTATTAAGGTCTCTGTGCTAAAAATACTCAAAAGCTTTCATTCTAATAAAAGACACCATTCCACAAGGTCTCCTCAAGCACAGGGAAGCTCAGTGAAATGCAGGAAGGGCCTCACAGCCATTCCTGTTCCAGAGGGCAGAACTGAGCTCTCAGTGATCTCTCTCCTTCAGAGATCCATGCATGTCCTCACACACATTTCAAACCAGGCTTCAATCCCTGCTGCATCCCTCCCTGTGCTGTACTTGGCTAACCCCTTACATAATCCCAGGACTTCCTTCTTTTAAAAAAGCACACATAAAACAGTCTGAGTTCAAGCACGGAGATAACAAAGTCGTCAAACAAATCCGAACGCTTCCAAAACCTACTTTTCTCTTTTGACAACTGTCTGAGAACAGAGAGTGCAGAGAGCTGTTCCTCCTTTAAATTTAGCTTCAGCCCCTGTGAAAATCCCTCCCAGTGCTCCAGCATTTGCTGCCTGGTCTTTCCATTCAAGTAGAATGGGGCAACGAACCCAAATGTGCTGACCCATTCCCGTGGCTGTGGGATTACAGAAGGGAAAGAGTGAACATGTGTCTGAACAGAAAACCCAATTTTTTATATTTTTTTTACATCTAAGGTTGGTGTGTGTCTGGGACAGCTGCTGGACCTCTGTTTGGCACAGCTCTGTGTGCCAGGGCAGGAGCTGGGGCTGGTGCTGCCCCCGGAGCCACGTGAGCTCTGGAGCTGCTCAGATGTCTGCCTGACATGGGATTGCTCTGAAATTAGAACATTGCCCCATTTTCAATAAAGCCTCCAACATCCCAGGGTTGTCCCTGTTAGCAAGGGATGTCCTTGAAAATGAGGACAGCTGATGACCTTAAAGAAGGAGGGTAATTAGTCACAGCCCTGCAACCTTTTCTCCCAAAGAAACAGTGATAAAAGTAAACTCCTATTAGAATATCATTAAATGCATTATTATGCAATACTGGTTACATAACCATGCTTTACCAACTCGGGGTATTTTCAGGCAGAATTCAGTTTCACAGAATTGCCCACACAGAAAGGTTTTTTAAAGTATGAATTGTCTCTCTGGAGGGGATGGAAAAAGCTCAGGTAAACTGATGAATGGCAGATTGGCTGCCAATGTTTCACATCCAACTTGAACCCTTAAAAAAAAAAAGTCTTTTTAAGAATCCTTTTTCAGCTAATTCCTCCCAGAGAAGTGATAAAATTCATAGAAGCATTTGCAACTCCAAATATATCACCCTATCCAGACATTCAGTACCATTTGAATTTCAGCTAAAAATTCACTGTGAATCCATGCAAAAATCAAGGATAAGCAAAATTAGACTACATTAAGCATGGCAGCTTGAAAAATGCTGCTGCATTTTATAAAAATTAATATTGTCATCTATTTTCCTCTATCCCTGCTTCCAATAACAAGCAGGAATAGTGATGCATTCTATGTTTTACTAAAATATTTCATCTAATTCTACTCATTTAACAGCTTTAGTTAGTTCAGGAATGTTCTAACCTCCAAAGTAAATACCTGAATATTGTTCTTAGTGGTTCCTGAGCTCAAGTTAAATAAAATTCACAGCTATTACAAAGTCTAAAAGCAAGAAAAGAATGAAACAGGAATGCATGTGAAATTCTGACAAGGCAAAAGCTGGTGCTGAATGGATTTTTAAAAGATCAGGTTTAAAAAGACAGGATGTACATTTTCAACACAGAAATCTACATTAAATAAAAGCATTATTATTATTTAAAGTTCATCAGTAAGCTGCTTATTTTCTTGCCAAACATTTCCTTGCAATATCAGCCATTTACTGCTATCTATGAAAGTCATCCCAAAACACTGCATTTGTACTGGGCTACAGTGACAATTGTTAAAGAGAAAATAAACAGCTGATGAATATTTCAGGTACAGCATCATCTCTAGGCAATAAATCCAGCACAGTTACATTTTTCTTTCACAAGGCTCCATTCTAATGAATCATTTCTACTCCCCTCCTTCCCAAAAGCCAAATGCAGGGGACATTTTCGAAGCAATTACCATTTGCCTTCTGGCTGTGCAAACTAATGATGGACATTCTGCCTCTGTCACCAAGCCACATTTTGTGCCTCACGCCTTCCCACTCAGGGCACACACAGCTTGTGAGTGCCTGGAACCCAAAACCAGAACCCAAAACTGGGCTGATTATTCTGGGTCCAGGCAGCCCAGAATAACCCTGCTGGGCAGCAAAGCTCAGAGCTGCTGTGCCATCCTTCTGCCGTACCTGGAACCCAAAATCAGAACCCAAAGCCATCCAGCCAGAACCAGAATAACCCTGCTGGGCAGCAAAACCTGGAGTTGCCGTGCAGAGCATCCTTGTGCCATACCTGGAACCCAAAACCAGAACCCAAAACTGAGCTGATTATTCTGGGCTGGTCCAGGCAGCCCAGAATAACCTTGCCATGCAGAGCATCTCTGTGCCATACCTGAAACTCTAAATCAGAACCCAAAACCAGAACACAAAACCATCCAGCCAGTTCAGAATAACCCTGCTGGGCAACAAAGCTCAGAGCTGTTGTGCAGAGCATCCCTGTGCCATACCTGAAACCCAAAACCAGAACCCAAAACCCTCCAGTCAGCCCAAAATAACCATGCTGGGCAGCAAAGCTCAGAGCTGCTGTGCAGAGCATCCTAGTCCTATACCTGGAACCCAAAAGCAGAGCCCAAAACCTTCCAGGCAGCCCAGAATAACCCTGTTGGGCAGGCAGCAGAGCCCGGAGGAGCCATGCAGAGCATCCCTGTGCCATACCTGGAACCCAAAACCAGAACCCAAAACCAGAACCCAAAAGCAGAACCCAAAACCTTCCAGGCAGCCCAGAATAACCCTGCTGGGCAGGCAGCAGAGCCCGGAGGAGCCGTACAGAGCATCCCTGTGCCGTACCTGAAACCCAAAACTAGAACCCAAAACCAGAACCCAAAACCAGAACCCAAAACCAGAACCCAAAACCAGAACCCAAAAGCAGAGCCCAAACCCTCCATGCAGCCCAGAATAACGCTGCAGGGCAGGCAGCAGAGCCCGGAGGAGCCGTGCAGAGCATCCCTGTGCCGTACCTGGAGCGCTGCAGCCCCGCAGGGCTGGCCGGGCAGGGATGAGCGGCGCAGGTGAGCCCCGCTCCCGGAGCAGCGCTGGCCATGGGATGAGAGAGGCGTTCCCCAGCTCAGCCCGGGGTGTGGCAGCAGGGACACACCTTTCCTGCTTCTCTCCGCCCCCTGCAATGCCTGGATCGCCGGGATCGCTGTTTCCTTCCCCGCCGGCGGCGCAGGGAAGGGAGGCAGGAGCGGGGAGCGCTCCGGGGAGGAGGCACGGCCGGCGGGGCGATGCTTTGCTGTCCCTCCCTGCCACATCCTGAACAGCACAGTGACATTCCCGCGGCTTCCCAGGAACGCCGAGGGGCCCTGGCAGAATTCAGCAGCTTGCAGGAAGGTGGATTCCTGTGAGCAGTCGGTTTCTGTGTCCCCAATTCCCGAACGCAGCGTGCCCACCCCTGGGCTGGGAGCGCACCCCGGGACAGCTCCTCACACCCCAAACCATCGGGAACGGCTAAAAAGAGCATCTGCAGCACTCCGAGCTTCAATAAGGACTGTTCAACACCACTCAGTCAGTTCCAGCCACCACCTTTTACCTTTTCAGTTATTTATTGAAGCGCTGAAACATAAACCCAGCAGCAAGGAAAGCCTTCACACCAACCCAGAGCACCTGGCTCGTTATGGCACGGGAATATTTGGGGGAATGAGAGGGGGTGGATTAAAGCAGAGGATGAAACTGAATCCCAGCCTCCCTCTCTGAGCCCTCAACCACTAAAACATCCCAGAAGAGGGGAGGCAGCAAAGCCATGGCTGCGATTTTCAGCTTTTCTGCCCAGGGTTGGACACCAGGGGTAAGCCTGGCCCTCTGGTTTTGTACAGCTTGCCCAAACTGAACTGCAAAAAGTATTTTTCTGTAATCATCACAAATATATTGAAGTACAATTCCCAGTTTCAGAGGAAATCAAGGAATAGAGAAAAGGAAAAGAAAGTTCCTACTAGCTCTGAATTTTAAAATGTCCACACAAAAATAAGTGGGATGAGTGGGACAATCCACATTAAAAAACAAACCAATATTTTTATGGAAGACATATATACACACATCAAGTTCCTATAATATTCCTATTAAATTTATTATTATTATTATTATCATCATCATCTCCAGTCATTTTCTCACAGGTAAACATTTTCTCCCATCAATAAAAGACAGAAAACTGTCATTAGAAATAGAAAATAATTGTAAAATATCCAAAAGTAAGAAACTTTAGTGCAGCTTTTTTAACTATTGCCTCGTTTTCTCAGGAAACATTATATTTTACATTATTATATTTACATTATAATATTTTAATGGTGTAAATTAGGTTTGTCACTGTCACACTATTGAAATTAATTTCTGATTCCTCTAAATTACAGACTTTGTATCTGTAAAGAGTAACATTTTCTCCTATAAAAGTTTAAGGACTTTTAATAGAGTCTAGAAGAATTATACTGTGATATTTCAAAATAAACACTGTCAGACTTATCTGAGAAAATCAAATCCTGTGAGTTAATGCATGTTTGACTGGACAGAATTTTAAAAGATTATTTCACATATCCTGGCCCTCCAGGTGAAGAAACCAACAGTCCCAGGTCTTTAAATTTTGGGACTGTAAAAACAGACTCCAAAAATACTCAAGATGGTTTCCCCCAACTATTAAAATAAGTGGTTAAAACCTAGGTAATTAAGAAATTTAAAAATATGCAGGAACAAAATAAGCTGTTAGAAAAGGACATTTGTGGCATGCAAATGTCTCAAGATAAAACCAAATTATACCTGAACAGGAAAGCAGTGTGTGCAACCTCACAAAATATTATTCTTAAGCACTGAGAAGCAAGTGCTGTTGGTGAGAGGATTCGTTTCTTGAGTGCAAGTGATAAAGATGATAAAGATCTATTAGTTATGTATTTTAAATAATTTTTTTTTCATATTCCAGGTCCAAATAAGAGTCTGAGAAAGCTCTGGAACTGCTGAGCAGCTGGGTTTCAGATTGTTGTTAACCCCAAACCCTGGAGTTTGCTATGGCACAATGAAGCACTTTCAGCTCACCTTCCCCTGGAGTCCTGCAGGTCTTTTACACTGATTTCTTCCAAAATAAACCCACAATTCCATCCCTGCAGCCCAGCCCAGGCTGTGCCATCCCACCTAAGCACCAGGGAGCTGCCAGGGCTCTGCACACTCTGTCCCCAGGGCAAGCAGTGCCCGGGGCAGGGCTGGCACAGCTCTCAGAGCCCCGGTGGCACCGTGACCTGCAGGAGCACAGGGCACACCTGGCACAGCACAAATCCCATCCTGGCCCTGGAGCTCCTCTGCCTTTGCTATGGCACAATGAAACACCTTCAGCTCACCTTCCCCTGGTGCCCTGCAGGTGTTTTACACCGATTTCTCCCGAAATAAACCCACAATTCCATCCCTGCAGCCCAGCCCAGGTTCTGCCACCCCACCGAAGCCCCCAGGGAGCTGCCAGGGCTCTGCACACTTTGTG